>CM051016.1:19224590-19307090 GCA_027704905.1 Muraenolepis orangiensis
TGATGAAAAGAATATCTCAAACCCAAGCAGAAGCAGAACATTTTTCTTATTATCGATGTGCTATGCCCACACTCTGCCTGACTCCAGCTGGCCAATCAGCACCCTGGTCAGCTCCACTACACCCAACTACCTCCACAATCTGGGGGGAAACCTGGGCAGTAGTACCCCCAGCTAACGCCACTTCCTGGGGGAGGAAACATGGACAGCAGTAGCCCCAGCTAACACCACTCCCTGGGGGGGGGGAACATGGACAGCAGTAGCCCCAGCTAACGCCACTCCCTGCGGGGAAAACCTGGACAGCAGTACCCCCAGCTAACTCCATTCCCTGGGGGGAAAACCTGGACAGCAGTACCCCCAGCTAACTCCATTCCCTGGGGGGGAAACATGGACAGCAGTACTCCCAGCTTACTCCACTCCCTGGGGGGGAAACATGGACAGCATGTACCCCCAGCTATCTCCACTCTCTAGGGGGGAAACATGGACTGCAGTAGCCCCAGCTAACTCCACTCCCTAGGGGGGAGAACTTGAACAGAAGTACCCCCAGCTAACTCCACTCCCTAGGGGGAAAGCTGAACGGCAGTACACCCATCTAACTCCACTCCCTGGGAAAGGGGGACCTGGACATCAGTACCCCCAACTAACTCCACTCCCAGGGGGGGGGAACCTGGACAGAAGTACCCCCAGCTAACTGCCCTAACTGGGAAGGGAGACCTGGACAGCAGTAGCCCCAAATAACTCCACTCCCTGGAGTAAAACCACGAGCAGAAGCATATCAGAATAATCAACACTAATTGGCCACAGAATAAAAACAGAAAGCAGTGATCATCAGTTAATCTACAGATCATCTGCTCCACGTTCAACCAGGCTGGCTGAGGAGCAGATGATCAGTAGATGATCTACCCTAGCCCTTAGGGGGGCTAGGGTAGATCATCTACTGATCGGCGACCGGTTCAACCAGGCTGGCTGAGGAGCAGATGATCAGTAGATGATCTACCCTAGCCCTTAGGGGGGCTAGGGTAGATCATCTACTGATCGGCGACCGGTTCAACCAGGCTGGCTGAGGAGCAGATGATCAGTAGATGATCTACCCTAGCCCTTAGGGGGGCTAGGGTAGATCATCTACTGATCGGCGACCGGTCCAACCAGGCTGGATGAGGAGCAGATGATGGCTAGCAACTTCCTGGAAGCAGGAATGGGAGTCGGCTGAGCCCACACGTCTGCACCATCACATCCAAGATCCGGGAGATGGAGTCGAAGGAGAACATCTACCACGCCGGCATTGGACCCTGCTGAACCGCCTCCGTACTGGGGTTGGTCGCTTCAAAGCGTCCATGAAGGAGTGGGGCCTGGCAGACAGCGCAGTATGTGAGTGTGGCGAGCCTGAGCAGACTGCCGACCACATAATCACCACCTGTCCTCTGTACAGACCTCCTTCAGAGGCTGGCCTCTTCCATGTGGGACCAGAGACGAGAGCGTGGCTTTGTGACACTGAGCTGGACATATGATGATGATACACGAAAAAAAAGAAGAAGAAGAAGAAGGGGAGCTGGGGTAGTTTTGTTGTGGGTTCAAAGCCTCGTCTTTTGTTAAACTCTTTCCCCTCTTCCTTTCCTTTTACATCAAATCCCTTACAGGACTGCACACACACACACGCTGTACATTTCCCATTGGACATAAACTACACCACTCAAGAGTCTCCCCTGAAAGACTGAGACGTAGTTTGTCCGAATGGAAAGTGATAGAAGGGAACCCCTGTGTGCAGCCGGGCAGCGTGGGCCCAGCCAGATGGATAACAACTTTACCCGACTCAAAGGATCAAATAAATGGCCACTGTCAAAGAAAGCAAATCCACCACAAGACAAATGCTTGGACAGAACACAAATGGGGGGGGGGCATTAACACACACATAGTTAGCGGCGACTATGTGTGTGTGTGTGTGTGTGTGTGTGTGTGTGTGTGTGTGTGTGTGTGTGTGTGTGTGTGAACGTGCAAGCATGCAAGTTTGGATGCAAGAATAATTATGTGTGTGCATGTGTACGTGCTTGTATGTGTGCCTGCGTGTGTGTGTGTGCCTGCGTGTATGCGTGCGCGCGTGCGTGCGCGCGTGCGTGTGTGTGTGTGTGGGCCTGCGCTACAGGACAGCCCATACGTTAGCGCTGTCCTGGCTGATGCTTCCTGGCCGTTCTTCACAAGAGCCCCCCGGCTATTCATCTCCAGGAAGTCTTCGGCGAGGTGTTCTCCTTCTTATTTTTTAATCAGGACTTGGCAGCCGTATTGAAAGAGGCCTGCTCAACTGTGAAACGAGGCCGGTCCTTCCCGGGCTAACTGTGTGCATTCCCAAACGACAAAGGGGGGGCCGCTTGGTTGACAAATGAGCTCCTTGAGCGAATCTGAAATGATGGACTCTGAATATGGACGTGCACGTAGAACATCTAAGTTCACCGTTGGCCTGGTCAACTGTTTGAATCTCCTGATGGAAACAGTGGGAACACCATGGCAGCCTGGCATTGGTTTGGCCTCATCCCATATCATCTGTATAGTGTAGGACAGTGTATGACGCATTCACACTATTCATATGAAATTCTGCAGGAGCCGGGGGGAGCCGGGGGGGAGCCGGGGGGGGATCGAACCAGCAGACAACCCGCTCTACCTCCTGGGCTACTGCCGCAACCACACACTCCGGGCAAGTGTGTATGTGTGTGTGTGTGTGTGTGTGTGTGTGCGTGTGTGTGTGTGTGTGTGTGTGTGTGTGTGCGTGCGTGTGTGTGTGTGTGTGTGTGTGCACGTGCGTTGTTGTGCTGATTCCATGTATGCACTGTATAGTGGTTACCAAACTTTTTCTTAAAATTACATTACCTTCATTTGAAGGCATCCATTTAGATGCCTGTCAATCACCACCCGTTTGGCTCCATGGACTGAGCAAAACGTAGTCCCTTGGGTACCTGATTCTGAGCTCCATCTCCTGACACATTCCTCATTCCAGTATTAGCGACTCCCCGGCCCCTGAGTAGTGTTGGCTAAATTAATAAATTTGTCGACGAGCATTCCAAGGACACGTTTATGTCTTTATTAAATTTTATTAAACACACTGAGAAGGGGGGGGGCCCGAAGTGTTGCCGCTGTCTCTCTGCTAACTGTCCGTCTGGCAGTTCTAGTTTCATTCGCTTCCTAATTAACTGCGACCACGGTGTGGCAATAGCCCAACACTGTAGTCGCCTTGGTTGACGTGAGAATGTGCCCTATTCATGTTGCCAGGACAGAAGCAGGGGGGAAAAACAACCACTGAAACACTGAAATGAAGAAGCCACGCCAAGTGTGGTAACAGTGGATGAGGTCATTAGCCGAAATAGATACAGATACAGATACAGATACAGATTACTTTATTAATCCCGAGGGAAATTAAGGTGCAACAGTTGACACAGGGGGAATAAAAGCACACACAAAAAATACTAATACCTAAGCTAAAAAACAATAAAAATTGTATAAACAAAAATATAGTTAAATGAAATCTAAATGTATTGATAAATGAAGATAAATTTACAGTATTATTACAGTAGTACGTAGGTATATACAATACACAACAATACGTATAGTGCAAATTGGCAGAATAATATATTAATAAATAAATCAACTGAAAGTGACATGTGTAAAGTGAAAAAGTGAATTTGAAGAGTGATTTGCAGTGCGTTGACCAAAAAATAATAATATTTAAGTACGTTGGCCTCAGGTCACTGAGTCGCCACTGTCCCTCTCACGACCCGAGGTAGATGAGTTAAAAAGTCTAATTGCCACAGGAAGAAAGGACTTCCTATGGCGTTCTGTGGTGCACCTGGGTGGAATGAGTCTGTTGCTAAAGGTGCTTCTATATGAGGTCAGCACCTGATGGAGAGGGTGAGAGTTGTTGTCAAGGATACTACGCAGCTTGCGCAGCATCCTTCTCTCAGACACCACCAACAAGGAGTCCAGCTGGACCCCCAGGACAGCGCCAGCCTTCCTGACAATCCTGCTGATCTTGTTGGCGTCTGCTGATCTCAACCTGCTTCCCCAGCACACAACACCGGAGAAGATGGCACTGGCTACCACCGACTGGTAGAACACATTCAGCATCTTGTTGCAAACGTTGAAGGACCGGAGCCTCCGCAGGAAGTAGAGACGGCTCTGGCCCTTCTTGTAAACAGCCTCAGAGTTCTTGGCCCAGACCAGTTTATTGTCCAGATGAACTCCCAGGTATTTATATTCCTGGACAACTTCAGCGGACACACCCTTGATGGAAATGGGTGTGGGTGTGGATTTCCTCCTGCGGAAGTCCACCACCATCTCCTTCGTCTTGTCAGTGTTGAGCTGCATATGGTTCAGCTCACACCACTCAACAAAGGAGTCCACGACGCCCCTGTACTCCTCATCGTTAGATGGGAGAAGAAATGCAGCCGGTTAAAGTTGCCTTCTTATCAGTGCATCACGTACATGTTTTGGAAAGGAGAGAAAAAAAACAATGTTCAACAACAATGTTCAACAAATGCAAAACGGGGGGAAGGAGGTGAGCGTTGCATAAAAAGCTGGGTTGAGCAGGAGGGAATACTTTTCAGGTTTTGTTTTCCTACTCAACTCTTCTTCCCTTTCACTTTTCCCTTTTTGCTTGATAAAATATGCATTAGCTTTCAGACACGGCGGCGACGTTCAGGAGGGGCGCGCGCTTGAGACGGCTGCTTTAAGGCGCGCCGGCGCGGACGGCGCGCGTCGGGGGAACTGCCAGGTACATCTAGGCAACGGCTCAGCTCAGCCTCGTTATCCCACCATCTGCTGTTTGTTGTTTGTACTAAACGCCCGGCGTATCCGTTTAGCTGAACTTCGTTCATTCACAATGTTTAATTTGCTTCACACAAGAATACATTAGTCATTTGCTGCCGATTTCGAAAATTATGTAAATATGTGTGTGTGGGGGGGCACAGATTTAAATAATATTCAAAATCCGCCGACAATTGTCGTAACCTGCAGAGGAATCTCAAGATCCGCCCGATTAGCAATATCGCTGCTACTCAATTCGATTTTAACATTGCACGCTACGTGACAGCAGCCCTGTTTAACCGTAAGCGCCACAAAAAAAACAGACCAAAACAAAGCAGACGAATGCATTAAAAGCATCCAATTCCCCCACTGCGTATCTTCCAACTCTGCCTAAACTTATCCTAACTCTCTGAGCTACGAAGGGCTGGCAGTGGTGCCGGCACTGCCCGTCACTGCCTCACTGTGGTTGCCCCAGGCCATGAGTGTACATCCTGGCTAACATCCTGTTCATCCACTCAAATACATGCACCAGCAGCGAGAGGCAGCAGCAGCAGAATGCCGCTGTAGTCTGTAGTGGAGCACTGGGCGGCCAAGGGAACCAGAGGGGGTCAACGCATTTAGATGAACTCAGGTTGGCCTGTTTGTTAACTTTCAGTTTAGGCCAAATGCATTCAGACAGACAACGTGATTGTCAGTCTGAATGCCTGGTGTTGTCGACTGACCACAACACGGCTACAGGTCTCTGCCATAGGATTTCACAAGGCTCTGCTGCTCCATGAAATTGACAACACTTATTTAAATACATACAGTGGCACAGTGTAATATTACCTCACACGGTTGGCTGCTGATCTGGAATGCATTTAAATGCTTCCTAAATGTGCATACATTAAGAAAAGAGAGAGAGAGAGAGAGTAAATCACCAATTATTACATACTATTACTATTACTATATTATTACTCATTGAGATCAAGGATCTCGTTCAATCAATGTGAAGGGTAAAGTTTCAAGTAAGTTTCGAATATATATATATATATAGAGAGAGAGAGAGAGAGAGAGAGAGAGAGAGAGAGAGAGAGAGAGAGAGAGAGAGAGAGAGAGAGAGAGAGAGAGAGAGAGAGAGAGAGAGAGAGAGAGAGAGAGAGAGAGAGGGAGAGGGAGAGAGAGAGAGAGAGAGATCTATAGAAATAGAGAAACAACAGAGTCGGAGCAAGACCTGTACACCACAGAATGAGAGAGAGAGAGAGAGAGAGAGAGAGAGAGAGAGAGAGAGAGAGAGAGAGAGAGAGAGAGAGAGAGAGAGAGAGAGAGAGAGAGGAGAGAGAGAGAGAGAGAGAGAGAGAGATGAATCACTGTAAAATCACAGTGTGGAGTTACATATCCACAGTGCTATTCCTCTACAGCCTCCTAGGACGCATGTGCAGACTAGAGCCACACCCACACACATCTCTGATGGCCTGCTCTAATTGGCTCTGGGTGGCATTGGAGGTAGCTTTGGCCAGTAGGACCACACGAGGAAGAGAACACAAAAGCCAGGGATTTTAATGATTCTTGCTTTTATGTGTAGCTCCTTGTAGACTACAAACTTTACTTTAACTTTATTTAATTGTATTTGTTGACGATAAAGGAAGGTCACACAGTACTAAGGGAATAACTATAGGAACTACATCCAACCTCAAAGATACACATTGGTACACTCGATTAAAATAAAAATACAAATATAGCATGTGGTGCGATTACGATAACAGGATCAAAGGGGGGGGGGCATACGTCGTCACAAATGACAAAATATTCACAGTCAATTAATTAGGATCACCAGTAGAATGAGAGCTGAGTCGAAAAAGCATACTGTGCCGTCCTTTAAGAAAGCCAATTAGTGTCAATATCAATAGCCACGCTCTGCTGCCCCCGACGAAAATACATCACACATACACACACACACACACACACACACACACACACAAAACACACACACACACACACACACACACAAAACACACGCACTGGAGGGGATCCCACGGATCACAGTATAAGGCTACCCAGCGTTCATCGCAAGCGCGGCGGTAACGAGGGGAACACGATAAGAGGCGGGACATTTTCATCAAATAAATGTCTTCCCACTATAAATAGTCTCCGTGTGGAGTTAATTGAGTATGAAGGAGACCGCGCTGTAGTACCTGCGCACGTGTTTCTTTCGGCTTCCCGAAATGACAATGAAAAAAACCCGCCTTCTATAGCCTTCCCCTGGCTGTGATTAAGGAGCGCCGTTAATTTAGTGTGTGGGAGAGGCTTTGTGTGATGTTTTACAATCGGGCTCGTAATTCCATGCTCAGTGACGCCTGACGCCTGAGTCGAGTCCCATCTCTAACATGCTTGTATTATAGGTATTTATCTCTCGGCCCTATCGGTGGTTTGTATTATGTAATGTAATCTACTTTATGGCATGAGGTTCTCATGCCCGGTTCTGCACTACGTTATCTCACGTCATAGATTTAACCACGTATTGCGTGAAATGGTACTAAACTTTACCATTAGCGGATCCACTCTTCTAGGGTGGAACCGTCCTCCCTGCTGTAGGATTGAGGTCCCTTTAAGGTGTGATATACAGACGTCAGGTACAACATACCTACATTTTAAACAGGGAGAATGACACCAATGGGGAAGGTATACATTGGATTGTCAAAACCCATTGTGTCGGTTACATACAATGCAGAGCAGAACCAAAGCAGGTGGAGGCTGGGGTGGTGATGGCGGTGGTGGTGGTGGGGGAAATACAGCTCAGCAGAGAGAAAGAGATAGAGAGAGGGAGAGAGTGTGTGTGTGTGTCAGTGTCAGTGTATGTGTGTGTCAGTGTCAGTGTATGTGTGTGTCAGTGTGTGTGTCAGTGTGTGTGTGTGTGTGTGTGTGTGTGTGTGTGTGTGTGTGTGTGTGTGTGTGTGTGTGTGTGTGTGTGTGTGTGTGTGTGTGTGTGTGTGTGTGTGTGTGTGTGTGTGTGTGTGTGTGTGTGTGTGTGTGTGTGTGTGAGACGGAAGGTCTTAAATTGAGCGCCTGTCATGACTAAGTCCCGAACTTATTCCCGCCCATGTGTGTGGCTTTTTTCCGATGCTCATTTATCCTCATCGCTTATTTATGTCTTCGATTGTTGCTTCCAGAGACAATGTGAAGCTCAAAAAATTGCTATTAATAATTTGGGTTTAAACAGTATTACTATTTAATCGTAGAAGTAGTGGTAGTAGCAAACGTGGTACTTCTACACAGTGAACTTTTAAGAAAAAAAATGCTAAGCTTATTTTAAAGCAGCTCGAATTGGCAGCAGCGTTCATCCGAAATGACACTTCCTACAAGGGGCGATCAGTGTGTGTATATTACACACCATTACGACGCCTTTGAACAGCCACCGTTCAGGTTTAATATTTAGAGATCCTCCGATGGGGAATGATACACTTTTATCTCTGCCAGGCTATCTTTGGGAGCTCTCTAGAAGAAGATGGCAACTTTAAACTCTGCCTTCCCGATGACCTGTCAGGGAAAAGCCACCGGGGACGGAGATCAAACCCACGCCATTTTTTCCCCCCCGAGAGACGTCTTATCGAGTGACGAAGGGTGGAAGCGTTTGAACAAAAGGAGGGGGGGGGGGACGATAGGGAAGATAACGGAAGGGAAGGACAAGAAGTAAGGCACAAAGGCAGAGAGGTTAAGGAAAGGGGAAGGATTGGGATGAATGAAGGGCATGAGGGAAGATAAATGTGTCGTGACATTCTTCATCTATTTCATCAGGTGCATTTGCATGCAAACAGGCTTTAGGGGGGGGGGGGGGGGGGGGGGGGGGATGGTGACCGATGGATACACAGGGAAGTGACAGTGTAATACCAGGAAGGAGAAACCTGCCCATGTGCTTTTTTTTCTATTGTTCGCTGTGTCTCTTTGTTGTATTTATGGAACTGGATGCGAGACAAATGCATAAATTGCGATACACATTTCATTAAAACCTGAAAATGGACTCTGGACTGAAAAGGCTGCATACGCACATTGAATAATGGATCTGAAAGAAAAAATAATAATAATCCCCAAATCTGAGAGGAGACTGGATCATCGTTTTAGGCAAGCGTGAAATACAAACCTGGTTTCATTTCCTATATATACCCATCGGTTTGGCTACATTATTTAAACTGCCAGATCAAATTATATCTACAGTATATATATATATATATATATCCTGTGGAGTTGCTCTTCTTTGTACGTTGGTGTACAGGAAGCGTAGACCCACAGAATCACTTATAGAAGCTCATAGTCAATTCTGATGTACTGTCAGCAGCGAAGGGGGGCAGGGGGGCAGGGGGGCAGGGGGGCAGGGGGGGGGAGAGAGGCGGACGGGCTTGAGGGCGGAAGAGCGAGAGAGACTGTGATATGATAACGATATCTGATGAGGATGATGATGGTGATGAAGTTGTTGATGATGATGATGATGAGGATGATGAGGATGATGATGATGATGATGACGATGTTGTTGATGATGATGATGACGGTGTTGTTGTTGATGATGATGATGATTATGATGATGATGATGACGATGACGATGACGACGATGACGATGACGATGACGATGACGACGAGAAAGAAATGCAAAGCGATTTAAGGAATTTCCAATGAAACGACACTCAATCGCCATGATTAACAAAGTCTCCACTATAGTCGGCTGCAGGAAGACGATGGGCCAGTTATATCCCCCCATCGCTAAAACATCACTTATCCTCAAAAACGATATACAGTGTATATATTTATATATATATATATATAGAGTATACAACCTTTTAGATGATGTACTGTAGGATATAAGTTGTTGTTATGTATCCACAGTTAGTAACAGTAAATGCTGACGAGAATGTCCCTAATTCCTGATGCCATGTATTGCATTATTCCCTCGGTTTCCTTTCGAAAAAATAATAGTTATTCTTATCGGTCTTAACTCCCTAAAGTCACAGGAGTATTTCTCCTGACAGGAGAAGGGGTAATGATGCAAGGTAATGATCAAGGAAAAGCCCGGCGATGCTTGAATGAAGGGTTGCATAAACCAGCCAAACACTCCGGTTGCAAACAGAGAGTGTCCACACTGCCTCATCAGGCGTATGATTAATAGTCTCGTGGGACCATTCAGATATATTCAGGTTTGCGTTTCACAATTAACATTGGTGTGGCGTTGGATGGGCGTGGCAATACGTTGGTTGGAAGAAAAGCATAAACATATTCTCATCTGAGGACATCTTTCTGTGCGGACTTCTGTTCATCTAATCGTTAATGTTTGGATTAGAGAAGCATTTTGCCCCAGAGATTGCTAGACGGTCACAAATTCCCCTGACTATTAGTTCTCTCACCTCATTCCTTTCACCTGGTTTTCCCGCCCATCTCCTCATCTGCAGCTTATTCCCTTGGGACCGTACCTTCGTTCTCTGTCAGATCGTCTTGCATGTTGTGCCAAACTTTCCTTCATTCTGCCTTCCCATTTTTTCCTGACCTGCCTGTTTTGACACTGTTTGCCTGTTTTCTGGACCATGGATTCCCTGCCTGCCCCTTGTCAGATGTGTTTGCCTGTGTGACTGATCTCCTGGTTTGGATTCCATGCCTGCCTCTTGTTGGATGTGTTTCCGTGTGACTGATCTCCCGGTTTTGACATTTTGCCTGTTTACTTAAGTAAACAGTACTTTAACTAATATTCCATCTGTCTCCTTCCATCTGTCGTGCTTTTGGGTTCCAACCTGCCACGACCAGAGAACTCTACATACTTTCCTTGAGCATTTTTAATTCGGCATTTTTATATAAATAAAGGTCTAAAAGTCCCCATTCAATGGGGAAATTGTGATTAAATTCTTGTAATATAAGGCTAATTAATTTTCTTCATTCGGTTAGAATCTCAATGGCTAATTAATCTCGATACTATTCATTTTGAGAAACCCCATTTGACAGTTTTATTTCATTAAAAAGTTATTAAGAATTGAATATGAATGAGTTTTGACCATAGACCGTTGTATAATGTGTCAAATGTGGATCGTTTTTCGCTGCTGCTGCGTGTGAAAAACACGGTTGAAGGTGAACCACCAGCTGACACATCTATGAGTGGTAAGAGAAGATGTGTGCATTGAGGCTATACATCACCACATGTCTGTTATTATGAAATAATAGGGAGGTTTTGACACACTCACTGAGACCTCGGCTGTGGGAACCATTGGGCCCCTACTCACAAGCTCCAGAGGGTTGAGACAGCAGGAAGAGAGAGAGAGGGAGAGAAAGAGAGAAAGAGAGAGAGAGAGAGAGAGGGGGAGAGAGAGAGAGAGAGAGAGAGAGAGAGAGAGAGAGAGAGAGAGAGAGAGAGAGAGAGAGAGAGAGAGAGAGAGAGAGAGAGAGAGAGAGAGAGAGAGAGAGAGAGAGAGAGAGAGGAGAGAGAGAGAGAAGGAGAGAGAGAGAGAGAGGAGAGAGGAGAGAGAGAGAGAGAGAGAGAGAGAGAGAGCGCTGTGTTTTCATCCCTGTGTTTGTTTGTGCTGAGATCTCATCAGAGATGAGAAGTCGTTCTTACTCTTTCTGGACCGTTCTTACTTACACACACACTAATAAGTCCCATGTGTATATGACAACTTGTTTTGTTCACATAATGTACACATTCCTCAGAGGGAGAAACATTAATAATATATTGAATAAATAATACTTCCGACCAGAGGCCTCCTCGCTCCAGGCGTGTTAATTGTCCTGTTTGATGCATCCAAACGTTTATTGGCAGTGCCGTCTTCTTCTGCTTCTTGAATAACGCGTGTGTGAGTGAATATGAAATGATTCTGCTCATGTTAACATTTGGAAAAAATAAGTTCTGTGCATATTTTTACCACATGGCTTGAATTGCCTATACCTGCATTGTCGTTATTGTGCGTTATTTCCCTACATGAGCCAAGGGAACAAATGTGAACCGGGGGAATGGGTTTAGCTGGGGCTCCGCAGGTTCACACTCAGCCATGTGAATCTGTGTTTAGATTGAATGAAGCAGTCTCTGCGTTGTGCTTCTGACCTCGGGCACATTCAGCTTACTGAGAGCCTGCTGCTGGCACACTGCTCCTGGCTTTGTGCTTGGATGGGGAACACAGCACAGCAGGATAAATGCACCGATAGAGACTTTGGAAATGTGGAAACGAAGAACAAATGACGGTGCCATATACTGTGTGTGTGTGTGTGTGTGTGTGTGTGTGTGTGTGTATGTGTGTGGTGTATGTTTGTCTGTCTGTCTGTGTGTGTGTGTGTGTGTGTGTGTGTGTGTGTGTGTGTGTGTGTGTGTGTGTGTGTGTGTGTGTGTGTGTGTGTGTATGCATGTGTGTGGTGTATGTTTGTCTGTGTGTGTGTGTGTGTGTGTGTGTGTGGTGTGTGTGTGTGTGTGTGTGTGTGTGTGTGTGTGTGTGTGTGTGTGTGTGTGTGTGTGTGTGTGTTAGAGAGAGATAAAGAGAGTACAAGAGAGTGGAAAAGGAACTATATTCTGTGTATACCATGTGTGTCTTACACACAAGACACACAATTTTGAAGACGTTGCGTGCCATTCGATACTCAGACAGCGAGTCGTTTAAAAGCGTACGCGGTGCTGGATATATGCCGAGCAGACATCTACCATCGCGGCAATGCGTAGAAACTTAAAGAACGGCACACAAGTCCTATTTGTCTTCCTGCGTTGTCACGTCGCGGTCAGCGGCCTCAGAGCACACACTCATTCCACCGGGTTCCTGCTCGTATTCATTATCTTGATCTGATTGAAGACCCTTATTCCCCCCTTATTCCCACAATGCACAGCGGGCGTTATGCAAATTGGAGGGTTCACGTGGGTTTGGATCTGGTTGGGTAGCGTGTAGGAACGCTGGTCAGCTGACTTAAGCTGACTTAACTATGCTCTCCTGGGTTCACTTAATTGGCTTTTTTTCCCTTTCTGCTTCCCCACCCCCACCCCCCACCCCAACCACACACACACACACACACACACACACACACACACACACACACACACACACACACAGGGTTGAACTTGACCTGGTCAGGCTGTTATACCCCTTCCAATCCCTGGTACCCCTGAGGCAACTGAAAGGTAATTTCAAAAAGGGCTTCGCGGTCCCGCAAATCCCCCTGGCTTTATTAATGACGATGGTTTTCCCTTCCTGGTACTGCCAGGAAGGGAAGCTGTATCACAGGGCAAGCAAATGGGCTTCTGATGGAACAACTGCAGCCCCCTCTGTTTCTATAAATGTCCACTTTCTGCATGTCTGTCAGCCTCAATGTTACTCTCAGACATGCTCTAGTTCTCCCTCTCTCTCTCTCTCTCTCTCTCTCTCTCTCTCTCTCTCTCTCTCTCTCTCTCTCTCTCTCTCTCTCTCTCTCTCTCTCTCTCTCTCTCTCTCTCTCTCTCCATGTGTTTCTCTCTATCTCTCTCTTGCTCTCTCTGTCTCTCTCCATCTCCATTCATCCTATCTCTCTCCATCTCTCTCTCTCTAACATGCTATATATTCTTCCCAGAAGGTGGCAGGATCTAGTTAGTTAGTTAGTTAGTTAGGCCATTAAATTCCCAAAGGAACATAGGCCGTCGACGAAGCTCCTCCATCCTCTTCGGTCTTGTGCCCTCCGCTCCAGATCTTGCCAGGACAGCCCTTCTTTCTTCATCTCCGGTTCTGTGGTTCTTCTCCAGGTGGCAGGATCTGCATGTGGAATATTCTACACAATGTCCATTATCAAGATGCCAGTCAAGTGCCATTGAATATTGTCAACATAAAAAAAAACATCAAACTGTACTACTGTACGGCATTCTCACTAGTGTAATACTGCACTTAAAGTAGAGGGGGAGTTCTCTCTCTCTCTCTCTCTCTCTCTCTCTCTCTCTCTCTCTCTCTCTCTCTCTCTCTCTCTCTCTCTCTCTCTCTCTCGCTCTCCCCTTTAGTATCTCCTTTATTGTCTCTATCTCTCTCTCTCATTCTCTCTCTCTCTTGTTCTCGTCTCTCTCTCTCTCTCTCTCTCATCTCTCTCTCTCTCGTCTCTCTCTCTCGTCTCTCTCTCTCTCTCTCTCTCTCTCTCTCTCTCTCTCTCTCTCTCTCTCTCTCTCTCTCTCTCTCTCTCTCTCTCTCTCTCTCTCTCTCTCTCTCTCTCTCTCTCGCCACTGTGTCTGGGGAACCTTCCGGAGAGAAGAAGAGGAGCAGGGCCCTGGCCAAGGGGGAGTCCTGGGAACCAATGATTTATTTCCAGGCATTTTTTTAAGAAACAGCATGAATAAACTCCAGTGCTAAGCAGGTATTCATATATAATGTGGCCTGGTCTTATTATGGATCCCAGTCCCTGCAGAAGGAGAGGACCCAGGGTCCCTCTCCTTCCATTTCCATACGTCATCAAATAACCTAATACATAACACATTTTTCGAAATATATAATGTGAATCTAAATTTATTCATTGTTGTTTCACGCCAGCACTAAGCTGGCGTGAAACCGCTTAGTGCACTTCATCTCTCGTCTCGCACAATACGGGTCACCGACACCAACACCTATCGAACCAGATGGGTTTAATCCAGGGGAAAAGGAACGAGCTAGACCCATCCATCCCAGTACGAAGCAAACAGGCGTTGCGCTCAGGTAGCTTCAGCGGCTCTGGGTAGCTTGTGGAGAGAGAAAGCTATGAGCTATGTCACTGACGCAACTATTGGGTATGTAGTATTTCTAATTACGTAGACAGACAGTACGTCTTATACTTCAAAAGTGTAATAACCAACTGCTAAAGGATCTATTGGCAAACGTCATATGGGTAATTCATGGCACAATTCAAACAGGGATTCGTCTCTTGACGTTGACTAGCCTATCAATGTTTTCCGAAATGATGTCCCATTGGACAGCGGAAAGGTCGTGAATTAGGCCCTCTATAACGGATACACGTTGTCAGCTGACGAATGAATTGGCTGCCCACCAATTCATTTTCCATACAGAAATAATTATATTCCCCCAATGTCATAATTAAGTCTTGGATTTCATATTGGAATCAGCTGAAGCCAGGGGATTGCGTTAATATAGCTTCTTAGATGTGTACTAAAACAGATCGGCCACGCTTAATGTTTCATATTGATTCATAAAATGCATCAAATTCTCTTGCTCACGTTATAATTGTGTATTTAAAAAAAACCTACTGTATATGGAAACACACACACACCAGGTCGAGATTCCTGTGTAACCGGGAGAGTAACTTAATAGTACGTAACTCACAGACGTAACTATAGGTTGTTTGGTCCTCCGGAAATGTAAATGTATGCCGTTTGCTTGACCAGTAACATGTCTCGTTTTTAGAGGAAGCCAGGAATCTGATTAGGTTTGTCCTATTCTCTACTCTTTTCTTTGCTGGAAACTAAGGATTTAAGTGATCTTTAAAGAAAAAAGTACGGGTAGATCATCAGAAAAAGTGACTCATTTGTCAACTCAAAAAAATGAACATAATGATGCGATTAATGGTCCAGAATGTGGAAAAAAAGGGTTTAGAAAGTGTCAGCATACAGAAATTCTGAATTCCCGATTATACTTTGTCATTTACTGCAATAAAGGCCTTATAGCAGTTATATTTATGCAATTGTATTTAACGATCCGCCATGAAAAATAAGTATTGCTGAAGATGAAGATGATGAAGATGAAGATGAAGATGAGGATGAGGATGAAGATGATGATGATGATGATGATGATGATGATGATGATGATGATGACGACGACGCCGGCGACGACGATGATGATGATGACGATGACGATGATGAATTTGAGTTAGATGAGCCACAAGGCGAAGGAACAGGAGGTGTCCTAAAGACATGGCCGTTGCGTAATGGAGAATTGACAAAGGCAGCAGAGTGAACCCACAGTACTCTCCTTGCCATAGAGACACCTTTTGTGGTCTGGAAAACGTGGGTTACAGCAGAGAAAATCAATACTGGATGAACAAATGAATATAGGTTTTTGGTGATGGTTCATTTGGATGGATTTCTGACCTTCTTTCGAAACTTTCCCAGGGATTGTCTTTATCTCCTCCCTTTGCTTGATAAAATAGCAAATATACAAGACCATGTAGTAATTCCTTTTTTTTGCTCAGTTCCAACTTCAGGACTTGTTCACCCAGCATGTGACCCATGGTGGTTCAACTAAAGTCAGGCTGGAGCTACAGCAGAATACAGCAAACCACTTGCGTGGCGTGGTTGTATGCTGTGTTCTTAGTTCTGTTGTTTCATAATAACATATTAAATAACGATTACCGCTCAATAGTACATGACAGTAAACAAAGGCACATCTATTTAACTATCTATATCTATCTATATCTATATCAAAGATTGATTGATTTGAGATTCATTTCACGGTTGATTAGGGGCCACATGCCGCTTAAATCAACCGTGAAATTATGAAGATGGTTCTTGCGGCATGCATCGCTACTGTCTCGCTTGTTATAACATATGGCTCAGTATAATTAGGAATTAATATTTATTATTTGAGAGATTCATAGAAAATGAAAGTTTTTTTAGTGAGAGATGGCCCCTTCTATGGTATAGTATTGTGGGCCTAGTCTGCAGTGTTAAGTGATACACCCAACAGTGCCTATAGTAAAACATTGCTTAAGATTAAAAACATAGGCTCCTGAGTTTTAAAATGTATTGATAGGAGCCAGTATGTATTAATACGAGCGAATACTTTCAGAATCATCCAAACAAGTTTCTATATTATCCATTATGAAGCTCAATATAGAATGCTTAATATAATTGGCCCTGCAGAAATGCACAAATCAATAGAAAGTAGCTTAGCTGGCCCCAGAGAGCCACATAGAAAATATCTCTCTTGACTATCACCTTTCAAAAAGCCTGCCTAGTTAGTGCAGTGCTTACGTTCCAAACTCTTGTTCCAGAAAGAGTAATAAATGGCAGCAGAGGGCAGAGCCCATATATAAAAGAAGAAATCAATGATGTTAACCGACTCGGAGCCAGTGAAGAGGAACACAGAGCACAAATGATGTCAAATTTGCGGCTTGCTCGTCAATTCCACGCCACAATGTTTTATGGGCTTCCACGATTCTCCGGCTATTAATCCCATGCCTAAAAGGAAAAGAATAACAAATAATAATTATGATAATTATAAAAATAAATAAATGCTGATGTTTAGGCTCCGCTTGTGCGTTTCCTCACTTCACAGAGATGAATATGAATATTCCTTAACCAGCACCCAAAGGGGCAAACCAGATGCGGCTTGCTCGAGATGGACGTTGCGTCTGCAATACAAAGAATAAGGATGGCTTATTCCATCCACCCCCCAACCCCCCAGGGGCCTCCACCCCCCTCCCCCCGGGCCTCCCCCCCCCCGGGCCTCCACCCCCCTCATCTTCTCCTCCACCGCTTCCCTCTCCTTGGCCCCGGCTTTCTTCTTCCTCCTCTCACCCGTGATGACATCTCTACCGCATGAACGACACTTTAATTGAGGAATTTCATTGTTTCAGTCACAGACAGACCTCGCCCCACCCCCCCCCCCATGCCCCCCCCCTCCGCCCTGCCCCCCTCCCCCCTCCCCCCATCCTCTTTCACCTTTGGCTTTTTTGACACTAAATCAATGTGCAGGAATAACAAGTAATAAGGATGGAGACTCTTTCCAACAGTGATGGTGATTTGCTGTGTTGCTCGGGCGGCATCTCACCGCCGTCACCGGGTTTTTATCTGCTATTCTCCTATTCTCTCAAATATATATATTTTTTTACACCTTCACAAAAGCTGCACTTATATCTTCCCATCTATCTAATACAACGCTACACCTGATTTGGGCCAACTCGGAATGGCCTGCATTTGGCAGGGGGGCGGGGGACAGGGTGATGTAACCATCGGACACGGACCCTGGGCCATGCTAGATTGGCTGCACGGATTTGGCGCTGGTAAAACGCGTGCCATGGGTGCTCTTCTTGCAATCTTTCAATGAGTCGGTTTCGTTCAAGGTAAGCGGGGAAATCCGGAGAACAGGTTATGCAACTGTCGGTAATGATCTTTAGAACAACAACCGACTTGTTGTTCATTCTCTCGATTGTTTCCGTTACAGGCCTACCCATTACCGCAACGTCCTTTCTGTACTGAACTGTAGTGTAAAGATAACACATTTAAATTGACCTGAATTGGGCATGACTTAGTCTTTAGGGCATTGGGTCTATTTCCATACTGCTTACATCAGCATTCTGCTATTCTCTAAGACAAGGCCTTTCGTTGGGAACCTTTTCTTTTGCAAATGCATGCATTCGTATTCACTCGTTTTCTTCTCTATTCAACCACTGTATGTTTCTTTTGATTATTATTGTATTCTCATAACAAAAGGTCACAGCACTTAGCTCAATAAATATGGAATTTGGTATTTTCCGTTTGGTTAGAAAGGAGCCTTGAGAAGGGGCTTCCTCCGGGGGGGGGCAATCCTACCGGTCGATAGTCATTTGGAGCATCGTCCGTGGGTACCGTCCGGGACGAGGTATTCCTCCTCCAACCACCTTCCCCCACTGTGCTTCACACACGCATCACGTCATGTTCCCGTAATCCCATCGGTTACTCATCAACACATGAGTCATTGATAGCGACGTGCGGAGCGAGAGCGAGGAGCGGCTCCAGATACGTCTATCGGGGCTCTGCGTGAGCTAGCATGACGCGCATGCTAGATTGGATGTGGAAAGGAAAATTCACCGGTGACCTTCCAAAGACTGTAAGGTTCTCCGCTGTAGCCCTCCCCCCCCCCCCCCCCCCTCCCCCCTCTTCCCACCCCCACCCTCTCTATTGTGCGTCTATTGAGCTCGGGTTCACGCTTGCGTTGTTTGCTTAGGTGGGCGACCGCCGCCGCCGGCGCCGTTACAAATGTCCCCGATAATGGTCTCTTATTGGTTTTTTCCGCCCCACACAATTCCCACACGCCATTTTCCTCGTGCTCAATATCCCCGATTCTCCGTCCACTGTGTTTTAATGAATATAATGACACGTGCGCAATTTACACAATGGGTGCCGTGAAGCCCACACACTTCCTCAGCCCAATGACACTGGGAGGTGACTGGATATACGGTGATTAAGGGCCAGGGCATAGCCTCCCGCCTCACACAACTCCCAGCTACAGGATATATGGATGGATCGTGGCATCCATCCATCCATCCATCCATCCAAGAGGAGCACAGGCGACCGCGGGGAGGCTGCTAATTAACTGGGTAGGATGCTGGAGGAACATGGGGGGGGAGGGGGGGGGGGGGGGTGGGTGAGTGAGCTCCAAGGGGCCGTCTTTGGGACTGAATCAAACGTTGATAAATCAATGGTGTGCACACACCATTGATTATCAACATTTTTTTTTCTTGCGTGCGTGCAAGAGGGAGAGAGAGAGAGAGAGAGAGAGAGAGAGAGAGAGAGAGAGAGAGAGAGAGAGAGAGAGAGAGAGAGAGAGAGAGAGTGTGTTTGTGAGAGAGAGAGAGAGTGTGTGTGTGTGTGTGTGTGTGTGTGTGTGTGTGTGTGTGTGTGTGTGTGTGTGTGTGTGTGTGTGTGTGTGTGTGTGTGTGTGTGTGTGTGTGTGTGTGTGTGTGTGTGTGTGTGTGTGTGTGTGTAAGAGAGAGAGAGAGAGAGAGAGAGAGAGAGAGAGAGAGAGAGAGAGAGAGAGAGAGAGAGAGAGAGTGAGAGAGAGAGAGAGAGAGAGAGAGAGAGAGAGAGAGAGAGAGAGAGAGAGAGAGAGAGAGAGAGAGAGAGAGAGAGAGAGAGAGAGAGAGAGAGGTTGTACGAGTATGTATTGACTATTTTAGTTGTACAGCATCCCATGTTTGCAGGCATAGCCAATATAATGCATACAGACAAGAGCTAAACTAGTGCCCACAGAAGGGTCTCTTGAAGGGTTTATGAATGGACAAATTGTATCCACACCGGCTCCCTCGTAGTGATGGTCCATGCTTTGGAAAAAAAACGTTTAACCATCCAGAGAGCCTCAATACTCCTCCGTCCTTGAGTTTTCCATTTAAAGTCTTGATAAGGGCGCAGTACATTTTAACATTGAACATGTATAATGCATTAGTGGCAAGAAACCCTGTAAAAATTCCACTTTCGGAACAATTTCTCCTCCCCGGTAATTCAAATGGTGCGAAGATACAGTACGCAACAGCTTAAGAAAAAACAACCTTTGATCGCATTCATCATTCTTATTGGCTGTGTTACTAATATAGCGTGTGATAAATCACTTGCTCGAAACACTACGGACCCCTACCACTATTATAGTGGTATATTATAGCAGGGTAACCGGACAAAGCACCATGGTCTCCATGAGAAAGTGTGTGTGTGTGTGTGTGTGTGTGTGTGTGTGTGTGTGTGTGTGTGTGTGTGTGTCTGTGTGTGTGTGTGTGAGTGTGTGTGGGTGTGTGTGTGTGTGTGTGTGTGGGGGTGTTTCTGTGTGTGTGTGTGTGTGTGTGTGTGTATGTTTTCTGTCTGTGTGTGTGTGTGTGTGGTGTGTGTGTGTGTGTGTGTGTGTGGTGTGTGTGTGTGTGGTGTGGGTGTGTGTGTGGTGTGTGTGTGTGGTGTGTGTGTGTGTGGTGTGTGTGTGAGGAATGCATGAGTACCCTGAAGTAGACCAGGGAGTTCCTATAATCACACCCCCATATGGAGTGAGAAAAGTCCTGCAGATGTTCTTGATGATCATCTGACGGTCTTCGGAGGAAACACCGATCTCCAGGGCCGTGTATGAAGGATACAAGTAAGACAGAACCAGCTGAACTAACACAGAACTCAAATGTACTCTCCTCGCATATGCTGGTGATGTACAAGCAGCTCTCTCTCTCTCTCTCTCTCTCTCTCTCTCTCTCTCTCTCTCTCTCTCTCTCTCTCTCTCTCTCTCTCTCTCTCTCTCTCTCTCTCTCTCTCTCTCTCTCTCTCTCTCTCTCTCTCTCTCTCTCTCTCTCTCTCTCTCTCTCTCTCTCTCTCTCTCTCTCTCTATGAGATGACAATATGGACCCTGTGAATCCCCAATGTCCCATCTGTGATTAATGAAGTAATAATGAACAATCCTATCTTATAACTAATGCTTACTGTTTCATGTCAGACGCCCTTACAAGTTTATATGCTGTGGGTGTTATGCGAGTGTAGGCCTGTCCATTGTTATTTCTTTGTGAGTATATGTCTAGTGATAATGTCAATAATATAGACATAATATAGTTCATAAAACGCCTGACAAAATAAATGGAAAAAACAGAACCGCTGCTTTACACGACAGTGACATCATGCAAGACATCACAGTGATGCAAGCGTACGCACACACACGCACGCGCACGCGCACACACACACACACACACACACACACGTGAGGGATGTCCGAGTTGTATTTGTCTATACCGTGAACTTGCTCCCTGCCGAAATGGGGTTGCATGGTAGTTTTAAACCCTTCTTGTTTGTTGAAACCATTTCAGAGTCCTCGTGCCCTTGAGTGAAACGGCAGGATGAAGCGCTTTCGAATGTTTCCCTAAAATGCAAATGATGAGGTGGAGCACTGCTGTTTTCTACCGCACTTCCCTGCCTCATCTTTCGGTTAGGCGTACGCCCAGATAAGAAAAATGGGAATGGAAAGGGATTAGAATATATCTTGTTTTTTTTGCAGCAAACAACACTCAAAGCATTGCAGGATGGCTCAGTCAGTTGAGACTTGGCTTTGGAACCCAAAGGTCAACGGTTCAGCCACCAGACCCCCTCCACTGCTCCCCGGGCGGCGTTGCATATAAAATATATAATATATAAAATAGCTGCCCACTGCTCCTCTACTACTAGGATGGGTTTAATGCAGAGAAACCTATTTCACAATGTGTGTGTACATGTTTGTGACCACTGACCAATAAAGAGGATTCAATCCTCCAGATTTAGATTTTGTGTATGTGTTTGTCTTGTGTGAGTGTGTGTGTGTGTGTGTGTGTGTGTGTGTGTGTGTGTGTGTGTGTGTGTGTGTGTGTGTGTGTACGTGTGTGTGTGTGTGTGTGTGTGTGTGTGTGTGTGTGTGTGTGTGTGTGTGTGTGTGTGTGTGAGTGTGTGTGTGTGTGTGTGTGTGTGTGTGTGTGTGGTGTGTGTGTGTGTGTGTGTGTGTGTGTGTGTGTGTGTGTGTGTGTGTGTGTGTGTGTGTGTATGTGTGTGGTGTGTGTGTGTGTGTGTGTGTGTGTGGTGTGTGTGTGTGTGTGTGTGTGTGTGTTCCTCGAAAACGATAAGCACAACACGTGGACAAACACGAAAAGGAGGAGATAGAGGTGTGCTAGCATGTAATGGTACACTAAAGTGGCGTTTGGGCCGCTAGTTAGATGAGCTCACTGACACTAACAATTACACGTCATCTCACAAGCCGCCGTGGGCACTTTTGATGATTTGCAAGTAGCGCTAGCAGGCGAGAAACCGTTTGATTCGATTTAGCATGGTTGTGGAACTTAAACAAGAACAACAGTGTGTGTGTTTTCCGCACTTAATCCAGTTCTGTGTTTCTTAAATTAGGTTGTGCAGCACTACATTGTTTTTTTATTGTGCTTTTACTGTTCTCAGCCAAACTAAATTAAACCAAAGCGTAAAAAGTAAAGGCTTTAGACACATATTGCACCATGCCCTGAAGACCATTAAGATGTCCTCAGCCGGCCCAGGACACACTGTCATAAGTGAATATGCTGGTGGAATGCTTTTCACACAGGATTAGCTCACTCTTAAGTTGGAGCTCAGAAGGACAAAGACTTTAGATTTTACAGAAGGGACCAACTATTTTAACTATTGTGTTGTGACTATTTTGTGTTGCACCTAATTAGGAAATGCAAGTGTTGTATTATTTTAGAGGCAGGCCCAATTGTAATGTATAAGTGATTATTATTATATTATACATAGGATAACTAGTATGAATATATATAGGCTTTTCCTCATACTTTGGTCATATTTGTGGATGGGTCAAAATGTTACACCTAAATAAGTAAAATGACAACGCCCCCTTCTGGTGAAACGTTAAACTGCAGAGGAGTGAAGTCAAAGGATAGTCTTCCAAGCATTACATTACAATATATTCATTTAGCAGACACTTTGGTCCAAAGCAACTGACAATAATTGCAGGCAGAATTGCAGGCAAGTTAACTCCTAGCCACCAGAAATAATAAGTGCATTTCCTTCCTAACACGCCTCCAAGAGCAGAACCAGTGATCAGGTAAAATAACATAAAGTTGGCTCCCTGGACTAACAAGAGAAAGAGCTAACAAGATGCTAGTGCTTAGAAGAAGGTTCAGTGTTTCCTGAACAGGTGGGTTTGTAGCCTGCCACAGAAGATGGGCAGTGACTATGCTGTCCTGACATCAGCAGGGAGTTCCGCCTCTGCTACTGCTTTTCGTTCCTTTGGTTGACAGTTTCCCATTTATTTACATAGTTCTTGGCATTTGTATTGAACACTGCAAGGTTATATTGAGCTGCAAGGGGTTGGGTAGTAGAGGACAGACAAGGCAGTGCTCCATAGTATGGTCAGCTTCTTCTCCACGTCCACAGTCTTGTAGCCCCACCTGACCAGAGCAGCTGATGATCAGCTGTTGATCGCCCCCCTTCTCATTCTCAGGAGGTTGAGTGTCTTCCACTGAGCCCACGGTGCTTCTGGGCCAGCGGGGAGGTCTGGAGTAGGGGGCATTCCCATGACAGTTTGGGGAGGGTCGGATTCTGGTTTCTTCCCGGGACTTCATAGGGGCTGGAAATGGCTGAGGAAGCTTCTTTTTGACTTTAGCCATTGGGCCACATGGGTGACAAAAAAGAAAAAACAAACTGTAAAAACAAACTGTATCACAACTGCCTACCTCTCTATAGTTTACATATGTATTAATAAGATACCTGCCATATATATTTAAATCTATATATACATTTATATATGCTCACTTGTATATACATTTACATTTATATATATTTATCCTGTTTTCAATAACGGCATACTGTTAAATACTCACTTACCTGTGTATATATATATACCTATTATTATGCTGCTCATATCCCATTTAATACCTAGACTTCTCTTCTTCGTCTTTTAACCTGTAAAAAACCCTATCAATTTTAACTGTAAATTATATTACCATGCACTTTACTGCAACATTTGCACTCTGGTTAGATGCTAAATTATGACAAATGACAAATTATAAAAAATGACAATCAATTTGAATAAAATCTAATCTAATCTAATCTAATCCATGGAGGAGATGGCGTTCATTGCTTGTGGCTTTCGTTATCTCGACATGGCTGGCAACCTCCCATCTCATATAAGCAGTGGGCAATGCCAGCGAGGAGGTGCAGGTTGCTTGTGTTTGTGGGTTTCAAGCACCCAGTGATTAGGCGACAGGTGGCGTCTGTGTGGTACGGCAACACCACTGCACGGGACAGGAAAGCCATCCAGAGGGTCGTGAGGACGGCAGAGAAGATCATCGGGTGAGCACTTCCATGCATTGAGGCGATCTTTAGGACCGGATGTCGGAAGAAGGCCATGTCCATCATAAAGGACTGCAACCACCCTGGGCGCCATCTCTTCTCCCCCCTACCGTCTGGTCGCCGGTTGCGCAGCATCCGTACAGCAAGGACTACCAGGTTTAAGGATCGTTTTTATCCACAGGCAGTGACCTACTGAACTGCTAGGAGTGCTGCCACTTTCACTTTCATAACATTGTCATTAACATTACACTTAAATACTTTGCTGGACTCATTAGTTACTGCACTGTATTCATGATGCTGCTGCACTACTGCACTTTAAATGCTTTTAAATCTTTTTGCACATCTATCAGTCACTTTGCTGTCCTTATTTTGTTCATTTTTATTTTGACTGTATATATTATTTTTATATTATTGTTGTAGAGATGTATACTGCGGGAGGGAATGGGGAGCAAGCATTCCAATGTACTACAAATGGCAATCTTGTATCTTGAGGTGTTGTTCAATGCTGGGTCAAGTTTCTTGCCATGGATTCAACCACCGTTGGGGCTAGGACAGAGAAGAGCCATGACTTATATCACAATACTATCATAGTTCATTTTCTGACCCTGGCCACCAGCGGTGGACAGAGGGCAGAAGGACAAGGAATAAGGCAGAATTACAATCATAAGTGTGTAATACTTTAGTCTATTTAGAATCAATATAAATCAGAGATCCCGTGAGAACCTCACATGGCTCTACAGGCAATTACCAAACTATAATCACTACCAGTGACTGGGAATAGGCTGATAATCATGTTATGTTTTAAATCGTTCTTTTATTTCTAAATAACTGAGACTTTGTGGACCAAAATCTGACAGCGTAAAGTAATTGCCAATGAACAGACCAGATGTGAGTCGAGTGTTGCACCCTTCAAACAGCCCATCTGGTCCAGAAGATGCTTCTGGCCTCGACAATATGAATATATTAATGCACTGGGCATGACAGCAGAAATACAACTCATAGGAAATTCCATATAAGCCATGCTGAAAGATTAATCTCTTTCCAACTGAAAGGTGTAGCCTAACACTGAGGCCAATGTTTGGATTTTGATGACTTTTTGAACTGAACTAGATTGACCACCAAAATAAGGTACATTAATTATGCTCTTTAAAAAACGTTATGACAAGGCTGCTGAATAAGCAGGCCAGTCCGCCAGGAGAGAGAACCCCAAGAGTATTTGGACACAAATCTTGAGTTTGCTGCCAATTCTGCAAGTTAAGGGGTACTGTAAATCCAGTGAAGGGTGTTCGTGACTGTTCCTGCACGTTCCAGAAACTGCAACCGCTCGTCCAAATATGCCTTTAAAATGGTTTGTTACGTTTAAGTAACCACACCGGCAAGATTTATGTTCAGTCAAATGTAAGAAAAGTATGTTTCTAAAGAACGTGAACACGGTTAGTTTATTTAAATTCAAATAAGGCTAAAAACAAACTTGGGTCAATGTTTTAACGTGATGAGTGTGGTGTACGTCTGTCTCCCCCTGGTGTCCCATTTTAGTAGTTCAGTATTTGCATGTGGCATTGGTCAATACTTGACATGTGAAATATGAGATTGAGATTGTCCTGGAGAAACACTGTCCATTAAGGGAGGTACAGGTAAACTGCTCCCAGAAGATTGAGCAACGCAATTGATACATGAGTGACTTAATTCAGACAGAACTGAACATTTTTAGATTGACCGGATACTGCAATGCATATGCATGTCTAAATGCAATTCAAACAGGAATAAGAAAGTCTTTTATTGCTTTAAAAAAAAAAAAACTTTATTTGGAATATGAACAGCTCAGGCGAAAACTCCATATTGTGTATTTTGCTTTCCACGCAGCCCTCTTACATCTGGTACTTTCAGCCAAGCAAACCGAGAAAACTGAGGAAAAAAGGGAAACTAGGATTTATTTTATTAAGCAGCATTTAGTCAGGTCTACCCAGTTTAAGTATACAATACTTGGTATTGTATTAAACAAAAAAAAACGGTATACATTTCCAGCTCAACTCAGCAATCAGATCCGTAAAGTTTCTCATCAATGGATGATCAGCTTTGAGATAAAGTGCTCATCAAAGTCAAGCCAGAAATAAAAGGGGCAAGTTGCATTTTCACAGCATGTCAGGGCTCACCTTACTGGTCTTGAGGAAGGCTGATCGACACGACGCTTCCTCTGTAGAAAGTAAAGAAACCATCAGAGAGCGAAGGAGACCGCAGTAGAACAAGCTGTATGAATGTAGCGTCTCAGAACTTAGTATGGTTTTATTTTCAGAGTCAAAACTCAAACAAGGGGGATACAGTAACATCACAGACAAACAATGTTGGAAAAAGAGCACATTATGTACAAGTTTAATATATTTAAAATGACCTACCTCATCATAAGGTGGGGAGGGGGGGTACCATCAAAAACCGTCAGCAGCCTGTCCCCTCCGGGTTTTGCGAAGAGGCATGTCTGTTTACAGGGGAAACGAGACTTGAGAATACAGAACGAAACAAGTGATGGCGCCAGGGTAGCAACTGAACGACTCTAAGTCGGACCACCTCCTCATGTTCAAGGTCAACTCAGTAATCAGATCCGTAAAGTTTCTCATCAATGGATGATCAGCTTAGAGATTAAAATTCTCATCAAAGTCACGCATGTGTGGCGGGTCAAAAGGCAAAAGTAACAGAATAGAACACTTTGAGTGAGGCTCACCTTGCATCAGGGTCACGATCTTCGGGGCAGCTTTAGCAGTCAGACGCTTCCTCCTGTAGAAAAGTAAAGAAACCATCAGACAGCGAAGGAGACCGCAGTAGACCAAGTTGAATGAGTGTTGTGTCTCAGAACTTAGTATGGTTTTATTTTCAGAGTCGAAACTCAAACAAGGGGGATACAGTAACATCACAGACAATCTTAGCAAAAGGAGCACATCATGTACACATTTAATATATTTAAACAAACCTACCGTGTCATAAGGTGGGTTGATACCGTCGAACAACTTCAGTATATCAAGGGCAGCCTGTCCCCTCTGGGTTTTGCACGGCACGTCTGTTTACAGGGGAGACGAGACTTGAGAATATAGAACTAAAGTGATGGCACCAGGGTTGCAACTGAACGTCCCCCAGTCTAACTCCTCATGTTCAATCTTAACTCAGTAATCAGATCCGTAAAGTTTCTCATCAAAGGATAATCAGCGTAGAGATAAAGTTCTCATCATAGTCAAGCAGTTGAGGCAGGTCATACTACAAGAGACAGAATACAACACTTTGAGAGCATTTTCAGCAGCTCACCTTTCTTCAGGGACACAATCTTAGGGGCGGCTGGAACGGTCATACGATTCATCCTGTAGAAAAGTAAAGAAACCATCAGACCGCGAAGGAGACCGCAGCAGAACAAGCTGTATGACTGTTGGGTCTCAGAACTTAGTATGGTTTTAGTTTCAGAGTCAAAACTCAAACAAGGGGGATACAGTAACATCACAGAACATCGTAGCCAAAGGAGCACATCATGAAAAAGTTTTATATATTTAAAATAACTTACCTCGTCATAAGGTGGATGGACACCAGCAAACACTTTCAGTCTATCAAGGGCAGGCTGTCCCATCTTGGTTTTGAATTCTGTGCAAGGCACATCTGTTTAAAGGGAAACGAGACTTGAGAATATAGAACGAAACGAGTGATGGCGCCCGTGTTGCAGCTGAACGACCCCAAGAAGGACCACCTCCTCATGTTCAACGTCAACTCAGTAATCAGATCCGTAAAGTTTCTCATCAATGGATGATCAGCTTAGAGATAAAATTCTCATCAAAGTCATGTGTGGCGGGTCAAAAGGCAAAAGTAACAGAATAGAACACTTTGAGTGAGGCTCACCTTGCATCAGGGTCACGATCTTAGGGGCAGCTTTAGCAGTCAGACGCTTCCTCCTGTAGAAAAGTAAAGAAACCATCAGACAGCGAAAGACCGCAGTAGACCAAGTTGAATGAATGTAGAGTCTCAGAACTTAGTATGGTTTTAGTTTCAGAGTCAAAACTCAAACAAGGGGGATACAGTAACATCACAGAACATCGTAGCCAAAGGAGCACATCATGAAAAGTTTTATATATTTAAAATAACTTACCTCGTCATAAGGTGGATGGACACCAGCAAACACTTTCAGTCTATCAAGGGCAGGCTGTCCCATCTTGGTTTTGAATTCTGTGAAAGGCACATCTGTTTAAAGGGAAACGAGACTTGAGAATATAGAACGAAACGAGTGATGGCGCCCGTGTTGCAGCTGAACGACCCCAAGAAGGACCACCTCCTCATGTTCAACGTCAACTCAGTAATCAGATCCGTAAAGTTTCTCATCAATGGATGATCAGCTTAGAGATAAAATTCTCATCAGTCATGTGTGGCGGGTCAAAAGGCAAAAGTAACAGAATAGAACACTTTGAGTGAGGCTCACCTTGCATCAGGGTCACGATCTTAGGGGCAGCTTTAGCAGTCAGACGCTTCCTCCTGTAGAAAAGTAAAGAAACCATCAGACAGCGAAAGAGACCGCAGTAGACCAAGTTGAATGAATGTAGAGTCTCAGAACTTAGTATGGTTTTAGTTTCAGAGTCAAAACTCAAACAAGGGGGATACAGTAACATCACAGAACATCGTAGCCAAAGGAGCACATCATGAAAAAGTTTTATATATTTAAAATAACTTACCTCGTCATAAGGTGGATGGACACCAGCAAACACTTTCAGTCTATCAAGGGCAGGCTGTCCCATCTTGGTTTTGAATTCTGTGCAAGGCACATCTGTTTAAAGGGAAACGAGACTTGAGAATATAGAACGAAACGAGTGATGGCGCCCGTGTTGCAGCTGAACGACCCCAAGAAGGACCACCTCCTCATGTTCAACGTCAACTCAGTAATCAGATCCGTAAAGTTTCTCATCAATGGATGATCAGCTTAGAGATAAAATTCTCATCAAAGTCATGTGTGGCGGGTCAAAAGGCAAAAGTAACAGAATAGAACACTTTGAGTGAGGCTCACCTTGCATCAGGGTCACGATCTTAGGGGCAGCTTTAGCAGTCAGACGCTTCCTCCTGTAGAAAAGTAAAGAAACCATCAGACAGCGAAAGAGACCGCAGTAGACCAAGTTGAATGAATGTAGAGTCTCAGAACTTAGTATGGTTTTATTTTCAGAGTCATAACTCAAACAAGGGGGATACAGTAACATCACAGACAAACATCGTAGCAAAAGGAGCACATGCACAATTTTAAATAACCTACCTCATCATAAGGTGGATAGATGCCATCAAACACCTTCAGTCTATCAGGGGCAGGCTGTCCCATCTTGGTTTTGCAAGGCACATCTGTTTACAGGGAAACAAGACTTTAGAATACAGAACGAAACAAGTGATGGCACCTGTGTTGCAGCTGAATGACCCCAAGAAGGTCCACCGCCTTATGTTCAATGTCAACTCAGTAATCAGATCCGTAAAGTTTCTCATCAATGGATGATCAGCTTAGAGATAAAGTTCTCATCCTAGTCAAGCATGTGTGGCGGGTCATAGAAGAGCCACAGAATTCAGCACTTTGAGGGCATTTTGAGCCTCACCTTGCGTCAGGGACACAATCTTAGGGGCGGCTGGAACGGTCATACGATTCATCCTGTAGAAAAGTAAAGAAACCATCAGACAGCGAAGGAGACCACAGTAGAACAAGCTGTATGAATGTAGCGTCTCAGAACTTAGTATGGTTTTAGTTTCAGAGTCAAAACTCAAACAAGGGGGATACAGTAACATCACAGACAAACATCGTAGCAAAAGGAGCATACATAGCAAGTTCTATACATTAAAACATACCTTGTCATAGGGGGAAACCACCTGTAGTCTATCCAGGGCAGCCAAAATGGTGGAGTCCACAAGATGGAGTGTGCTCATCTCTTGAGGAAGGCCAGGTACTTCACTGTCGGGGCACCAAGAAAGATTTTAAGTAAAGCGTTTACTAGCCTAGTTTGTAAAGACCTTCCATGTTAATAAGTAATGCTCTTGTCTCAGATGGTAGTGCATGTTACATATCCTCATGGTAGTCAAACTCAAAACAGATAACTGGTGAATCATCACTGACAAGGCACAAGTGAAGCATGCGAGAGAAGATCTGTGTACTGACGATTGTTGTGGTAGAAGTTGCCGGATAGACAAGATGACCGTAGTTTGCATACATGTATAAATGCAAACTACCTCGTCAAAGGGGAGGGAACCATCACCCAGGTCAGTCGGTCCTCTTGGCTGTGAGCATACCCTTAAGAAGAAATAGGATGCATTGAGTACAGAAGGAAACCAGTTTCAAATACCATATTCTACCATGGTTGGCTTCACTTGGCAACGCTCATGTCTCAGATGGTAGTGCATGTTACGAATTTTCATTCCAAAATCAAATTAAACTGGAGAATCATCACTGACAAGGCACAAGTCAAGCATGCGAGAGAAGATCCATGAACTCACGATTGTTGTGGTAGAAGTTGCCAGATAGACGCAATTACAGTAGTTTGCTTTGATTGCGCCTTTTCTGTAGATTAGAGAAAAGACATCAGAAAGTGGAGACTACACTAGAAAAAAAAAGGAAGCAATGTCTAGTCTCAGAAATGTATATATATTTATTTTCAGAGTCCGTACTCAAACAAGGGGGATAAATTCACATCACAGACATCTCTAAATGTATATAAACGCAGCAAACTACCTGGTCAAAGGGGAGGGTACCATCATCCGGGTCAGTTGGTCCTCTTGGCTGTGAGCGTACCCTTTAGGAGGGAAAAAAAAATACTTTGAGTACAGATGTAAACAGTTGAAATCCAATGTTCTACCTCGGTTGGTTTCACTTGGCAATGCTCTTGTCTCAGATGGTAGTGCATGTTACATATCCTCATGGTAGTCAAACTCAAAACAGATAACTGGTGAATCATCACTGACAAGGCACAAGTCAAGCATGCGAGAGAAGATCTGTGTACTCACAATTATTGTGGTAGAAGTTGCAGGACAGACACACAATCTTGTGCTTTTTCTGTAGATTAGAGAAAAGACATCAGAAAGGAGACCACATTAAAAACAAGTGAGGCAACGTTGATTCTCAGAATTGTATGTTTTTTTATTTTCAGAGTCAACACTCAAATGTGTAAAAATGGGTATCACAGAAAGCTGCACTTTATAAATGTATATATATATATATATATATATATATATAAATGCAAAGTACCTCGTCAGAGGGGAGAGAACCATCACCCAGGTCAGTTGGTCCTCTTGGCTGTGAGCATACCCTTAAGAAGAAATAGGATGCATTGAGTACAGAAGGAAACCAGTTTCAAATTCCATATTCTACCATGGTTGGTTTCACTTGGCAACGCTCATGTCTCAGATGGTAGTGCATGTTACGAATTTTCATACCAAAATCAAAATTAAACTGGAGAATCATCACTGACAAGGCACAAGTCAAGCATGCGAGAGAAGATCCATAAACTCACGATTGTTGTGGTAGAAGTTGCCGGATAGACGCCATGACAGTAGTTTGCCTTGGTGGCACTTGTGCCTTTTCTGTAGATTAGAGAAAAGACATCAGAAAGTGGACAGCACTTAAAATTCGGAAGCAATGTTGAGTCTCAGAATGTTTTGTATTTTTTTTTCATTCAATACTAAAACAAGGGGGATACAGTCACAGCACAGACATATCTTAATGTATATAAAAGCAAACTACCTTGTCAAAGGGGAGGGTACCATCATACAGGTCAGTTGGTCCTCTTGACGGTGAGCATGTCCTTTAGAGGGGAAAAAAAACTTTTACAGAAAAATCCAATTTTCTACCTTGGTTGGTTTCACTTAGCAATGCTCAGGTCTCAGATGGTAGTGCATGTTACGAATTTTCATTCTAAAATCAAAATCGAACTGGAGAATCGTCACTGACAAAGCAAGCCTAGCACGCAAACATAACAGCACACATTTACTTACATTCAAGGTTGAAGACATTTTGTTTCCAGAAAATTATGCCATTACGTCATACCGCCAGTTGACTGAAAACAGAAAGTAGTCTGATGAAGTACAACAATTGACCGGCTTAACTGATTTTGAATTCAAATAAACACTTACCCAGTAGTTAAGTTGTGTCATGATGGCAGGAAGTAGCCCAAGTAGACAGCAGGCACCAGCTACTATTACTGAACAGGCTCCCTTAATATACTATACTGTTACACATCTGTACCCACACAACTATTTAGGTTTTTAAAGGCCTTTTAATTTTACTTCCTGATTGTTACACACTACATCTTCAGCTGTAGCTCACACCTTAACAGTAGCAATCACCAGGTTAAGGTCTGCAATAAAAGCTCTCCCTGTAGGAAAGTGGATGTTCAAGTAAAATGTATGACATTCCCGAAAACGGCAATTGTACATGAATAAACAAGTCTGAGAAATGTTATAAACAGTTGTCTATCTTTATTTGTCAGATCAACAGCTCAGACAAGGACCCCAAACTGTTTGAGAACGTCTGTGTATTTTGCGATCTTGCTTTCCACGTTCTTCTTTGCCTGCAGAGTTAGCTTGATGGTGGTCTTTTTTGTGCCATAGCGAATCTTGGCCTTCTCCTTCCTCTTGTGCTCCAGCGTGGCAGTGATAGCCTGGTACTTCCAGCCGACCTCGTGGGCCAAGCGGCCAAGGACCGCAAACTGAAAGAACGCAGCGGAGAATTAGACTGCAAAATAATAATAAAGCAATGTTTCGGCAATCTTAAAAACCGTTAATTCTAATGAATTTATATTGATCGAGACCTTGGAGGATATTTGATTAAAAACAAGGTTGGTCGCTTAAAACCGATAAACTGCCTGTATGACTACATTTACATACATTAGATTGACAAACCTCCCGCCACAAAATTTAAGCTCAACTCAGTAATCAGATCCGTAAAGTTTCTCATCAGTAAATGTTCAGCTTATAGGTAAAGTGCTCATCATAGTCAAGCAAGTTGTGGCGGGGGTCAAAGGACCAGAAGACAAAGCACGTCAGGGGCTCACCTTGCGAGTGGGCTTCAGGCGTACGATCTTGAGGGCAGCCGGAACGACCATACGCTGCCTCTGTAGAAGGTAAAGAAACCATTAGATGTCGAAGGCAACCGCAGCGGAACACGCCAAATGAATGCCGTGTCTCAGAACATAGTATTGTTTTATTTTCAGAGTCAAAACTCAAACAAGGGGGATACAGTAACATCACAGAGGGACACATTGTGAAGCAAAGGGAACATGTCTAGTGCGTTTAAAAAAAATATATAACTACCTTGTCATAAGGTGGGGGGATACCATCGAACACCTTCAGCCTATCCAGGGCAGCCTGTCCCCTCTTGGTTTTGTGAGGAAGCATGCCTGTTTATAGGGGGGGGGGGGAAAGACGTGTGAGTTATGCAACAGAAATAAGTGCTAGTACTACAAAGGAACGGCCAGACATTGGACTAGCACACAATTTCCGTCTCAACTCAGTATTCAGGATCCATAAGGTTTCACATCAATGGATGATCAGCTTCGAAATAAAATCATGGTCAAGCCAGCATTATGTGCCAGGTCCACAATTTACTTTCTAAGAACACATTTGGTTTGGTTTATTTTTATATGTATATTTATTTGACACAATCTTAATATATACATGCTGTGCACGGGTTTAGCAAAAAGCTGGAAATATGGTTGATGCAGAGAGATACCACAAAGACTTTAGGTTGCAATCACCTGAAACCAAGAAGAGGGGCAAAAAAAAAAACCTTACCTCTGACGGTCCTCCAGAAGATCCTGCTAGGAGCCCTGAAATGGTAGGGTCCACGAGACGGATTGGTATTCATCCTCTTGCGGAGGAAAGACAGGTACTTCACTGTGAAACAAATGGAAACACTTTAGCCATTTCTGGATGTACAGTGAGTGATTTAAAATGATCAATGTGTCGTGTCTCAGATGGTAGTGCATGTTAAGTATCCTCATGGTAGTTAAACTCAAAAAGTACTAACTGGAATATCATCACTGACAATAACCTAACAAGTTATAAGTAGCCCATGAGTAGACTTACGTTTGTTGCGGTAGAAGTTGCCAGAGATATTGATGCCTTCACATCTTACCACGACCACTTTGTGCCCTGCAAACACAAAAATCCCAACACATTAAAAACGTTGCTTCACAAATCCACCCACAAGTCACTAACATATACATATAGTTGCACGTGTAAAATGGCTTGTTATGAATACATACCCAAAAGAAGCTGTTTTGCCACGATGGCAGAAAGTCGTCCAAGTAGATGGCCCCTGCCATCAAGAAGCAGAACCTGAAAGATTGAAAGAGTTTAACTAAATGAGCCCTGGACATCGTCGAGCACGACAAGGGCGGTGCAACGTGTCTCAGATGGTAGTGCTTGTGGAGTCATTTCGTTTAGAGTCTAACGCTTTTAATAAATAACCCGTCATAAAGGCCACTTTAAACACCGTGAAGCACTTTGATGACTATGATGGAGTCACATGGACTTCTCTCCTTGGTGTTCAGGCGAGCCATGGGTGACGTACTCATGTCGTTTATAGTTATACTGATAAAAACGTAATATATCCCCCAAAAAAAGTAGGCTCCCAAAATACGAACGATATGACTCCGAACATGGTTCAGGGAGAAGAGAGCAGTGTATGGGCAACTTCTGTAACGTGTTCATGTCTTAGCATGCCGACTAGCTAAGGGAGGCAGCCATGATGCACGTTTGCGTGGCTGAAGAAGTACGGCATACCACTAGATTGTTGCCTTAAAATCATGCATATTTGAAAAAGCGACAAAGAAAAACAAACACATATACACTCCTTGAAACAATCGCTTCAATATAAACGCAAACTTGGGTCGAATCGAGTCGATTAAAGGCAAATTATTTAGTAAAACGTCTCCAGCGATTACGAACCTTATTGAACCGGTCCGCCATGATGTGCGAAAAGAAAGACAGACGGGGTTGCCCGCAGTAAAAAGCAGGGGTAGGGCGGATGTGACGACATACACGCTTCTTGCTTGTGGGAGGAAACGAGAGGCGCAAAGGATAATCACGTGTGTCACATTGCCACCTTTTGGAAGAACGATAGAAAGACAACTATCTTCATGCACGTTGGTCACGTACTTGTTTATGATGCTATCTTTAATACTTTAGGAAATAGTAAATGTACACTCTGAATGTCTTCATTTTACTCAAGCCTGCAATCCAGACCACAATTGCCACACTACAGACAGGGACTTTTAGGCATGGTTTAAGTTAGAACATCACAAAGTCCACAGGCGATTTTAAACATACTGTACATCACTATCAGCTTTTATATGTAACATTTATTTAACCAGGTCTCTCAGTCTTGAAAAGGAGAGACCTGGCCAAGGTTAACAGCAGAAGGCCTACACAGAAACTGCCCTTCTGGCAGTGACAGAGTCGCTCCTTGTTGCTAGAGCGAATTCTCTCTCCTCAGTCCTGATACTCCTGGACCTGTCTCAGCAATCGACACTGTGAACCACCAGATTCTCCTCTCCACCCTTGAGGGGATGGGTATCTCGGGCTCTGCTCTCTCCTTGTTTCTATCCTACCTGACGGGTTGCTTCTATCAGGTGGCACTGGGAGGGTCTGTGTCAGAACCACACAGACTCACTACTGGGGTTCCACAAGGATTGGTCCTGGGTCCTCTTCTCTTCTCCCTCTACACTGTCCCTTGGTTCTGTTATCCACTCCCATGACTTATCCTACCACTGCTATGCTGACGACACCCAACTGGTCTTGTCGTTTTGAAGTGGAAACACACAGAAACACGCATTGCCGTGAGATGCAGACATCTCAAAGTGGATGTCGATGCACCACCTTAGCTAAACCTGGACAAGACCTGGCTGTCACCATTGATGATGCTGTGGTCACACCTTCTCGGACCGCAAGGAACCTTTTTTCACTGAAAAGGCTGCGCAGGTGCTCATCCAGGCTCTTGTCATCTCCCGGCTGGACTACTGCAACTCCCTCCTTGCTGGCGCCCCGGCATTTGCCATCAGGTCCCTGGAGCTCATTCAGAAAGCTGCAGCTCGTCTGGTGTTCAACCGACCCAAGTTCTCCCACACATCTACCCTTCTTCGGTCTCTACACTGGCTACCTGTAGCTGCTCGCATCCAGTTCAAGACCTTGGTGCTAGCCTACAAGGCAGTAAAAGGAACAGCTTCATCCTACCTCCAGACAATGGTCAAGCCCTACATCCCTGCCCGTCCACTTCGCTCTGCTTCTTCGGACTGTCTGCTTGCCCCCTCACTTAGGGGCCCTTGTGGCCCATCTACGCGGCCACGGCTCTTCTCCGTCGTGGCCCCAATTTGGTGGAACAAACTCCCCACGGATGTCAGGACTGCATAGTCATTGCCCATCTTCCACCGCAGGCTCATCTCTTCATGAAACACTACCGGGATCCTTCCTCCTAGCACATCTGTCTTACTAAGTAGATTATCTAAGTATATTGTTTTAAGTATTAAGTATACTTGACAATATATCATGACAATATAATCAATTCAACAAGCCAAATGAACAATATTATGTACTTATGAGCCCATCTATAGTATGTATTGCAATGAAGGCATACAACAAAATGGTTTTTTAAATATACTTTTAGGCAATATATCTTTTAATAACATTTCCAATACATTCATTCACACACACCCAACTGTAGGAGGATGGGTGAAATATTTCAATATTTTGTATGGTATTTTGTAAGGTATTCATGGCATATCATGGATCACATGACAAACATTATTTCAGTCATCGTGCTTCAGCATCCGGATCTTTCCCTTGTGACGGTCGATCTCACGCTGCATGCGTTCAATCTCTTTCTTATGGTGCTCGATCTCATCCTGGTGATGCTGCTTCAGTGCGGCCATCTGCTCCTGCTCTTTGCGCCTGTGAACACCCAAGTGGGGTGGGGTTGGGGTGGGGTGGGCGAAGGATAACATACAGTTGAGCAGTCAAACAAAAACACCAAACTTGAAGATATCATTAACTCAGGTCAGGTGGTTTGTATACACCTTATTGGGAGAAAAAAAAAATTAAATTAATAGATTGGGCACAACTCTTATACTATTTAATCTCTCAGAATGTGGCAGAGAAACCAACCAAGAAAGAAAATGTGGATGTAAATATTACACAGATGACACACGTACACACATCACAAGTAGCTATATGAGAAATGATACCTAAAATACAACTCCTCCTCGGCAGCCTGCTTCTTGCCCATGGCTCCACCCGCCTCCCTGATAGACCCACCACCTCCACCGCCCTTACCGGCGCCTTTGCCGAGCTCACCCATCTAAAAGTGAGACAACACAAAAGCAATTAAAAAATATATATATATCAGCCATTAAAGACAAAAGCAATGATCACCTTTTGCACCGTATGACACCTAGTGCACGATGACGCGCCCGCTGCTTGCTATAAGACACGTGACATTAAGCCATCGAAGCTAAATATCGCCGGCCCGTTGACTTTGGAAGTACGACACTGATATGAAGGTCAATGTTGTAAAAACATTTTTTTTTGCTGGAAATTGACTGGAAAACACCCCAGTGACACGAGTCCCAACAGGTATTTTGAAACCTGGCGGAGAAAGCTGAAAACCTGCCGTTTTCACTCGTGTAACGTACGCATTCGCCAATGCATTTCCCCCTTTATCAATTGTTGAATCAATTGCGGTTGATAGACGTGTTGATAGCCCTAACGTGAACTAATGTTACATATGTTTTCCCTGCACGTTACATTGTGTGTGTGTGTGTGTGTGTGTGTGTGTGTGTGTGTGTGTGTGTGTGTGTGTGTGTGTGTGTGTGTGTGTGTGTGTGTGTGTGTGTGTGTGTACCATGCAGGCTCGGCGCTTCCTATATCCGTAATGCACAGGGCATCGCTTCGCTAAACAAATATTTTCATATAACTAATCAAAAAACTGATTTCGCGCCCCCCCCCCCGCTGGACTTCACGATCGCGACAACCACCACCCCCCCCGTTGGACTTCAAGATCGCGACCTCCCCCCCCCCCCCATCCCCCTGTTTGAAACGGTAAATTTCGAATTTGTCCGGTAAAATAACATCTCTCAAAGGGGGGCCTGCACAGACAATTTTACCTAGGGCCTCCAAAAGTCTAGAACCGGCCCTGGGACCATGTATATATTGCATATGGTTTTTGACTTGCGACATTGGCGTGCTCAATACATTACTACAATAAGCGGTATGATGATTTGGTAAACTGGAAATATTTTACCTGATGATCGGATGCCATTCTCAATTGTGAAATAACATAACCCCGGACACCGGGTCTCAGAAAACGTGCCATGTTGACTCAAACAACAATGCTGACAACAGAGTGCCCTTGTCTTTAAAAATACAACACACCACAGGACGACACCATTACCGGGCCATAGGGGGGGGGGCTCATTTGTCATATAAAACAACACAAGTTCAACTTTCACACTGTATAATATAATTGGACAATTTATTTAAACAGAATACAATTGAACAAATGTCATTGTTGCGTGGGACGATTATAGATGTAATATATTAGAACGATTCAAGCTAAAAAAAAAAGGTAATATTACACCGACAAATGGTACGGTCTCACAGCTGACAGCGTTCATGGGTCACACCACGCGTGCTGGAGCTTTCTCTAAATACTTATATATATATTAAAACAATAATATTCACTTATGAGCGCATCTTAAGCGATAGTATATATTGTGATGAAGGTACGAAATTAATGAAATGCCTTTAAATATTACATTTGAGGCACGAAAAACACGCACAAGCAATATTACTGATATAGCATACCGCAATGGCACCACACGATCATGTTTGCCTGCCAATACTATTGGCACGCAATAGTAATAGTATTGTTACCTTGACATACATACGAGTTTTCACTGTACAACTCAATTAATACGAATCTGAATTAAAAGCCGAAATTGCATATGCTTTGAAGAATTTTATTTAATGTTGCGAAATGGGATTTCCCAAGAAACCAAACACAGCTTCTCACCCAAACACTTTAAATTGTGGGGTTGCCTAGCCCCAAACAAAAACACAGCAAATGAAAGACTCGTCTAAGGAGCATTTAATATGCCAATAATAAATTTGACTTATTTACAGGCAAGTGCATTTAAAAAACAAAGCGTGAGAAAAAAAAAGAACCGTGCATGTTTTGTTTTCTTAAAAAGGTGTCCACTTTGTAGTCTGAATTTATAAGTACAGAGGCACTCAAGTTTGTCTACCATAATAGATTCTCTCACAATGGTTACAGTCAACAACATTGTCAGATTAGAAGCAACCAATCAAACCACACTTGAAGATCATTTGAAAATTCGTGCCACAAATTGTAGGATAAAAATTATTAGCCACAAAATTTAAAAAAACAAAAAACATCACAACTTACAGATAGTTTGCAAATACAAAATTGTAATAAATCACAAATGGGAGAGGGGAAAAGGAAAACAATTACTCAAATAAAAAAAACATGTAAAAGGAATGCAGTCTCCTGCAAAAAATAAAAATTAGGAGGATAAACCTTGTTGACCTGTACTCAGGCAACTGGGACTCAGACATACATTGTCCTAATGCCTGTCCCCCCTAACAAGGACATTGCATGTATTGTGCACCTGCCTAGAGAAAGAAAGAGCGTAGGCTTTCTGAGAGAGATCCATGCGGCTGCAAAGTGTTTTGCTGTTTTGGTTTCGACAATTGAGTAGCGAATAAAGTTTAACTCAATAAAATAAAGACTCACAGATAGGCTAAAGGAAAAAAAACGGAACCCAAAAGACATCAAAGAGCCAGAGGTGGTCTGCGACGGCTCTTGGGGGGAGGACCCGAGCTCTGCTCCCCCTTCCAGGCCCGTCAATCCTGCTTGACGTTGCCCAGCGCTCTGAGGCGCTCTAGGAGGGGAGGATGGGAGTAGTGCCACATGGAGAACAACCAGTCAGCCACGGGGAAGCCCAAGTTGTCTTTGTTGAGCTTGATGAGGGCGGAGTAGAGCTGCGAGGCTTTGCCCATGGCCAGTGCAAACGCATCCGCTTGGAACTCAAACCGGCGACTCAGGACTGTGAGGCAGAAGGACAGGAGCTGCAACCGAGAACAGATGCTCTGAGTGACAACTCTCAGGAAGGGTTATAATATAATATGCAGTCATTATGTGGTGTAATTGGCCTTTACTTAACATAAAGGTCACCCTTGAGACATTGATGTTTCCATGTTGGTGTGGTATAAAATCACAACATATTGTACAACACTGACTTGGAGGATTGCTTCAAGAAGGATGTTTCACTAGTTCATCGTCCATTGAAATTAATTTGACTAGCTAGTTTTAATGCACCAAAAAATATATTTATCCATCCAGAGGTTGTGAGGCGTTGTAACCATATATTATAGATGTGGTGCCATTTTAAAAATGCTTGCGCTGAGCCGACAAGGGTTGAGATAAATATGTAGATGTTATCTATAAGATACAATGTTTACCTCATTGTAAGGGGAGAAGATAAACTGGAATATGATCATCAAGCCAATTAACGTTGGCTGGCTGTCATGGAAGCCAAAGGCAAGGAACAGCTCCCTCCGACCAATCAGAACAGCAAAGAGGAAGAAGCAAAGGAATGAATTCATCTGCAGGGAAGAAACAGAGAGTTAGAGTTATTAGCAGTTATCAGTTAGAGTTATTAGCATTTAAATATTGAGTATAGTTATGTTCTTTACATTACATCCCACTATTCTCTGCCTGTATCCATACATAAGGACAACTCTGTCAAAGACGATCAACCAAGAGCACAGACATGTGATGTTTAGGTCGAGGTAGAGCGGTCGCCTCACAACCGGAAGGTTGCTGGTTCGATCCCCGCCGCCTCCTCCTAGCAAAAGCTGTCGAGGTGTCCTTGAGCAAGACACCCTAACCCTAACTGCTCCTGACGTGCTGGCTGTCTCCTTGCATGGCTGACTCCGCCGTTGGTGGTTGAATGTGTGTATGAATGGGTGAATGTGAGGCATGACTTGTAAAGCGCTTTGAGTAACCATTGGTTAGAAAAGCGCTATATAAATGTCCATTTACCATGTTTAAACTAATTTATACGAATATCTCCAAACACATGGTCAAACCTTTGAGGAGTGGATTTGCACCAATGTTCTGTATTGCATCCCTGATCGCAGCAGCCGGTTGAAAAAATGAATCTAAACAATATTATTATTCTTTGCCTGGGTAATAATCAATATATCGATTTTACCTGACTAATTACGATGTTCTTGACCGTGTGGCCAAGCTTCCAGTGGCCTAACTCATGACCCAGAACGGCAAGGATCTCAGGATTGTTGCATCCTTGCTTCTTGTTCTGCACAGAACAACCAAAATAAAATAACAGCGTTAATGCAATTGAAATAAATAGTGGGAATAATTACACAATAGTGGGAGTAGAACAATTACAGGATACCTTGGGTTTGACTTTAGACTCGCTTAGTGTGTCATCACTCTCTGTGTTCTCAGGCTGCTCCTCTCCAGTCTTATTCAGAGGGGAATAGTCCTCCAGCAGGGTGTCAAACAGCACAATGCGCTTGTTCTTGAAGAACCCATAGAAGTAGGCATTGCTGTGTGAGGAACGCTTTGAACCTGGAACCAACAAAAGAGGTTAAAAGGGTCATTCCGGAAAATAGCGTTCACAGGGAAACCTGCTTTTCCATTTAAAAAATCTCCCACTGAACACTTCTAGCGCATGGATCATATATTATATGTATACATTTGTTGTGTATCCGACTGGCAGTTAATTTACTGCTTAAACTTTACTTATTGTACTTGGGCATGGTTGAAACGTTAAGGGGGAAAAACGATGAAGTACCTTCTACCACATAAACTTTAGTAAGCGGGAAGCTGATCGACTTGGCCATAGTCTCAATGTCGGTCTTCAGCTCTCCCTCTGGCAAAGGTGTAAACTTGTCAAAAAGGGGAGCAATGTAGTCCGCATAGATCGTTACCAGCACCTGACAATTATAGAAAAACACAATGGTCAGTAATTAGCATAGAATAAACATGGCATACAAGGCCTAGTAGGAGTCACATATATGCAAATGTGTGACATGGTAGTTAACTAGTCACAAACTTTAGGTCAATGTTGTCACTGGAACCCATCAAAAAAGCATGACAAAAACCTGGAGGGGTATAAATCACCCTAACAGAAGACAAAGAACAACTACTAACCAGGGAAACACACAGGGTAAAGAGCCAGGCGTAGATGAAAAAGTAGTCACCGCCGATCTTAATGATGAAGAGGAGCAGTGATGTCACAGGCAGCAGGATACATTGGGTCACAGCGAATTTCTTTACCGCGTCCTTCAGGAAAAATCCCAAAGTCTACATTGAACAGAAACAGGAGAAAATATGAATGGCATATCTGCAATTGATTACGTAGCAACATATAGAGGCAGAGTGTGTGTGTGTGTGTGTACAGTTGAATATGGAGGAAATATGGATGTTTATGACGGTAACAGTACCTGCTGATTAAAGCCATGTTTTTCCTCAATGACAAATGTGCTGTAAATACTCCAGGGAAGGCCAGTTACTGCACTGAACAGGGTAGCCAGGGTCAAAAAGGAGAGGGACTGAGTTATCTCATACTCAGGACCAAATCCAAAGCGACCCGATACAGTACCAGCGAGACCCCACAAGAAAGGGATTCCGCCCAGCACAAGGATGAGCTGAAAAACAAAGCAATGGCCCGTCAAAACATGTCAATAAATCGGAATTATGTGTGCCCCGTTGTGTCGGAGATTTTCATACCGTCCCTTCAGTCTCAGAGTAGAGCCCAGACCAAAAACTGAAGTTGCTTTTGTCCAGCTGGTAAAGGCGTGACTTTTCGAAGGTTTCAGTGTCCATGATCTTCCCTAGCTCTTCCGGCACTTGTGTGGTCGACCTGTATATCCTCCTCTGCACAAGGAGATTAGATTAGATGTATTGTCATTGCACATGTTGCAAATGTTGCAGTAAAGTACATGGTAATATATAATTTACAGTTGCTAAAAGACAGTCTACTAGGTATAAGTGTACAAGTATTTAACAGGTAGTGATGCAATTATGAAAAACAGGATACATATATATAAAAGTATATACAGCAGGTAGTGAGATGGGGCGGGAGAGGGGTCAAGAGACCCATCAAAATGCATTTCACGTGTGATAAGTTCAGTACTAGCCGTAGCCATCCAATAAACTTAATACACATAATATATATAATAATAAATCAAATGTGGTTCCAGATGGGCTCTACATATATATGGTCATGTGTATGGACCGTAAGCAATAGACTATCTTCTATAGAGATACTTCCGGACATGCACAAAAAACATGCATTGGAGAGGTGTACGGTTACAGGTGATATTAGTCACCATCATCATCATACTCTAACTCATAACGGGTCTGATGGATGTTGTGCGGTGTTGCTTTGAAGAGGAATGTGTAGTTTGCCGGCAAACTAAACGGCACGAAATGAAGACTTACCTGTCTGTAAGAAAGGTATGCCTCCCATAGGTACACCGTCCACGAAAATCCCAGCACAGCAAAGAATATCTGGTTCTCGACGGGGAGACCCAATATAGTTTGAATCATTGTCATTTCTTTATTATGGTTCAGTTATTCAAGCTGGTCTGGCTAGCTTAGCGAGCTAACGCCTGAACGCTTGGCGGGCGAGTTAACGCTAGCAGCTAAACCTTTCGTTTTCCCCAATAGGTTGACACAGATGTTTGAGTTAATAATGAACAACCCTGTTTAAATAGACTGGCAGGAGCTGAAGATAAGATGTCCAGCAGGTCCCATTCCAAAGCCACGGCTTTAATAAAGCCACTCCATTCACGCAAGCTGCGACCAAGTGTAGCAAAGAATTCAGTTTATGAAACAACCTCGGCGAATATTGGTTCCGAGGGCAGAGCGTTTCAAAGAAATGCGGAACTATAGATTATTTTTAAAGGTAGTTCTTAAATCACCAACGATTGTTTGTTATGCTACGTAAAAAAAAATAACTTTTTAATTTCGATACTGCCATTATACAAGTTCTCGACATAAATACGTGTTATTCTTAGATGTTGATAACTATGATAATGTTAATCTAAACTGTGACGCCCAAACCAGAAGTTATTTTCTTTTCAACTCTCACACAAACAAAAGTATGAACATTTCAAACGTTTATTTATTACAAATAGTTACATGTCCGTCAACATCAGTGCAGCATCCAAACACTGTGTTGATACAAATGATGAAAAGTATTTGTTTGAGTCAGCAAAAAAAGTGACCAAAATATATGTACAATGCTCATCACGACGATATATACACTTTTGACAACAAAGGAAGCTTTGGATACACTTTTGTCAACAAAGGAAGCGTTGGATATGTAAACATTAAAAAGAATAAAAAGCTATTTAGTCTTCTAAGTAATTATCTTTAAACCTAGTTTGGCAGTATTCATAATACCACCTGCAGTCGACATATCTCGAAAAATAAGGTTAGTGTGTGCAAAACGAAAAAAAAGTTTGACCAAGCGAAGTGATGTTGCATAGGGAAACTAGATTCCGACAAGTTCATCATTAGCATCAGGTGGAATGAGGTCAGGAAGGGTGGTGGGGGTGGTCCACATGGGTCTTTCCAGGACCACCACAGGTCGGAGGTACTGGAGCTGCTTGACGGCTAAATCCCCAGACCCGGCCAGAGCCTTTTCTATGATTGACTTCAAATTTTGCACAGACCTAAAGTCCTCCGCCATGGCACATGGCTTCAGTGGTGGGGAACGGGTGCGTCTGCTGCGCGTGAGAGGTACACCACCCAGTTGGTTGTTCTCCTTGACGGAACAACTTCGCCTCAAAGAATCTTTGCGTTTCATCTGGCTGAAATCCTCATCCAAATCGGTCTCTTGGATGAATTTGAGAAAGGAAGACTCGAAGCCCATTGGTTTATAAGTGGCAATGTCAAAAGTACTCAGTGGAAGCAAGTGTAGCTGGGGGTCTTTCAGGTTAGGATGTTCAGAGAGTTCATTTTTACGCTTCAAAGGCTGACGGACCGATGGATTAGTCACAGACTCATCTTTGCTGCGTGACGAACCTTGAAAGCCCTCCTCCCCAGCAATAAACAGCGAGCATGGTGGCGACAAATCAACGGTTACAGTGGGAATCAGAGGAATAGTGTTTTGATGTTTTGATTTCTCCTCATAATGGTAACCATTTTGCATTGTGGGAGCTGGCTCTTCATTAGGCCCACCAGTGGTTGGTTCTCCATACAGGACGTCATCAGCACCAACAAGGACGTTCCGCTCAACAGGAGACCGCTTATCGTCTCGGAATTTCAAAAGATCCCCATCCTGGTCGTCCAACAATTCCGATTTGATAGAGTTCAGGCTCATGGGCACAGGAGTTCCATCAGGGTTCTCCTGCTCCGCCTGATACTCCATCTTGTGGACACCATTAGAAGTGCATGCTGTAGCCACAGTGGGCTGTGCAGACTTCCTTTGAGTGAGTTCTTCCAGCTGGTCAACGTTAAGAAAAAGCTTGTCTTCATTCTCAAAAACATCATCTCTATAGATGTGGTGAACTGTAAAGTAGTGGCGGCAGAGGCTCCTCATGTATTTGACCACGGAATCACAGTCCTGAATCATGCAGGGGTAGGCCCGGCACAACTGATGATCATTGCACATCTTTAATGCCTCTTCATGAGAACGTAATGAAAACATGTCAATTTTATATTGTGTGGGTTTCGTCTTATGTCCAATTGGTTTGGTTCTCACTTTGTTCCCAGTGTCCACTGAAGGAGCTGCTTCTTCTGTCGACAAAGGAGGTGCCACTAGTTCAGAATCAAGCGTCACTAGCTCAGAAACGGGCATCTCTAGCTCAGAAGTGGGAGTCACTACTTCAGAAACGGGAGTCACTACTTCAGAAACAGGCTCTTCTTTGGGGAGACTAATTGATGACTCAAGGGGCTCCTGTTTGCATTCATCAACAGATTGTTTATGTGTGCTCTGTAGACGCAACACAAGCGCATCATAGTATTCACAATGAGAATAAATGTGTTTCTTAAGATCGCTGGCATGGTTGAACACTCGGGTGCAACCCTCATATGAGCACTGTATGGTCTCTTGGGGCTGACAATGTAATTCTCGAGTGTGACGCACTAGGCTGCTTTTCAAGTGGTAGGAGACATTGCAGTTAGCAAAGCGACATTTGAATTGTGGCTGAGGTTCATCAGAGTTTGAGACAGGCTTTTTCTTGGCAGAGTCTTGCTTCACATCTTGATGCTGAGGCATGTCAGAATCCTTGTCTAAAACGAGTTGAGAGCGATTATAGTGATGGAAGAGCTGCAGATGGCGCACAAGACCTCCCTGGGTTGAGAAGGCAGAATTACAGTCCTTCACTACACAATGGAAAGGCTTATTGAATTTAGTCAATATGTAGCAGAGATTACTTTTGGCATTGTGGCGTCTTGTGGTCCTGACCTGTGAAGTGCCGACTTGTTTCTCATCCTTTCGCTCATCAGTGTCATTGCTTGTTCCATTTGCTTGCTCAGTCTCTTCCTCATCTTCCTCCTCAGACGGAGTGTGATTGTCAATGACTTTCCTAGTCTCCCTTCTCAGCACACCCTCTCTTCGTTTCTGGTACCTTTGCTGCCAGCTGGGGGCCAACCTCTTTCTCACTTGTGGACCATCTTTTAACAACTGTTTAGAGGTTTCCGTGACCCTACTCTTCACGTGCTTTTGAGGTGAACAGGTTATTTTCAATAAGGCAGCCTCACTGAGTTTATGTATCTGAATATAGTGGATCCTCAGGTTGATTTTCTCTTTATGACTTTTTAAGCAAATCTGGCACAAATAGGGCTTTAAGGAGTGTATGGAAGTCAACTTCCTGGCCTGTTCCATGGTGTAGTTGTGTATGATAACGTGGTGACGCAATAAACTGAAACTTTGTGCAGTTCTGAAGCTGCATCCGTTAATCTTGCATATATATGGCTTTGCAGTGGCCAACGATTCCTCAACATTTATATCGACATCCTCATTTGCCTTCTCTTTTTTGACTTCCACCCGGTCCAGAAACATGTGTGCAGGTCTCTTCTGAAGCACTACAACTGGAGATCTGGCCATTATGGCCTTGCAGTAGGACAAATGTGCTAAATTTGAGGATTCAAGTGTCTCATTAGAGTTGCCAAGGGAATTGAGGTCCAGTTTGCTGAGCCCGATGAGAATGTCTTTTAGAGCATCATTTTGGCAAAGGCTTGTTGAGTTTGTTTCATTGCAATTCAGCTGGGATGATTTATTGTTTTCCTTCTCATCTCCCTTGAGTGGATATTGACTTGAGGACTCACGTTTCACCTTCTGCTCATTTGTTTGCTCGGTTTCCACCTTAAGTCTTTTGGACTTTGAGTCACGCTCTTTGTCATGTCTGTCCTCCTTCTTCTCCAACTTAAGGTGCTCTGGATGGGCACATTTAAAATGTCTCTGGACATCCCTAGCTCTAGAGAAGGTCATGCCACACTTTTCAAACCCACAAGTAAACTTACTTCCATCAAAACACACAGCCACTGAGGTTATCGTACCGTTGGGCCCCTGGTAGCTGGATGCATCCAACAAGTTAGTGCACCTTGAAGAGGTTGAATCATCGTCGCCCTCCTCTTCTTCCGCCTCCTGTTCCTCCTCCTCCTCCATCCGGTGAGAACTGACTCCATCCCTTCTAAGAAAAAGTTTCTTTTTAGCTTTCCGCTGAGTCTCAAAGTCTTCCTCAGAGAAGGTGATGCCGTGAGTGGATAAATGTTCAATGAATTCCTTTTTGGATAAGTAGAATTTTTTACATTCTGGGCTAGTGCAGGTAAACGCCGCCTCTCGGAAATGCTGGGCTTCATGGTGATATAGCTGCCCCAAGTCAGAAAAGGTGACACTACAGCCATTGAGCTGGCACTGGAAGTTACGCAGATAGCCATGAGAAGGTTTGTGTGTGGCCAACTCATTGGAATTCTTAAACTGAGCACCACAACCTATGACTGTGCACATGTACGGTTGATCGTTATAATGTATTTTCCTATGCTTGCGGTGATGGTAATTGGATACAAAATGGCGACGGCAAAAGAAGCACTTCTCACGTTTGTCTCTCATCTCTTGAAAGTGTTTCACATTCTCATCCCCTTGATGGTCGGATTTAAGGTGGACATACAAATACTTTGAGTGCTTAAAATTTCTTAAACAGTTGGTGCCTGGACACGGATATTCGTCCCGGTTCTGGAGTTCGAAGTGCAAGTCGATGTAATCAAATGTGATCAGTTCATCATCCTTGGCTTGTTGCACAATATGGTGTAATACATCTGGATCGTGCGTGGACTTGTAATACAGCATTAAGGAAGGGTCAACATTGATCTCACCTGGTTCAATGTCATCTTCCCCATCCAATGCCTTTGGCAAATCGTCTTTCTCAAGCATTTTAAGAGAGTTTGCAAAAGAACGAAGGTGTTGCTTCATGTGCGGAACAATCCCCTTTCTGCTGACGAAGACTTTCGTGCAGACGGGGCAGGGGTGATTCTTCTCGTCTGCATGTTTCCTAGAGTGGGGCATGAGTTGACCCTTGGAGACAGACTTCTTGCAAATTTTACAGAATAACTTATGCTTTTTTGTCTGTGATCGACGTTCAGTTTTTAGGACGCCAGAAGGCCTTTTCTCACCACATCTCTCTGCCATACCCTCAGCAGCACCATTTGAAAAGTGTTCTTGGTGAGATTTTACACACATATACCCTTCGTCTTGTGCTTTATGTTCAACCGTCTCATACTTTTCCTCCACCTCTTCCTCCTCTGGAGTCAGTCCCAGAATTCTACTGCAGTGGTGCTTAAGAGTTTTCCAGTCCCAGAATTCGGGGTCAAAAGGCCAGTAGGCTTTGAGTGCCAACAGCAGCTCACAGCGTAGGGAATTAGGGATGAGCCCGCATTCCTGGTCGTACTTCTGGTCTGGGCGCAGGTGAAGCTCCTGGAGGCATCCAAAAACCTCCTGGCAGGGGCCAAGTAGGAACTCTGTGAGAAGGCATGCGCGCATCACCTCCAGGTCATCTTTGAGAAGGCCAGACACCGTTTTGAGAACAGAGATCCTTGACTCAGAGTCATTTTGCTTCGGTAGCTGAAGTGCTTTGACACAGAGCTCTACCGACGAGGCCAATCCAAACTCTTTTGGCTGAAAATACAAAAAGGAGGTACACCTTATGGTTAGTTACTGGCAGCCCACAACTCTAGCAAATGTTCTACATTTGTAGGGTAATAGTATTAAAGAAAGTACATTGAAGTAGGTGTGTAGCTGTGCCCGTCTTATTTCTTCATAACCTTATAGACTAAATGAAAACCTGGTCATATGGTCTTACCTCTGAATGGATTAGACGGACCAGGTAAAGTAAATGCTGCACAGTGTTGGCAATGGCACCAAGCTGAAGGCATCGCTCCAACAGAGACTCTGGAGAAGGATCAATTTTTCTCTGTAACTTACTCCACAGCAGTGTCAACTCCCTGGTGGTAAGACGATAACAGAATACAAATTAAAACACTTTTAACCTTATGCCAAGCTCACCCTCCAGGTGAGCCAACGTCAAAGACTACTTCCATTCCAAAAAATGTAATCATGGTTCCGTTGGCGGGAACGGCCCTCTGATCCAAGATGGTCAAAGACGTGATTATCTTAGTCCCAAACCAGTCTGGACCTGGTCAGAGCCCAAACTGTTCACAATTCGCATAGTTCCATTAGAATGTCACCAACAAACGAATGCACAAGAAACCAAACGCAAAACACAAAGTTGGGGACGAACGCAGCTGATTCGATTTAGCACGTTATTTAGACACAGACGTTATCTTAGCTCAATGTTGTCCATGGATAGCAGTGCCAGTTAATATTTTATGGATAGCCTGCATTACGCCATATTCGTTTATATACGCCGTAGGTGTGACAATATATTTAGGTGCGACTCTGCTAGTCTTGAAAGCAGAGGGAAAGCATCCAGACGTCAAGAGATGCGTTAATGAGGTGGCTCAGGAAGGGGAGGAGTTCAGGCACAGTAGACTGAAGGATAGGGGAGGGGACCTGCGGTAGTGCAGCTGGATGCAACAAGGTGAAGAGCAGAGGTCAAGCCGTGGGTGAGGGAAGGACGATTGGATATCGTTGTCCTTCTTGTGCAAGAGGTTGGGAGACGGGTTGGGGGGATTGATGAGGGAGGAAAACGTGTCGTTTCGTTTTTGAGAGTTCGAAGCAGAAATTTGAAGTTGAGTGCAGAAGAAGCAACAGGACTACATACCAGGAAAAGTACAGGTGCTGCTGTTGGAGCTGCTGAGTCAGAAAAGTAGTACACAAGATGAAGGCCGTATTTTCTTCCCCCTCCTTCTCCAAGTTTGACGTGATCTCCAAGACATCTTTACAGTCAAGTCTGGATATCTGGATAAGAGGATTGAGAGCATATGGTACATAAAGTTTAAATTTCAACTTTTTACTTTAAAAAAAAATGTGGATACACATTATTACTAAGTGCGTGGATGATTACAATTATCTTATTATCGTATTATCAGTCTCTTGTGTGGATGTAAACACCAAAACAGAGCCGAAAACATATGAGCTTCTCTTACAAAGGAGGGACTCATCTGTGCAAACATATCCAGAGATTATGATTTTGGGAATCCAGTCCAAGATTATGTTTGATGTAATCATGTTCCAAACAATTATCATACACTAACCATGATGGAGTATGATTCAAAAAGACAGAATTACAGAATCTTTCCGTTCTCCCGTGTGCTGCCGATATATTTATGAAACCAAACCCTTAAATTCAGGAACACCTACAAAAACTACACCCAAAACGTTAGAATATTTCAAATATTTAGATTTGCAATTAAAAAAGATATAACGTTTTAATACCTCTGTAATGGCCTCCTGGTTGGGCAGCAGGTGGCAGAGTAGGGAGACGTAGGTGTGGCGGAAAGTAGCTTGGTTTGAAATAAGGCAACAGTCATTGCAGGCTTTGGCTAAGACTACCGCCTTGGCAATCTCACCAATCTTCTCCAAGTGCTTCACGCGCATCTCCATGAAACCCTCCCCCTCCAAGCCGATGTACGCATTTACTACAGAATGAAGAAGAGGGGTGGTGGGAAGAATGAAGATGATATAGAGAAAGCTAACTGTGCATTTAAAAAAAAAAAAATACAAGATTCTGACTTAAGATCTGTATTGCCATTTGCACAACAATTACAGAAAGCAGTTGTTGGAAATTACTATTTTAAAGTCGTCGTCCCCTAAATTTGACAGAAAATAAAATATAGACACACACTAGAATAATATATCGATATCAAAATATAAATTTCAACATTTTGATGCTGAAGAGATAGATCTAGATTAAGCTACATCCTCACCTTCCTGTAGAACTGTGGACTGGCCTGTGAGCAGGGCAGTGAGGATGGTGTTGCTCCAGGCCCCCCCTTCGCCCGTTATCTGAAGCAGGGCTTGGAGGTCTGTGCTCCCAAACTGCAGCAAGCGGTCATGGGCAATCTGTAATGCACAGAGTTGTGTGACACCAAATAGATGAAAATAAATGCATTTTTCTTGAACTATCATTAACCTGGCGACACAGGAACTAGCACACCTCCAATAACACCATAACACTTAGTTTTTTTTACCTGAACCGAGTTGTGAAACTGAAGCCAGGCTTCGTAGGGGATTTCATTTTCAGGCACTGAAAGCAATAGTTCAAAACAGCTCCTAGACACAGGAAGAGAAAAATGTTTTAGTAAAAAAAACACAGCAACGACGACAGAAGACAACCAGAAAATAAATAGACTAAATACAGAAAGCAACTCAATAAACAGGCGAGACCAAAACCCTGGGAAACATCTGCTATCCTGTGTTCATAAATGACAAATTTGACTTCAGCCAAGAATTCCACATTTCATTGACAGTATAATTGACGTGAGTTTAGATGTACATTGAGACATTGAGTTTAGATGTACTCTAGATATTACCGTTATGGCTACACACTACAGATAATGAAATTGTGTTTCCTTCTAGTGTCGTTGATGTACAACTGTTTGAATAAAGTGGATGTCATAATGAATGTGTGTACATGCATCGAAACATTTGGTCACCACTTACAACGCCAGTCTTTTTAACACAAGAGCCACACTGTCCGACTCTGCAGTGAGGTGGGACCTGGCACCAGCAAAGCAGTCTATCGACAGGCAGTAGACCTCCAGTAGAGGAAGGCCATGTTCCACAGAGTTCCTGCTTCCAGCATAGTGCATAAGGGCCTGTAAATTCACAAATAAGACACACAAAACAAATGCATGCATTTAAACACCCAATTAGAATAGACTTGTTTACGATTGGAGATGGTAAAGAGACATTTGACACCTTGGGGAGAAGTTTGATTAGGCCGAGTTGATCCCAGCTGGTATTTTGGTGAGGATGGGGCTTCTGATTGGGCCTCAAGGGAATTGAGTGAACAACAAAAAAGGCGAGATAATTGTCTAGTCTCATGTGAGCTGGCATAAAGCTCTCAAAACTCGGTGAACAAAGAAAAAAACGTAATATGTTGACATGTGACAAATATTTACTCCCGAGTTTATAATTGTATGATAGACATTTTGAGGGGCATGCCTATATTTGGCTGTTATATGGCTGTTGCCTAAGATTATGTTTAAGCTAATACAAGGTAAAGTACGTAAACAGACCACAGGGCATGTCAATAGGCCAGCTGCTCTGTAAACCATTTTAATGTATTACTATAACTAATTGAAGTCAACTAGTGTCACTGCACTGGAGCCCAACAATGCAGCTGCAAGTCGAATCACAATCAACTACACATGCAACCATCATGTAAACAACAGGTAAATGTGAGCAGGCATTTAAAGACCAGAATTTATTGTCAATCGTCAGACTTACTGGGTGCCACAATTGAGATCAGGAAATATCTGATGTGTAATGAAATCAACGTCATGCGGAACTTGGCCACGTATAGTTCAACAATGTGAGGCTAGAAGCCACCGAGAGAGAAACTAGGACATTTTTCCTGCAAAATGTTGCATGCCAGTTTAATCAGGACAGCAGGGCATGCTCGGTTGTTTCAAGGGGTATATGGGTTAATACCAGCAGCATTGCTGCCTGGCAGACCAGCAAGCAGCTGAGTGACAAGTCCCATCACTCCTGTCAGAGTGAAGGATTTAGTGATGGAAAGTAGGGATTTTTATAAAACTGGGCTGTTGCAGTAGGAAGGAGCAAAAAATAAGAAACGTGCTACATGAACAGAGAACAATAGTACGAACAGCAGCCGTAGAGCTAGCAAAACTGAATGCTGGTGAATTTGGTTCAAAGTATTCCTTATAATTGACAAACTACCATTTGTTGTTGTTGTTAAACATGGCAACTAGGTTTTTTTTTTGTCTCTACAGACATTTACATTGATAAAGGTGACAAAGCTACAACAGAAAAATACCATACGTTACCATAGTACCATAGTCATGAAGTGGCTATGTTGCCAATACATGTGCTATAACTCATATCACTGAATCTTAATAATGAGCGTAGAGTAGTATAGAAATCAGGAACGTCTCCACGGGTTAAACAATAACAGCTTAAAGCCAAAGTCCAACAACTTCTTCGTACTGAAGAAGTTGTTGTTCAGGGCACGTTTATTGCAACAGGTAGTCTGACAACTAGTAAGAATGTAGGCTGGCACATAAAAAGAGATCTGATCAATGCCCCTGGACGGAGAGCAAGTGTGATTCAGTCATGCGTCTCCTGTGGTGCTAAGGCGAGAGGTTCTCCCTCTCAATCACCTGCAGCAAAACTTGCAGCGGCGTTGGGTCTTTGAGATGAGATTTAAGCCGGAGAAGATCACCAATCTTAAACATGGCAACATCTCTTTTTTTCACAACGCTTTTCCAGAGCTTCATTACTGGAGGCCAGGGAGGCCATGCAGAGAGGTCAGCTCCGACTTGGAGTCTTCCATGGACACAGGCCGGACAAATCCAGTGTTGACGTCTGCCATACAATAGAAAGGCGGGGGTCTCACCAGTGCTCTGATGCTGTGCAGTCCCAAGTGGAAAAGGAGATGTGTGGAAGGTAAAGGTCCTAATCTGAATGTCCAGACTCCACAAAAGCCTTGATGGATGTCTGTATTGTCAGTTGACCCTTTGTTTAGTTTGATTGAGGTGTAACAAACAGCAGTCAACAGATCAACCAAGCCCAGTGAGCGCTGACAAACTGCACCCATGTCTGGCCAAAACCTAAGAGACAAACTTCCTAGCGGCAACGTCCGCTGTTGCCACTCAAACCGGACAGATCTCCATCCACTTTGTGAAGTAGCCACAAAGACGATAGAAAAAGAACAATTATGGAATTTTATGTGCCTCGGATTCTTTTTTTTGTCATGGTATCGAAAGAGGTATCAAGTATCTTTTTTTATTCTAGTATTGTATCAAAGTTTTATATTTCATGTCAAAGTTATCGTGACAACCCTATCTGGTAATCTGACAACAAGTCGGCACGTAGAGCAAATTCCGTTCAAAATATAAATCTAGACTGACGTCTTGACCATAGATAACGTACATACAGAAGTAGATACTCAATACCAATATACATTACAAAACAATAAATGATTTATCAAATATACCAGCAAAAGTAAACCTTTTGGTTATCCGTTAGTAATCATCCTATTACAAGATGACCTGAATTGCACCCCCACTGTGTGATCCCATGAGCTGCTTCATACATCAAGAAGATACAATACAAACACTTCATCTTTAATAAACTCGTCAATGTTTCACTGCAGCTTGCGTCTCGTTTTGGCCATCTCTCTCTAGCCTCCATGATACACACCTCATACAAGTCTGGGCAATCAAACTGTACAGACAAGCCTCTGGAATTGCCATGGTGGTTGCCATTGTGGTAAACGAGCACAACCACATGCGTGGAATACCCTTATTCTGAGCCACTCCCAGTTAGATTTCCCATTATTCAAATGTTCAGGCTATAACCCTGACCTGCCAGGTGCCACGAAGAGTAAACACAACCACCATTATCACAAGCAAGATCTCAACAGCTGACCGGCTTCTTGAGGGCTTGTGTTCGCCTAAATATATTTGCCTAAATATCCATTTCTCTCAAATCAGTCAAATATGCCCATTCACTTCCTTAGTATCCAAGAAATCCAATCCAGTAACTCGGCATGCAACATTTCTAAAGTGGCCAAACACAACTAATTGCCGAAGTTACAAATATAAATTATACTGTTACAGCCCTTGGATCCAAACGATTGTGACCCCTCATATAAAAAAACCATTGAATTTAGGTGTTGTGGGGAATATGGTATATTGGATTGTTCAAACTAAAAGGTGGTTATGCAAATGAAGTGTTTGGACTCTGGAAACAAGCCTTAGACTGAGTAACAGGGCTTGTACATGACCACCGCCATTTGGGAGCATTGGAGTTGTATTGGTAGTAATATATTATTGGTCAATGTCTAGCAATCAATCCTGCAATGACTTGTCTTTATGGGGAGAATGTTGTGTTTGAGAGTGCCAGTGTTTCTCATGCAAGACATAAAAAATAAAGATTTGGTAACCTAGGTTACCGAATTTGCACTAACAACGGTCTTGAGAATATATATGACCCATTAGACAATTTTTTTTATAGTATAGTGTATAGTGTTTATAGTATTGTTGTAGTGTAGTGTTGTTTATAGTTTAGTTAGTATAGTAGTGTTCAGTTAATGTTGTGTATAATTCCTAATGTTGGAGTGAAAGGGACGTAAGCATTCCATTGAACTTGGTTACAAATGGTAATGGTTATGGTCAATATGGCGGAGTAACACCAACAGAAGAAAACATTGGATGATGCATTGTGATGCACAAGCCCTGTAGTTGTTTGCCACTCAGGGCTTCCTATTGTGTTGCTGGCTGCCATCTCACCTGCACAGCTGAAAGCACAAGTCTAGTCAATAGCCACCAACATCCATGATGCTGCACTATGTTCCCTCTAACAAATGCTTTGAGCACCAGCCGCCATATGTATACATCATCCCTACTTGTTATTATTATTATTGTTTATATGTGTGTGGTGTGTGTGTGGAATACACATAACGCGGGAGCAAATGGGGAAGTAAGCACTCCAGTGTACATTGTGCATTCAGTTGCATAACATTATAATGTATTATAATTATAAAGTATATTAGTCATTTAGCAGACGCTTTTATCCAAAGCGACTTACAGTAGTGTTCAGTCAACAACGTTAACAGTTGTTACACTACTTGTTATTCTAATGTTAATCTTGAAGCGGATGCATTTGAGGATTCAGAAGAACATCACACCGCCCCGCCCAGCAGCACTCATGCATGGGTCCATGCCCAACGCCACTCATAACAATACGAGTCTCAAAGTCTGAAACCTGGACGTAATTTATGAACAAAACCCAACATAATAATAATAATAATAATAATACAAACCCCTGTTGTTGTTATTATGCCCGTTATTCTACAAACAAAAATATCAAAACCTAAAATATGAATATGAAATTCGAATATGAAACTCAATGGGCTCCACAGTAATCATGAACGTACATGCAGGTGAAGGAGGATGTTTTTCTGCAACATATTTCAGATAGCTAATAACCATTTGTACCCTACTACACGTACCAACCCAATGCATTGTTTTGATATTCAACATGTATATAAAATATAATAAAAAAGGTACATTCGGTCATGTTTTTCGCCATAATGTCGTCCGTGTGGCCGTGGGGCCGTGGGTATAGAAGCGAAGCGCGAATGCTACGAGAGAGAGAAAAACAATATTGCGTGCTAAGCTACGGGTAGCGCTTCCATGATGTCTTGATTAACCTGGCAGAAGTTGTCGCAGTACTCGGAGGAGGAGGTGGCGGAGATCTCCCGTTGCCTCAGCACGTCCTCGAAGGCCCGCAGCGTGGCCAGCAGGTTCTCCATTGCCACCAGAATGTCGTCTGCACTATCCAGGGCCCGGTGGCTCCAGTCCTCCGGGTCCGAATCGACACCACCGCCACTGCTACTACTCCTCCTCTCCGCCATCTTCGCTCTTCTCCGCTGCGCGTATGCAGCGCAGTCCCGTCATCGTGTGACGTCACCAGGCACGGGGTTCACTATACGCACACCCCCTTTTTCTCGCTTGTTTACACCTCACACTTGACACTTCATATGTATATGTGTTCAGTCAGTCCTGTTTACTGTTTGTACGGCTATATGCATTCGTATTTATTTTTTCCGTAATTATGATATTTTTATAATTGTATATATAATTGGGTATTTTTTTGTAATTCTTGCAATTTTGTATTTTATATTTAATTTTGAGCACACCTTTGGAGCTTTGGCTGTGACATTTCACTGTACTTTGATTGCACGCTGTACCTACCATACAAATAAGGTACTATAAAATACCTTATACAAATCAACCAAATCTGCTCTGAATCTGAGTATGGTCTGGGCTCAGAAGTGTGCTCATAGCTGCTTGCATTCATGTATTTTACACATGCTATACATCACTCATGATTACCTGGGTAAATGTTTGCGTTCGTCTGATTGCTTTATTGATGTGTTAATTTATTTCCCTCCCCCTTTCGTTGTAAAAAAAAAAACCGCGTATTGGCTGCCCCCTGTCGGGAGAAATGTGCAGGTACACACGTGGTTATAATATTAACCCGGAAATAATACCCTTCTCTCGCACGTGTTAAAGGTAAGCAAACGCAACACTGATATCAAAACTCCACTTTCTCACGTTATACACGTATAGACATCGCAATAGTATCGTCTTCTCACGTCATACACGTGTAGACATCTCAATAGTATCGTCTTATGGTTTCTGTAAATACCGCGGAGGAGAGAAATCAGACGAAACCGTGTTCGTGTCGTCCCTGTTGGCTTATTGTTGTGTTCCATGTTGTGTGTGTGAGCCCCCCAGAGTCGACGTAAGAGAGTCGCCATTTAAAATACTTTGGGGCTTTATATTGAGACTTTATACGTTCCATACCTAATATATGTATATACATCATACCTAATATATATATTTTTACATATTATTCAACTGTACATTATATATTCCCATGCACTTTGCTGCAACATTTGCACTCTGGTTGGAATCTACTCTAATCTATCGAAAATGCCATGGTGTAAAACGACCCATAGTTAATCTCAATCGCTTTGCTAAATCCATTTTATTTTGTGTTTTGTAGCAGTCTACGATCATCATGGGGAAATCCAAACAAATTGGAAACCATAATAGTGACAGACACAAAAACATTGCAAGGAAATGGAAGACGAAGCGCAGGACCAAAGATTTGGATCAGATCCACACGGACATGAAGCCTGAGACGGCGACCAAGTTACTCCATCAAGAAGTAGATTTCGACGTGACTGGTTGTGCCCAGCACTACTGTTTACACTGCGCGTAAGTATTTCTCTATATTCTCAAGCATGACTATTTAAAGTTATCAGTTGGTTCACATAATGAGGCCACATGTGTTCACGGAAAGGGTATTGAAGTTGGTCATCATCATATGACCTATGGCATCATTTAACTGATTTCTTTTTTATCTTGCAGGAGATATTTTGTGGATATGAGGTCATTGAAAGAGCACTTCAAAACAAAAATCCACAAAAAACAGTAAGATACCATAATCAAGCAATTTTATTTATGATTCATTCCTGTATTCAGCAACCTTGTGTCATCCAGCTGCCAAGAAGATTTGAGAGTGGTAAAGAGAACTAAACAACCTTGAACCAGCCAGGGGCGCCAGTAGTTCAGTGGGGCGGCAGTAGCTCAGTCTGTTGGGAACTTTGCTTGGGAACTGGAAGGTCGCCGGTTCAAGTCCTTGAAACACTTGACCACTGCCGAGGTGCCTTTGAGCAAGGCACTAGACCCCTACACTGCTGCCCGCTGCTCCTAATACTAGGATAGGTTAAATGAAGACACAAATTTCACTGTGTGACCAATAAAGAGGATTCAAGAGTGCCAGTAGTGTAGCAGCATCATGAATACAGTGCAGTGGCTTAAATGAGTCCAGAAAGTCCAGCAGTATGATAGTGTAATGTAACATGGATGACATTGTTATGATATTGGCAGCAATCTTAGCAGTTAATTAGGCACTGGGGATAAAAACTGTCGTAAGGGGGAGAAGAGATGTAGAGATGCAACCACCCAGGGTGGTTGCGATGCCCTTTTTGATGGAGGTGGCCTTCTTCCGACATCCTCCAGATTTAGATTTAGGAGACATCTATATGGTCTAAATTGTCTCATACAGAGGCAGGCACGGTCAACTCGAAACAGATATTCTCAGCAAAACTTTCACATAGCCAACAAATAGCTATACCACTTCTAACTAATTACACACTCAAATAAAAGCTCTTGAATCTTACCTTCAGCATTTTGAATGCAATCGTTTGGGGGTAACTCGGCCGTGAGAGAATATCAACCAAAGTCATTTCACTATGGTCAATAAGGTAGACTGGGAGACACAGTTGCTCCTCATGCCTTGAACAGTACTGGAACAAAACATACAAATGTTTTTATCATCATCATCATCCCCGTTGAATTAATTTGGAAAACAAATTCCTGGTCTAAATGGTACACGGCTGTTTTTCTGATTCACCGCATCTCTCCTAATAGGTTGAAACTTCTCCGAGAAGAGCCGTACACGCAGGCAGAGGCAGAGCGGGCAGCAGGCATGGGCTCCTACGTCGCCCACAAAAAAGTTGAGGTGCAGACACAGCCTACCGAAGAGGAAATGGACTGAACATGGACTATCCCTGACCCACAATGACCCACAATGACCCCATAACACAATATTGGAGGCATTCATGCGTTTCTAAATGAACTGATGGCCTGCTATCTTGACTGTCCTGATCCTCAAACAGTTGTTTTATGTAGTGTGTTGCATACAGTAATTGTAGTGTATGCAGTGTATTGAACAGGAACAATTAACCAAGCTGTATGGTGGATATGTTTGTCTACTTTGCAAATATTGACCTGCAAGTCCTATCTTAAGGATTTCCCATGCCAATATGATATATACAATTCTATATTTGAGTGAATTGTGTTCCTCCAAAATGTCAATTGCCATAATTGATTTAAATAAATGGAGAAAACAAATCGTGGGTGTGTACATTTGTTTTTATGTTATTGCCGTTGAGCTTAGCAAACATGACCACACACAAGTTGCTGTGCAATAAAAACACGTTTCAAGGAAGTAGTCCATAGGCCAAAGCCCAACATTTCACATAGCGGTACCACTCAAGGTGGCAAATTCTAATAACTTTTATAAAAGGGTATGATATTTTGGTATGATAAACATTTCTAAGTGGTAGCTTTGTATCAGTTATCAGCCCATGAAGTGAACCACCCCCTACAATAAATTGGATTATAGACACTTATTCATGTCCCAATTTAGGCACGTTTTCAGGACCTTTACTCATGTTTTTCGTAGCTTTCAGTTAAGCTCAGTTGTGAGTCTGTCTGATAAAAACAGAGGTCACAGAGGCTCTTTAAAGTGTCAACAACATTCATTTTCCTACAATGTTCACCTAAACTAAATAGTTTTTATTTGAGCATTGTGACGTGTAGGAACATCAATGACACAAATAACAAAAACAAATACTCACAGGACTAATGATTAAGGAAATGTGTAATGTTCCCACTGTAAGGCCCATAATCACCCCTCATGGTGGGATAATAATCCCACCATGAGGGGTGATTATGGGCTATGGTGGGATACTAATCCCACCATGAGGGGTGATTATGGGCCTTACAGTAGAACATGGGCCCGGGCCTGAATTTTCACAAATTGGTACCACCCAAGGTGGCAAATTCTAGTTTGGTATTTTTAAAAAGTCTATATGTTTAGATGATATTGATGATATAGTTAGATGATATAGTTAACCTTAAGCCCAGTTGTTTGTCTAATAAATATAGCGGTCAAATGGGCTCTAGTGTCAGCAGTATTCATTGTTCTACAGTTGTCATCTAAACTTAAAAGTCAGTCAGATTTTCTTTGTTTGCCTTGTGGCACCCGCAAATATAGATTCATGGAACACATTACTGAGAGTGGCTAAAATAAGAGGCTTCAGCCCCATCCTTGATCTTGCAAAGGACCTGCCTGAGGGTAGCATACCATCAGTGTTCACAGGAAATGGAAAACTGTTGGTATACCCAGACAATGGATGAGCTTGTCACGTTTGCCACAAACTCAAAGACGAACTAAGGATGTACAAATCAAGCAGTGACAAAGACATACCACAAGAGGCACTGACGATTAGAGCTGATCTACGGAACCAAGCTATAACTCAATCATGGCCACCACATGCATCAGATCTTGAGAAGATGAACAGTGCTCCAACATCTCTGGTGGTATCTCTCCAGACTCCAGACTCTCCATAACTAAATGAAATCTAAATGAAATCTAAATGTATAGACAGATGAATTGTACAATTGACAGTATTACAGTAACAGTAATACGTAGGTATATACAATATACAACAATACGTATAGTGCAAATTGGCAGTAATAAAATACTAATAAATCATTCAGATGAGTACTGAAAAAGTGACACGTGAAAAGTGAAATTGAATTTACAGTGCAATATTACAGTGAAAGGATTTACAGTGCGTTGGCCAAAAAATAATAACAGTGCGTTGGCCTCAGGTCACTGAGTCTCCACTGTCCCACTCACGACCTGAGGTAGATGAATTAAAGAGTCTGATGGCCACAGGAAGAAAGGACTTCCTGTGGCGTTCTGTGGTACACCTGGGTGGAATGAGTCTGTTGCTGAAGGTGCTTCTGTATGAGGTCAGCACCTGATGGAGAGGGTGAGAGTTGTTGTCAAGGATACTACGCAGCTTGCGCAGCATCCTCCTCTCAGACACCACCAACAAGGAGTCCAGCTGGACCCCCAGGACAGCGCCAGCCTTCCTGACGATCCTGCTGATCTTGTTGGCGTCTGCTGACCTCAACCTGCTTCCCCAGCACACGACACCGGAGAAGATGGCACTGGCTACCACCGACTGGTAGAACATCTTCAGCATCGTGTTGCAAACGTTGAAGGACCGGAGCCTCCGCAGGAAGTAGAGACGGCTCTGGCCCTTCTTGTACACAGCCTCAGAGTTCTTGGCCCAGACCAGTTTGTTGTCCAGGTGAACTATAATAATAATAATAATAATAATAATGGCTCATCTTACCAACACAGATGTTTGCAGCTGAACCGGGCTCAACATCCTCACCTACAGTGACACAAGTGTACAAGAAGAGAATGTAGGCAGATTAATGTAATCTGCCTACAATCAATGCTCCTGCTACACAGCTATCAACAGTTTCCACCCTTGAGGAGAATCATGAGGAAGATTTGATTCACTTGGAAACAACTCTGCAAGCAGTCAACAACCTGTGTGAAGAACTATCACAGAAAATATTTGAGGTAACCCGGGATTCATGTCGGTGTATTCTAACGCGATTCAATGAGTACCTGAGTTCACAATCTACAGAAGCCCAGGACAGAGAAGGATAGGGCAGATAAGTAAATGCCTTTGTAGAGATTATGGAGAGAAGCTGGGTAAACCCTCTGGGTCCAGATCAGTCTGATATCATCAGTCTTTCCACAGGGATGGCTGTGTCACCAAACATAGCCAGTGATCTGCTGCAAACTCTCCTGCTGGAGAGGAAGCATATCAGAAGTTCAAAAGTGAACGTTTGGAGAAAGAGTCACCAGCAACCAAGTTCCATGACAAAATAAAAAAACGAACAAATCCAGATGGCTCGTTTGCGCAAAACCAACAAGGCAGCTCTTGCTAGAGAGTTAGAGAAGTCAGCATTAGCAGTTGAAGATATTGGAGACCACTCTGCATGCATCATTGATGGCATGAGCCTTGTTCAGAAACTGAAAGGTGATGGCAAGACTTTTGGAGAGATACCAGATCTGTGCTGAACCTAGCGTTGCATGAAGGAGGAAAGAGTAAACAAATAGGTGTGGTCTTTGATGTGTACTGGAATACATCAATCCAGAACGCTGAGTGATGCAGTCATGGTTCAGTAAGTAGCACTCAATGGAAGAACATTGCACCAGGACACACTGTTGTGCTATTAAGTAATCCAGACAGCAAAAATGCCTTCATTACATTCATCGTGGACCAGTTGAAGCTTCCATAGAACCAGGTAAAGCTTCAGGACAAGCAGCTATTTGCAACCTGTGGAGAGACATGCTATTGTCTCAACAAAAAAGATTGGATTGTTATTGAACAGCTGAAATCTTCCCATGAGGAAGGCGGATATGCTTTCCGTATGCTTCTACAAGCAAATAATGCCAGCCAGAGTGGCTATCAAACCTCAGTTATTGTGAGTGAGGATACAGATGACATGATACACTGTAAGAAGATAAACAGCCCCCTGTATCAGAAATGTGGGTTTTCTCATGTTGATGAAGATACATCAACATCAGCAGCCTTGCTGAGCTCCATGGAGATAACCAATGTGATGCTCTTGTAGGATGAGGAAAACTCAGTGCCCTTAAACTTGTCAAAGGAAACAGGACATTCCAAGAGTTCTTCAAATCACTGGGAACATCCTGGGATGTATCAGAGGAACTATACACAAATATGGAATCATTTGTCTGCAGTATGTATGCAACATTGTCCAGCGTATGTGATGTCAATGACCTAAGCTACCTGCTGTTTTGCACCAAAAGGGGTGAAGTAGAGTCCAGCCTACTTCCCCCTTGCAAGGACTGCTTACAGCTGTATACACAGCCAGCCAATCACCAGGCAGCAGTCTGGAGTCACTGCCTGGAGAGACAGCCAGACATACCAGACCCAAACGGGCATGGATGGAAAACTGATGACAAAGGTATGCTTACAATAAATCCAACAAAGAATGATCACCACCTTGCTCTAATCATGAAATAGTATAGGTAATTTTTTGACTTAATTTGGGTTCCTCACTGAAATAGATAAGCAATAGCGAGGATGGTTATAGCTTTGATCTTACGGTAACAGGTAGGCTGACATTACACTGGATGCGGGGACCCCTAGTACCAATGGCTGTCCTGGAACTTATGGCCTCAAGTGTGGACGGACCTGTAAGCTTCCACATTGCTCCTGCCTTGCCAACTACGCTACGCACCAATCAGAGGGATGAGGAGGAGGATGTAGGAGTTGCCGTGACCCTGGATGATAATGAGGTTGAATAAAACAATATGACTACTTTGTTATATTATATTGTTGATGGTGGTGATTATTTCAAAATATCAAACAAGAATATGCCACCTTGGGTCGTACCTGGCCTGGGCCCATGTTCTACTGTAAGGCCCATAATCACCCTTCATGGTGGGATAATATGGGGACATTTAACATTTCCTGAATCATTAGTCCTGTGAGTATTTCAGTTTTTGTTGTGTGTCATTGATGTGCCTACATGTCACAATGCTCAAATAAAGACTAAGGCTAAAATTGTGGGAAAATGAATTGTTGACACTTTAAAGAGCCCCTGTGACCTCTGTATTTATCACAGACTCACAACTGATCTTAAATTAAAGCAACACATCTATTGCCTTTACAATAATAAACAAGTCCTCATAAAACATGAGTAACGGTCCTGAAAATGAGCCTAGATTAGGATATGCACCAGTGTCTAGTAGTCAATTTATTGGAGTGGGTGGTTAACTTAATTTACTGATATCTGAGACATAGCCACCACTTACAAAAGGTTATCATACCAAAATATCATCTATGGACATTTTCAAAAAAAAAATCTAACTCGACGTTGCCACCTTGAGTGGTACCAACATAATCTTTGATAGTTCTGGGGGCAGTGTGGCCACTAGGCTGCTCTCCACATTCAGTCTGTTCCTCTGCTTGGTTTTGATGTGAGTCAGGGCCGAGAAGGTAACTTCACACATAGGTAGATCCAAAACCCAAGAGTTCATTCAATGCACATTTCCCCAGCTCTGGATACTTTGCAACATCACACCAAAACTCGGTCAGTGACTTTTCAGCATATGCCCACGATCAGAGAACAAATCCACCAGGTTTTCCTGCAGTCTGGCAGGAAGGCTGCTGCTGCTCTCAGTCACTCTGAATGGGTTCCTCACCCAGTCCAGCAGTTCTGACTTTGCTTCAATGCCATGAAAGTACTGGTTGAACTCAGTTTTGAGTTTGGACTGATGCGTTTTAACAATTGTAACCATCTGCTTGTTTTCAGCATCAGTAGTGGCAAGATAGCCATCAAGCAGTGGGAATAACTTTATAACTGCTGTCTGTCGTCGGGTATTGCACATAAGATTTTCACTCACTGCTTTATACTTGTGTAAACTGTGATGTCCAAGCGTGTGCGCCCTTTGGGTAAAGGGGGATCCCGTGTGCGCCGGAGCAAGAACGCAGTCAACACGGGGGTCAAAGTGCAAAAAGTGTATTGGTGATAACAAAGGACACTCAAATACTCAGGAACCAGGCCTAGGGACCTGGTGGAAGTATGCCAAATCAAAAGGAGCTTCACAAAGCTACACAAAGGAAAACTAAATTGCCCTCTGGCAACTACTGGTAGCAGCGGTGGCAACAAGCGGTTAACCAAACACTACTCTGGCAAAACATACATGGGTGGCATACCCCCTCTAACCTAAGGTATTTAACAGTGAGTTACCTACGTGGTGAAAATGTAAAGAGGCCTCTGACTAACCTGTCCCGAAGACCTGGACCTTACCTATCCCAACCACCGTAGGGACATGCATGCCGTGAGGGAGTCAAACAAAAGAGGGTGAGCTGCATAAAACGGAGCCTTTATACACCACAAAAACAGCAGGTGGCGGTGATTGGTGATTAGTGGAGTCCGGATCCTGGTGCAAAGGCAGGGCTCTGACCTGAAACAGGGAACAAGGCCCACATTGCCACCCGAAGGCACCACATGCCGTAACACGCCCACCAAAAAGAGCAAACGTGTGGGGCACGTTTGCGTGAGTCAAACAAAACATTCAACCAACGTACACGGGCTTCCCGGGAATGTAAACATTTACAAACCATTACGGCTCATTAAATCAAAGGACACGAGACAAAGAGTCCGCTCCCTCTCCCCCTCTGGACCTCTCTGGACCTTTTGTCCTTTTTGGTCCTCTCTCACAGCCACACCATAGTGCTGTGCCATGGCTAGCCAGTCTGCCCTCCGGCAGCTCTGCAGGCAGACACCTGAAGGACTATCAACGAAGCACTCTAGGTCAAAAGCAGCCAAATCCATTTTCGGACCTGCTTAAATGCTCTTTTGTTAGTCCCTTGTTCGAATAAACATGCACCCCCCTACTAGTCCTCTCTGTACCTAGTTATTTTACCACACACCAATCACACTCACCTGTGCAGCACTCCCACACTCACTCCAAGACACAGGATCCCGGACCAGCCCCCAATTGTTACAGCCCGAGATGTCCAAGCGTGTGCGCCCTTCGTGCCCTTCGGGTAAAGGGGGATCCCTTGTGCGTCGGAGCAAGAACGGAGTCAACACAGGGGTCAAAGTGCAAAAAGTGTATTGGTGATAACAAAGGATACAGGACACTCAAAGAACAAATACTCAGGAACCAGGCCTAGGGACCTGGTGGAAGTATACCAATTCAAAAGGAGCTTCACAAAGCTACACAAAAAGGAAAACTAAATTGCCCTCTGCTCTACTAGAAGCAGCGGTGGCAACATGCGGTTAACCAAACACACTACTCTGGCAAAACATACATGGGTGGCATACCCCCTCTAACCTAAGGTATTTAACAGTGAGTTACCTACGTGGTGAACATGTAAAGAGGCCTCTGTCTAACCTGTCCCGAAGACCTGGACCTTACCTATCCCAACCACCGTAGGGTCATGCATGCCGTGAGGGTGTCAAACAAAAGACGGTGAGCTCCATAAAACAGGGAGCCTTTATACACCACAAAAATAGCAGGTGGCGGTGATTGGTGATTAGTGATTGGTGGAGTCCGGATCCTGGTGCTGGAGCAGGGCGGGGCTCTGACCTGAAACAGGGAACAAGGCCCACATTGCCACCCGTAAGCACCACATGCCGTAACACCCCTTTGTCGCATTTCGTCTCCCATAAGTTCACTTTATTTATGAATCCATTCACTCTCAGTCATACATGTTAAGGATATGCGAGTCCTTGCCTTGAAGTGAGAGGTTGGAGCTTGGAGAAGACGTGCAACCCACCCTGCATCCTGAAAAACCACTGCGAGAGGATGAGAGTGCTGTATCAGGAAAGCAGACACCTCAGTGCGAGAGGATGAGAGTGCTGTAGGAAAGCAGACACCTCAGTGCGAGAGGATGAGAGTGCTGTGTCAGGAAAGCAGACACCTCAGTGCGAAGTTCAAACAGCCTGGATAGTGTTATGCCACGCGACAACCAGCGGACGTCTGTGTGAAGCAGTAGCTGCCCATGCTCTCTGCCCCGCGGTCTTTACACAGAGTTTGAAATAGTCGGTGATTCGTAGGTCTGGACTGAATGAAATGAATCACCTTAACTGCACTTAACTCGGGGCTGATCCTTTTACTGGCGAGAGCCTCCCGGTGGATGATTAAGTGATTCCACTTAATGTCGGGGTTTACCTTCATCACACGTCCATGCAACCCCACGCACTTTCCCCGTCATCGCAGCTGCGCCGTCGGTACAGATGTGACTGCAGGATTTCCACTCAAGATTGTTTTCTTTGAAAAAGCTGTCAATCACCTGAAATATTTCTTCGCCAGTTTGTCTGTCCTGTTAGCTTCTTGCTAAACAAAATATGCTCATGTATGTCAGACTCATTTCATCCAACTGTAGAGCGAACTGACCGGCTCTTTAAATTGTATTCCCCACAATATTAGTGGACATGTCATCGATCCTGCTGCAGATTGTGTTGTTCGATAATGGAACGGTTTTTCAGCACGTCTGCTGCTTTCTGGTCCAGCAAAGTTTCAGCCCAAAATGATCGCAGCAGGGAGAATCAGATCTTCTGCAATTTAATGTGTTTTTTTTGTTTAACTTGGCCACAAGTAATGCCACAGCATAGGATGCCTCCATTGCTTTGCTCGACACACTTGCCACTTTCTTTAATGTAGTCTGACATGACTTGAATTCGGAAAAAGTCCTCTGTTTTACCGACCTTCCCGGCGTGTTTGGTGCTCCGGTGCCGCTGCAGGTGGGCTGGCTTCATTCTATTATTTGCCAGCACTTCGCCGCAAAAAAAAAACCCCCACTGTGGCTGCGGCGGATCATCAGATGTACAAGTCAATCCATAAACAATGTATTTGTCACTGAACTGCCGGTGTTTGGTCTTGTCCACTTTGTTTTCTTTTAACTAGGCTCACCCAATTCCTCAGCGGCGGTACCGGTATGAGAGCGTTTAGCGCGGCCCAACCACGCGTCCATTTACCAGAGTTATGAGCACACGAGCGCCACCAGCCGTCTCACAGACCGCATCGCTGTGAGACGGTTTCATTTCGCAGGTTTCATCACGTGGGTCTTAGGTTGCTAGGCATTGCTAAAATGTGTTAAAATGTTTTAAATTATAATAATATATATATATATTTTTTAAATAAATTGCAATCCCTAATCTTTCTACGTACCCCCTGCAATCCCACCACGTACCCCTAGGGGTCCGCGTACCCCCTGTTGGGAATCACTGCACTGAAGGAAGCAGTAGCATGTGGTTGGGACTGGCCCTTTAAGAAGAAAGCCCCCAGCCTCTTGATATTAGATGGGAGGAGGAACGGCGACTGAACTCGTAACGTTACATTTCAGTTTAGCGGTAGGGTACAACACTGTAGATGCCCTGTTTCTACCCTGATCACAAGACATCGTCAGTAGTCAAGGAGGCTATTCTTACACCACCATGGCTTTAATCGTCTAAATAGCTGCAGCGGAAAGGCAAGGATGGCCGGAGACGTGGATAAAGGAGAAGCCCGAGAGGAGAAGACCCAAACCGGGGCACATCTAACCGGTTGCCCGGCTCCGGGTCTGAGCAAGGGGTCCTGGATCATCAGAGCACTTTCAACTCTTGCAATAGTCTCCCTAGTCCCTGTTCTCGCCTTTGGCGTCAAGTATTACCAGGATGGGCAGCTCCTCAAAAGACATGTACGTATAAAGAAAGCACCGATACGTAGGGGTATATAGGACGGCCGTATTATGTTTAAGTAGCCTCACAGATCGTGCATGCACGATGTAATGTAGGCCTACCGCGATTTTGCCTTTCTCCTCCATGTGTTTAAGATTACATTGTCCTATTATACCAGACGCTCAGGGACATATCCCTGCCACGTATCTCAACAGTAAACGCCACCCACTCAGTGTTGTTTGAAGTGTTTATTAGGGGTGGGGGTGTATGTCTCAAACAGCTGGAGTCAAGTAATGGAAAAAAAAGCTGCTGACCAAGTTAGAGGGTCCACAATGGTGGAATCTAGCTTCTGGACGGTAGAGATAATGTAAAACTCAAGACCCTGTTGAAGCTATTTTAGATGTTTCTTTTCTCCAAGCCACACATTTTTACAAATCAGGACGATCTACACCTATGCCACATTTGTGTTTATATAGCCCCGCAAGTGCAGACATGAAAGCATTAACATGTTGTCATTCCCCAATAGGAAGAGAGCATGAAAACCCTGGGGGCAGAGGGTCTGTTTCTCTTCTCCTCCCTGGACACGGACCACGATTTCTATCTCAGTCCTGAGGAGTTTAGACCTATTGCGGAGAAACTCACCGGTATGTGTGTGTGTCTCTCTCTCTCTCGCTCTCTGTCACTCTCTGTCACATTTCTACTGGCCTTGGTCATGTGATGTACACTCGGGTGTCGATGAGTGATGCCTCGTCTGACTTCTTTCTCCCACAGGGATTTCATCTCCGGGAGAGTTTGAAGAGGAGGTGACCCACGATCCCAATGGAGAGACTCTGGTGTTGGAGGCCCAGATGCAGCCGCTCCAGATGGACACCATGACCAAGAGCAAGGACGGCTTCCTGGGGGTAGGACAACCAGTAGTAATAGTGTAATAGTGCTTGTTTACCGCTCATTTGATTCTCTTTCTTTCGGTTGGATTTTAGCCCTACAATGGAAAATGTTGCGTGAGAAACAACCCTGAGAAAATCCAACAGGATTAGTCATTAGCACACCAACGGTTCATATATGTTAACATGCCAAATGTTATAAAATGGCCTACTGATGAATACTGCATTCTGATTATAAAGTAACCGGGAGTGGTCTGGTGTGCATAATCATATCAACTTTGTTTTGAAAAGAGTGTTTGTGTTTCTCATGTGTGTTGGAAAGCAGCTGCTCAGAAGAAAAGAAAAATCGATCTATACCTGTCTTCTACCTCCCCTCATTCCAGGTGACTCTTAGTTCCCTGAGCGGGCTTCGTGCCTGGACGGCCCCGGCAGTGCCTTCCTCTACCTTCTGGGCAGGCCAGTTCAGGGTCTTCCTGCCACCAAATAACAAGAACCAGGTGGGAGACACCTGGTGGGTGATTCCCAGCGAGCTCAACATCTTCACGGGGTATCTGCCCAACAATCGCTACAACCCTCCCACGCCCAAAGGCAAAGAGGTGATGCCCTGAAACGCACTGACCTTTTTGAACTCGAGGCTCGCTGTCCAAGCCGTGACTTGCTTGACAGTAGTGTTTTTGTTGTGCCTCCTCCTGTATGAACACAGGCGTTCATCCACTCCCTGCTGAGCATGTTTCACCCACGGCCCTTCGTCAAGTCCCGCTTCGCTCCACAGGGCGCCGTGGCCTGTATTCGAGCCAGCAATGACTTCTATTATGACATAGTCTTCAGGTGAGACACACACACACACAGTTTTTTGGTGCGTTCTGGATCCCTACGTTAAGCTTTTTTAGCTTTTTCCAGTTCCCATATACATGTTTTTCACGTGTCTTGCATTTGGCCCTGATACAGAGTGCATGCAGAGTTCCAGCTGAATGAAGTGCCAGACTTCCCCTTCTGGTTCACTCCAGGCCAGTTCACCGGCAACATCGTCATCTCCAAGGACGCCTCTCACGTGCGCCACTTCCACCTCTATGTCCCCAGTGACAGGTATGCTCTCCCACATGTACCAGTCGTAACTATACCCCAATCTCGTGCGTGCGTGCGTGTGTGTCTGTTCAGTGGTAAACCTCATTCCCCAACGCCTAAATAGACGTTCTAGCGTGGAATCTAGGGCCTATGGGTTTGAGCTCTCACGTTAGAGCACGTTAGAGCTCATGCTGGAGGTGGTCAGTTCGAGCCCGGTGCGGGACACTGACGTGATGTTACCTGTGTGTGTGTATACAACTGTATACTACAACTGTGTCCTACGGTTTATTCCCCCCCCAGGTCTCTGAACGTGGACATGGAGTGGCTGTACGGAGGCAGCGAGAGCAGCAATATGGAGGTGGATATCGGGTTCCTGCCACAGGTATAGCCGCAGTGAAACAAGAGTGTGACAAAGCAGAAACATCACTTTCTTCCTTTCTTTTAGGTCGATTTAGTGAGTGATGCCCTTGGTTTACCCAGGCATTTGAAAGCTGCGTTGCATGCATAAGATGCCGTTGTGGAATGAACTTATTTTTGAAGAGTTTTAAGAAGTTTACCGTTTTCTATTTGCACCAATCACATGCAGTGTATATACATACAAAATTGAACTAAATATTCCAGGTAATTAAGCTATAGTAATAATAATAATAATAATATAATATAATAATAAAAATAGAGTACAGCCTGCAGAACAGAGTACAGAGGTCCTTAGTTATAGGAGAGGAAAACGGTACATATTCATGATTAACTAAAGATTCTAATGTAGAATCTATGGTGGTTGCTTTTGTACAGTTGGAGCTTTACTCCACGAGCCCGTCCACGCCCCCGTTCGTCCAGGACGAGGAGGGCAACGTCATCGAGAGCGGGGGCACTGAGCCCATCCAGTTTGTCTTCGAGGACATCCACTGGGCCTCCGAGATCAACAGGCAGGAGGCACAGCGCCACCTGGAGGTCACCTTTTACCCCTTTAAAAAGGTTCTCGCCACCAACCATAATATTTAACAATTGCACTTGGGATTAATGTAGCGGCGGTAGACCCGACCGCGCGTCAAAGTGGCTAAGTGGCTTTGGCTGGCCTCCGCCAGACGACCGCCAGGACACGGGGAGATGTTGTATAAACCTTATTGGGTGTGTTGGCAGCCAGGGAAGCTGGTAAAAGCTGACATGTTGGCGCTTTTTCTCTCTCTCTCTCTGTGTGTGTGTGTGTGTGTGTGTGTGTGTGTGAGAGATGGCGATGGCTGGCTGTGTGCCTTGAACCATCAACCACACACACACTCCACAAATGTCTTTGTAATGTATTGTAATACACTCATTAAACAGTTAATCCAAAAATTACAAAATGGCCAAAAGGACGCATATTTGCAACAGACAATTATTGACAAGGAAAAGGAAACAAAAATATGGTCAATAAGGACATTAAAGTGATTTTTGTATTCCATTAAATTTTCCCAATTAGTATAAGCATCTCTCCTGCCTTTTTATGTAGGGTTCCCATTGTTCTATTGCGTGGTGCTCTGCTCAATAGCTATGAAGCAACGTGTGTGTGTGTGTGTTTTTTCCCAAAGGTACCCTACCTGCCGTTCTCTGAAGCTTTCGAGCGGGCTCAGGCAGAGAGCAAGCTGGTGCACTCCATAGTTCTCTGGGGTGCACTAGACGACCAGTCCTGCTGAGGTGAGTCCCAAAGTTTATTGGGGTTTTTTCTTGCCCTCTCTGCAAATGTATTCATAGGATTCAAACTGTGCAATTCCGCATTCAGTTGCCCCCATCACCTGGAACCAAAAGGGAAGGAAGATGGCCTTTAGCTTGTGGCACACTTGTTTGTTTCACCACAACACTCTCTCTCTCCCTCTTCTCTCTTCTCTCTCTTCTCTCCCCCCCCCTGTAGGTTCGGGGCGGACTCTCCGGGAGACAGTCCTGGAAAGTTCGCCCATCCTGGCCCTGCTCAACCAGAGCTTCATCAGCAGCTGGTCGCTGGTCAAAGAGCTGGAGAGCATGCAGGTCTGTAGAGTACAGCCATGTCAATAGGATGCTCATATTTATCATACTTGGTGCCTCAAGAGCTTTTCAAGTAATGGTTACCCAATAATTAATGTGCTTTAATGTCAGCCCAATACCGCATTTATTTATTACATATTTTAGTATTAAATATAACTAGAAAATGGCTAGCACCCACATACATACTTCTAGCACGGTATTTTATATTCATATTGTATAAATGTATGTATGACTAGGTTACGGTTTCTTCAATGTATTTGCCCCATTTCTTGTTCAACAGGCTGATGAGCACAACCTGGCTCTCGGCCAAAAAGCCCAACTACACCTCGAGAAGTACAACTTCCCAGTGGAGATGATCATAGCACTGCCCAATGGTACTATCGTAAGTATCACTGGCTTCATGTGATTCATGTACAAAGATAACTGTTTATTTTATTAAAGGCAATTTTCCATCAATAAATAGGTATACCTTTTTGTAATTGTCAAAGTAAATAGTTTTTTTTTTTTCTTTTCTTTTTTTAAATTGTTTTCAGGTCCATCACATCAACGCTAACTACTTCCTGGACCAGACAGCCATGAAGCCAGAAGAGGAAGGAGCTACGTTCAGCTTCTCCGGGGGGTTTGAAGACCCTTCCACCTCCACGTACATCGCCTTCCTCAAGGAGGCTTTGCAGAAAGCAGAAGAGTTCATGCAACAGTAAGCGTGAGTGAGTGTGTGTGTGTGACCCCAGAGACTTGGGTCACTAAAGTGCAGGTTATTACACTACATGGTGATCAAGAAGAGCTTTTTTTTTTAAGGAGATATATACGACAGGTTGGTTGCTGTAAAATGTTCCGGAGTTGGGTTTGTTTTTTATATTTATTGCGAAAAATGTTAACGCTCACCCATCATTGGACTTGCTATTGAGGTAATATGTCCAGAGTTATTTTCTTAATTTTGGAATTAACCTGAAAGAATTATGAGTCAAATATAAATTGTAATTTCAAAGTTTGGTTAGATACAAAGACCATGTTAGCTAAATGAATAATGCTAAGTCTTTAAGGCTATTTTTCAGAATCTGTTTATTGTAACATTCGGTGATTGCCATTAGATGTTCTGCCAAAACAAACACAATTGCACCATAATACATCATTTGATCTTGCAGTATTTTTTTGTTCTTCTTATAAGTTATTTCTGTTGACGCCGTTGTTCCTAAACAGGCGGTGGTGATGCACAACAATAATTCCTGTTTTTGAGCTTCAGTAGTTTATGAAGGCCTCGTCTGAAAACCATCTTTTGGCTGGACAAGGCCTGATGTCATTGCTGAAGCACAGAGGGGGGGGGGGGGGGGGGAAGTGTCCTGACTATTCAGTCAGACTAAAGGGCACTAAAGGCATCTCTAAGCCAAGTGTTTAGTGTTTTGTTTGCCCATGTATACGGTACTTGTGTACAACACAACGTAGACTGCAAGTGTTTCACTGCTGGGACATCTCACCAAAGACAATCTTGTAATATGTACAATCATTAAATGTCATGTTATTGTTTTTTTTTGCTATTCTGTTTTAAATGTTATTACAATATGGTTTAACCCTATATTTTTTTAGATTTTATTTTGGAATATATACACTTGTTCATGCTGCGCTGTAGCTATCTGGCTTGTCCTCCTATTTCGTTTTCCCGGGTAATTCGGCCTGGGCAAACCCATCCCTCAAAACTCCTCCCTGTACATCTGACAATGTATTCATTCAGGACTTTCATTTGATTTACAATGTGCTACCATCGAGGCTTTAAAAACCCGAACAACACTACTGTGGACCCCCGTACAATACAAATGTCCATAACGAGGAAAACTGTGCCAAATTCTCTCCACAACTATAAATAAACATTTAGTTTTTACAATAAATGTTCTTGGCCAACTTCAACCATTAAGTCCTTTGCCTCCATCTCCAAGTCTTTTGCATAATCATATAGAAAATATTGAGTCATTGTGAATGTTTCATCAGAGGATAAAACAAAAAAGAAAAAACACATTCCGAACATTCCGGTAAGTCCATTAGGTCCATCGAAGTACCCTGCACACGCATTAGCCAAGAAGTGTGTATCATAAGTTATGTACAATGCTATTGTGAATTCTAACTGTTCTAATATAATCGTTCTCTTACATGACCATAGGGGCATAGGAATATACAGTACAGATTAAGAAATAGGTATACCATTTCCATATCTCTGAGCCCAGATGCAGGGCTATTCATTATGTCATCAAACCGTATTTGTGTGCAAACGTCCACCATTATGTCCATGTCCTTGTATTGAAGAATAGCCCATAGTTTTCAGGTTTAATGCATCTCAGCATGGTTTCCAAAACCACAGGAATGAGTTCTGTAGCTATTAAATAGAACTAGAACACTCTACGGGGAGAGTCTGGTTCAGCAAGTGCTGTCACAAACAACCAAGATTGAAACTTCCCTCATCTAGGGAGGAGAGTGTATGGGGATGGGGGGGGGGAGCACAGATGGTTGTCTTCAGGAATTAACACAGGCTTCAAAGGAGGGTTGGGAGAGTTGATGGCTGGCCTCTCAGCTGAAGGTCCACACCTCCATCTCTATGACGTGGAAGTCATCCACCTCAGACAGGCAGCAGTTGTTGAAGGTGTAGCAGGGACTACTGCGGCCCCGATACAGGGTCTCGTCCAACCATAGGCCAAAATGTCCACTGCAGAACAAATACAGAAAGGGAGGGTGGGTGGTAGGTAGGAGTGTTGTTATTAAAGTTGGTGTCATTTTCATCTTCTTCATTGACATTGCTTGCACATCTCAATCTAATCTGTAACCTTCATGGCTAATGACACTATTGTATTTATTAGATTACCTGCCGCCGCCAATGGCAAATGAATCCAAGTTTCCCTTGATAAAAAACGTGTTCTCTCCAGTCCATCTGAAGCACTAGAGAGAGAGAGCAAGAGAGAGATTATTGATTGATTCATATCATAATACACTATCATAACATTGTCACCCATATTACATTACACTATCATACTTTCTGGACTCATTACAGTTACTGCACTGTACTGTAATGCACTGTATTCATGATGCTGCTGCACTACTGGCACTTTAAAATGCTTTTTGCACAATTCACCATATGAATATATCATCCATCAGTCACTTTATTGTTCTTTATATTTTGTACAGTATTCTTATAGTATAGTGTTGTATAGTATACATATAGTATTGTTGTAGGAATTCATACTGCGGGAGGGAATAGAGTAAGTATTCCATTGTACTTGTACTGTTGCAAATGGCAATTAAACATCTTGAATCTTGAACAAGGTGTAAGCATGACGATGTCCTTGACTGACCTTGAAGCGAGGGTGCAGCATGAAGAGAAAGGTCTCTCCTGTGCCGTAGAATGTCTCGCTAGGCCTCAGCGGGTGTGACAGAAAGCTTCCAAACACCTGAAAGAACATTTGGTTTCACTACATGTTCCCCATACTTGTCTCTGGCGATCCTTCCATTGGTTCAAGGTAGCACCACACTATCACATCGCTAACATTCTGTGTCTGCCCATGTGAGTGCCATGTAAACGGAAAAGACACATTGGCCACATGTCAGAATAGCAGAATAGCCTAGAAGAACAGAGTACACATGTGTTCACCCCATGGGATGCGGGTACCTTCATGAAGGCATGGCACAGTCAATTCCAATGCCGAAAGCAAATGGAGGCGATATTGTTGATGATACCCTGGGCAAGCATGTTTCACCTGACCACGAGCATCCTTGATGACTATGAGCACAGGGGAGTCTGTGGCGCCCAGCTTCCGGTAGAGAGACTTGAGGCTGAAGCCATGGCGCGAGGTGCTGTACGTGAGCTGCCAGGCATGACCAATCGTTCTAGGAGGCAACTCTGTGCAAAGCTGGGGGGGGGGAGAGGACAAGACAGGACCGGTAGTAAACAACACAACCCATCGACGTAGAGGTGGACGAAGGGGGGCGTGTAGGAGCTTACCTCTCTGACGTGGGAGGCTTCTAGAAGGCAGCTCGCTTCCAAAATGTCCGCTAGGCCCTCGGGTTCTCTGTCAATGACCAGCATTGGCTTGCTCCCACTGTTCTCTATTGACAACATCTGAGGCACATGAAAACATTAAGTTACATCCACACAACCTTACAGACGCAATTGGTATTGTGTTGACAGGCAACATTTTGCAATTGAATTGTGTTTTCTATACTACTAGCAGATGTATAACATATACAAGCTTATAATCTGTGAATGGGGCGCATGCCTGGGTATTTTGGAAAAGACGAGCAAATTTGTATTACAATTTATTTCCAATGTTTTTTTTAATTAACAAACATTATAGTTAACATGTCCTCCAGTAATTCCTCAAATTCCAGCATGCCTCTAGCCAAAAGTCACCGCTAGCTGCTGATATGTAGATATTCAAGATATGAATATATCATCCATCAGTCACTATTATTCTTTTTATTGTGTACAGTATTGTTATAGTATAGTGTTGTATAGTATAAGTATAGTATTGTTGTAGGAATTCATACTGCGGGAGGGAATAGAGAGTAAGCATTCCATTGTACTTGCATATGCAACAAGTACAACAGAATGCTTTCTCCCCATTCCCAATCCAAAGAAAATCAGCTGTAGTTCAATTCAACAAATGGAGCAGAAGCTACACAGAGACTCAGAGAGATACTCCCAAGTAGCCGTTACCTGCGAGACGTAAACAATTAATAAACCGACTCGCCTCCCAGTCCTCCCCCGAGACCCGGTGATTCCCTGTGGGGTCTTCCTTGTCGTCCTCGATAAGCACAAACTCCTCGTCGTCCGCTTCCCCCTCTCTGTCCTCTGCACCTCCCTCCAGCACGCATATTTCAGGCCGCCAGCGGCTCAGGTATGCATAGAGCTCGTCTGAACTGTGTGGGGGTTAAGGGAGGACAAGCTCAGTCAAGTCACTGGACTTACGAGTCAGGTCAGTCACAAAGAAGAAAAAAAATATATATATATTTAGAATTTTTTTTCTGAAAAAGAGGGGTCGTCTTATAATCGGGGTTTAGACTTTTCGATGTACCGTAATTGCACATGTAATTGCGCAACAACAGATCGCGCCACAACAGATCGCGCCAAACGAGTGTTCCCGAGACACCGCGCGACACTTAAAGTAACTCAAAGTCTTAAAGTAACAGTACATAAAAACAGTTACCTGGAGAGATAGAAATGGAGAGACACAGCGACCAACTTGAAAAAAGTGTCTCAAAAGTAGGGCAACTTAATAAACAGGAGAGACGAAGTTACGATGCCAATTTTAAGATAATGGTGATAAACGAAGCAGAGACATCAAACACCTGTCATTGCGACACAGGACAAGCCCAGCGCCTGCCCTCAGACTTCAGAGAGAAGCTACTGTCTTATCAGCGATATGTGATCAAGTTAAGGAAGAAGCACTCATACCCCCTTGATCAGATGGGCAATGATGATCAAACGCCTGTGTATTTTGACATGCCAACATCCGTCACTGTGCATAAGAAAGGCGACAAATCAGTGATCTACTGATCTACTGGAAACGAGAAGAGCAGAGTAACGGTCATGTTAACGCGCCTCGCAGATGGGACAAAACTTCCCCCGTACGTGGGGGATTATGGTAAGTGCCCAGGCAAAGGGCTGGATGGAGACGGAGCTTGTGGTGGACTGGCTCAAGGTGGTGTGGGGCAGACGGCGTGGGGGACTCAGAAAGAAGAGGAACATGTTGATTCTGGATGCTTTCCGTGGACACTTCAAAACGCCAGTCAAAAAGCAAGTGAAAGAGTTGAATGGTGACCTAGTGATCATACCGGGCGGAATGACAAGCCAGCTGCAGGTGTTGGATGTGGTCGTTAACAAACCATTCAAGGTTCATCTGCGCAAGAGATCCACAGAGTGGCTCCTGGCTGCTAATCACGCACTGACACCGTCTGGAAAAATCCAAAAGCCTGCAGTACGTTTGCTCTGTGAATGGATCTTGCAAGCATGGGCTGACGTTTCCCCAGAAAGCATCATTAATGGGTTAAGAAATGCTGCGTATCAAATGCCATGGATGGCAGCGAGGATGACGTGATGTGGGAGGAGACAGCGAGGATGACGTGATGTGGGAGGAGACAGCGAGGATGACGTGATGTGGGAGGAGACGGGGAGCAGACACCGTGAGTGACGATAGCGGGAGTGAGAGCGAACAACCAGCGATGTAGAAGACGAGCTGAATGAGAAGACGTGATGTGACCACTAGACTGATGTTCTGTTTTATTGCTCTACTGTTTTATTGCACTACCGTTTTATTGCACTACTGTTTCATTGCAATCTATCTAGCGTGTTTTGTTTTTGTTTGCCAAGTTAGGCAAATTTGAACACAATGTGTGATGTGTGTTATCATTATTTTCAAAAAACATTATTTTCTTAATAAAAAGATCTGGTCTTCAAAAAAAATAAAAAATTTTTTTTTTCCAAAAATGAGTCTTGAAAAAGCGGGGTCGTCTTATAATCGGGGTCGTCTTATATTCGGGTCAATACGGTAATAATAATTTAAAAAAAAAACCAGATCAGTCCAAAAAAGAAAAACCCTGCTCAGGAATCTACCGTATTGACCCGAATATAAGACGACCCCGATTATAAGACGACCCCTCTTTTTCAAGACTCATTTTTGGAAAAATAAATAAATACATTTTTTTGAAGACCAAATCTTTTTTTTTATAAAGAAAATCATTTTATTTGAAAATAATGATAACACACATCACACATTGTGTTCTAATTTGCCTAACTTGGCAAACAAAAACAAAACAGGCTAGATAGATTGCAATGAAACAGTAGTGCAATAAAACAGTAGTGCAATAAAACGGAACATCAGTCTATCGGTCACATCACGTCTTCTCATTCAGCTCGTCTTCTACATCGCTGGTTGTTCCTCTCACTCCCGCTATCGTCACTCACGGTGTCTGTTCCCCGTCATCCTCCCACATCACGTCATCCTCGCTGCCATCCATGGCATTTGATACGCAGCATTTCATAACCCATTAATGATGCTTTCTGGGGAAACGTCAGCCCATGCTTGCAAGATCCATTCACAGAGCAAACGTACTGCAGGCTTTTTCCAGACGGTGTCAGTGCGTGATTAGCAGCCATGAGCCACTCTGTGGATCTCTTGCGCAGATGAACCTTGAATGGTTTGTTAACGACCACATCCAACATCTGCAGCTGGCTTGTCATTCCGCCCGGTATGATCACTAGGTCACCATTCAACTCTTTCACTTGCTTTTTGACTGGCGCCGTCTGCCCCAACCTTGAGCCAGTCCACCACCAGCTCCGTCTCCATCCAGCCCTTTGCCTGGGCACCTACGTAATGCCAGCTGGCACTGCCTCTTTAGGTACAGTCACTGCCTCTTTAGGTACAGTCACTGCCTCTTTAGGTACAGTCACTGCCTCTTTAGGTACAGTCTTGCGTTTTAAAACCACGTACGGGGGGAGTTGTGTCCCATCTGCGAGGCGCGTTAACATGAGCGTTACTCGGCTCTTCTCGTTTCCAGTAGTCTTCACAATCACTGATTTGTCGCCTTTCCTATGCCCAGTGACAGATGTTGGCATGTCAAAATACACAGGCGTTTGATCAGCATTGCCCATCTGATCAAGGGGGTATGAGTGCTTCTTCCTTAACTTGATCACATATCGCTGATAAGACAGGAGCTTCTCTCTGAAGTCTGAGGGCAGGCGCTGGGCTTGTCCTGCGTCGCAATGACAGGTGTTTGATGTCTCTGCTTCGTTTATCACCATTATCTTAAAATTGGCATCGTAACTTCGTCTCTCCTGTTTATTAAATTGCCCTAGTTGGTCGCTGTGTCTCTCCATTTCTATCTCTCCAGGCAACTGTTGCTATGTACTGTTACTTTAAGTGTCGCGCGATGTCTCGGAACACTCGTTTGGCGCGATCTGTTGTTGCGCAATTACATGTGCAATTACGGTACATCGAAAAGTCTAAACCCCGATTATAAGACGACCCCTCATTTTCTGATATTTTTCTAGGAAAAAAAACCCGTCTTATATTCGGGTCAATACGGTATAAAAAAAATGTAAATGACCGAAACAACTTAGTAGATGAAATTTCCTGCTCAGAAAACTACAAAAAACTACTTAGAACCTAGTCCCTCATTATCCAAAGGATGAGGAGTACGTATAAGTCATACAGTATGTATATATGTATGTATGTATGCGTCGTGTTTATGAGTGTATGCGTGTACCTCTCTTTTGAAAGGGCCAACCATGCGTCTCTCCTAGCCAAGGTCTTGCAGGTTCCCAGCTGGGGTCCGGCAGCAGTCTTCCCCGGGGGCCGCTGGGTCCGCAGCCGGACGAACATCACCCCTACAGGGCAGCTTGGAGGCCCACCTCCAGGGGCTAAAGGACATAAAGGAAGAAAGCATGACGTCACGTTGTCACTAATAAATAAATAAATAAACAAATACAGAAATAAAATGATAACTTAACCTCCCCCCCCACAAGATCAACACACACCACCACCTGCCACCTATCTGCACTACACTTTGACTTTATACTTATATTCATACTAGTGCTTATAGTGTCATATCCATATATTCCCACTCTTGTAAGTAAATATGCATATTTGTGTATTCTCTTATATTTCGGATTCTGGGAATTTTGTCATTTATTGTGGAATTTTGTCATTTTTTGGGGAATTTGTCATTTTGCACATCTTCGGAGCTGGTGATAACACTTCACTGGACATTGTACACTGTACCTTATACATGTGACAGATAAACCTAATCTTAATCTGAATCTAAATCTGGACCCCGAGCTGTCCCACCTGCCGATCCAGAGCGATCCCTCAAACAAGAGTCGTCCACCTTGGGCTTCGCTTCGTCCGACAACTCCGGCGCCTTCGCATCCTGTCCTCCGCAGGTGCCACTGGAGGCGGCAACAGAGTTCAGCGCAGGCCCTTCTGCCGGCGTGCCGGGCGGACCGCCGGCCTCCAGATGTTTCTCAGCCTCCGACATATCTCCGCTTGTGGCACCGCTGTTGCGGTGGGCCCCGGGGGCCGGGCCGGGCCGTGGGTCAGAGGGGCCCGCGGGCGCCAGGGCTAGGGCCCCCGCTTGCTGCTTTGTGGTGTCGCTCTTCGTGGTGGCGTGGCCGCCCCTGGTGGGAGGAGTCTTCAGGGTGCTCCTTTTGCCCTTCCACCTGGAAA
>CM051016.1:19309590-19329590 GCA_027704905.1 Muraenolepis orangiensis
CTCCTGTAGATGCACGGTGGACGTCCAACTGAGAGGTGACGCTGAACACTGTGTCCTTAGGAGCGGTCTATGGAAGAGAGAGGGGGGGGGGGGGGGGGTTGAAATGATAAAATTCCTCCTTCATCCTAATACACAGTTATTGCAGCGCTAGATTACAGAAACATTAACATTTCTAGATGGCAGAAAGATGACAAATAGCCTAAGCAGCTCAGCAATAAAGTTTTTTGCATAATTACCTTTGGATATACAGATTTATTGTAGTATTTGCTGTAAAGACTCTGAAACAGACCATGTCTAGCCATAATGACGGAGACAAAACAGGCGTTGACTTTGACAGCGCACCCCTTCTTTGAACTTTGGACATTGTTAATCAACAGCGCCTTTCGTTTCATAGGAAGAATGCTGTAAAATAACTTAGCTAAGCTGTGAATCAAATTTTATTGTGAGGAGATATATATATATACGTATATATATATATATATATATACGTATATATATATATATATATATATATATATATATATATATATATATATATATATATATATAATATGTGTATGTGTGCAAATTACCTAAGGTTTCATTTGCACACCAGGTAAACCTCTGCTTTCCATGTCCAAACAGTTATCCCTTAACCCAATGTTGTCAATGTCCAACGCTGTTATGCAACCATGTCAACAATGAATGAAAAGAGTAACGTGCTTCCTTCCCTTGAAAGACTAAACAAAACATAATGGACAAACCTTGCCGCTTGTTCCCTCATGCTGTGTTCCGTTTTCTGTGTTCAACTCAGACGAGGTCCCTGTGAAGAAAATAGTTTTGTTTAACCTTTTCACTTTTTGTTAAGACATGCATTTATTTTACAGTATTATAGCCGTAAACAATACGATACTATGGCTATAATGTTCAGAGAATTGCCTTCTCATGATGTCTACATCAAGTATACGTAAGTTATGTGTTCTCTGTAAGTAACTACCGTAGGTAAACATGAAAGTGTATTTGTTAAATGTAGTTTCATTATAAAATGAAGGATATCTGTGATTTTCCTGACTGTATTCTGCATTCATATCTGATTGCCAAATAGAGGGCAGATTACACATTTCAACACATTATCATTTTCAACATAGCTCTCCCATATTCCAAGACAGACAGGTTTGTTTTGACGTCCTGTGTCTAAGTGACCCTCCCTGACTACGTAGTCGAGGAGATGACTAAGCACCTTGCATGTAGTACTGCCGCAGCTTGGGGTTTCTGATGCGGTGGACATGGTGGGCCGCGGTGTGGTGGGGGTGTCGGCCTTCGTCCCTGGCCTCCGTGGTGGCACATCTTGGCCGAGGCTCCGCCTCCAGAGGACTCTCACTGAGCTCTTGTGGCCGAGAGGCACTGGCAGGCAGCTTGGACGCAAGCCTTAGGAAAGGGAAGAGAAGATGTGAGGCCCTTAGTCGAACCTCGAAACGACAAATACACATCGGAGTCACATATGTCCCGCAGGGTAAAGCTGATTTCTAAATGCTAAAACATGCTGTAATTGCTAATCAAAATAGCTGCAGGCATTTGGTTAAAAGTGTTGATCTTCCAATACCAAACTGTGTTGTTACAAATCGAATTGTGTAACATTTTCTAACAGCGATTCAGAAGTGAACTGTGTTTAATGTTTGTTGTCTACGTTTACAATCTGGGAGTTCAGAGCGATTCCTAGTAGGAGTATTTACTGGCTAACAGAGGATTTTTGAGTTGTCAGCTGTAAGTATAACATCTGATATAAAATTAGAATCAGGTATAAATTTAGCATCACAGTTACAAATGGTGACATGCTGATGACAAGATGGGTCATGCGATAGCATAACACGAGCCCTGATCTCTGTTATACTTGAAACATTGTTTGCTGCTGGGCTGTTTTACCTTGACTCAATAACGCAGTTCAAATTCAAGTAAAGTACGTAATTGAAGCATTCTGAAACCCAGACAGCAAAAGCCAGGCTGCTAAATTGCACATTTCACCGGCCACAGTAATCCATCCTAATTATGGCCTGACCTGTTTTTGACATTTCCAAAGTAGCCAGTCCTGGACTTGTCCCCCTGGAGCTTGTGGTCCATGGTTCCAAGAGTGTTAGACCTCCTTATGGACTGAGCCATTTTATTTCAGCAGGGGAAATGAGGTACTGACTGGGGGCTCAGCTGGTGTGTATTCTTCTCTTCTTAACACCACCCACTTGCATCTTGCCCCAGTTACTGTACCTACAGGACAGCCGGAGACACACACCACCACATTTAGAAAAAGACTCTTCCATTTGTTGGACACAATTGTGTTGATCTTTAGATGGAGATTTGAGGGGGTACATGTATGCCATCAATATTATATTTCGGGGCACAAAAACAATATGTATAATGTGATGATCACATTATAACGTGTCATAAAGTACAATGAAAGCCATCTAAGTACACAATTACTAGTAGTTTTTACTGTACCTGCCGTATATATTAATATCTTCAACTGTTGACAGAACTGCATATCCCTGCTAACTACCTGCTCTGTATACATTTATATATATTTATCATGCTTTTCATAATTGCTTTTCAAAACTGCATATCCCTGCTAACTACCTGCTGTATATACATGTATATATATTTATCCTGCTTTTCATAATTGCATACCCCTGATCACTACCTGTAAAATACTTAAATACTTACTTACCTGATATATATATATATATAATAATATATATATATAATATATATATACCTATTATTATGCTCATATCCCACACATACTCTATAAGTAATCTTATAACTGTTATATATACATATATATATATATATATACCTAGTAGACTGTATTTTAGCAACTGTAAACTGTAAATTAGAAATGAATGAATCTAATCTAAAGTTCACAGCTGTACATAGACTACACGGTTGACGCAGAAATTACGAAATAATCCTCCTTGTACATCATTCACCTCATCAGTACTCAAATCACTCCTAACCACACACCTAACCTGCACCCTTCAATACCTCATATCTCCTCATATATCTAACCACATCAGATCAGATACCTCATATCTCTATCTAACCACCATCAGATACCCCATATCTCTATCTAACCACCATCATCAGATCAGATACCTCATATCTCTATCTAACCACCATCAGATCAGATACCTCATATCTCTATCTAACCACCATCAGATCAGATACCTCATATCTCTATCTAACCACATCAGATCAGATACCTCATATCTCTATCTAACCACATCAGATCAGATACCTCATATCTCTATCTAACCACCATCAGATCAGATACATCATATCTCTATCTATCCACCATCAGATACCCCATATCTCTATCTAACCACCATCATCAGATCAGATACCTCATATCTCTATCTAACCACCATCAGATCAGATACCTCATATCTCTATCTAACCACATCAGATCAGATACCTCATATCTCTATCAAACCACATCAGATCAAATACCTCATATCTCTAACCACATCAGATCAGACACCTCATATCTCTATCTAACCACCATCAGATCAGATACCTCATATCTCTATCTAACCACATCAGATCAGATACCTCATATCTCTATCTAATCACATCAGATCAGAAACCTCATATCTCTATCAAACCACATCAGATCAAATACCTCATATCTCTAACCACATCAGATCAGACACCTCATATCTCTATCTAACCACCATCATCAGATCAGACACCTCATATCTCTATCAATCCACATCAGATCAAATACCTCATATCTCTAACCACATCAGATCAGACACCTCATATCTCTATCTAACCACCATCATCAGATCAGATACCTCATATCTCTATCTAACCACCATCAGATCAGATACCTCATATCTCTATCTAACCACCATCAGATCAGATACCTCATATCTCTATCTAACCATCATCATCATCAGATCAGATACCTCATATCTCTATCTAACCACCATCAGATCAGATACCTCATATCTCTATCTAACCACCATCAGATCAGATACCTCATATCTCTATCTAACCACCATCAGATCAGATACCTCATATCTCTATCTAACCACATCAGATCAGATACCTCATATCTCTATCTAACCACATCAGATCAGATACCTCATATCTCTATCTAACCACCATCAGATCAGATACCTCATATCTCTATCTAACCACCATCATCAGATCAGATACCTCATATCTCTATCTAACCACCATCAGATCAGATACCTCATATCTCTATCTAACCACCATCATCAGATCAGATACCTCATATCTCTATCTAACCACATCAGATCAGATACCTCATATCTCTATCTAACCACCATCAGATCAGATACCTCATATCTCTATCTAACCACCATCATCATCGTCAGATCAGACATGCCACCTGAAACCGCTGAGTGCCATAAGTGTGACACCCCATCATTGCAGCGTCAAACCGGAACAACAGCATTTTCTCCATCAAGCAATGCGTTCGATCCGCTGAACCGCGTACAGGGAGTACAGAACAAGGAAGACACATTGCTATGTTATGACAACTGACCTGGTCTCACGGATTGCCTAGAGGTGGAAACAGGTGGTGGACATATGAGTGTCTCATGGTGATGTTATGATATCGCTTGAGAGGAGGATATCACTGCAGACTAGTCGGGCGGCTACACGCCATTCATCTCAGTCACGCCCCACCCCGTGGTGATTTAAAGGGACACGACGGTTTTTATTATTTTTTGTATTATATATATATTTTATTTTATTAATAGAATGATCAGCCTGTTGGGTTCAGTTCAGACTACAGGAGAAGAGTTTTGAGACTGAGCCCTATTATGTTAACTCTATAAAGATTTCTCTCTCTGTCTGTCTGTCGCTGTCTGCTCTCTCTCTCCTCTCTCTCTCTCTCTCTCTCTCTCTCTCTCTCTCTCTCTCTCTCTCTCTCTCTGCATCTAAAATAGGCAATATATATTTATAAAATATATATTTTATTTATATACCGTAGTTCATCATTTCTAGATTAAGGTTAGACCCCCCCCCCCTCTGGTACGTGCTGTAAATGTTGCTTCTGTAAAAAACTTTTGTAAAAACTAAGGCGTATCAATATATAGATAAGATGCAATATATAAAGGAGTTATACAGTGTTGTATAGTGTTGTAACATTATACAACACTGTAACTGCCTCTGTGTTCAGTTTGAGTTTGGTTCCTACCAGTTTTTGGTTCCTACCTAAATGCTGTAGATTAAGGGCGGAACTAATGGTTGAAGCGCACAGTGTTCCGGGGACGTTTTATGCCGACGCACACGCGTGTAGAAATCTCTGTATATAAGAGATAGTTCCGTCACAGTCAGTCAGTTCGGTCGGTCAGTTCAGTCAGTGAAGTTCCATAATTTCCTCTCTTATTGCATGCAGCCAATAAGGTACGTTGGGTGTTGTGGTTGTTAGCTGTGTGTAGGCTCAAGTCAGGTAGCTAAAGTGCTAACGAAATGTTTGCTAAGTGAGTTTATTATTATTATATTATTGCAGAAGGATTTAATGTGTTTTGTAGGTTAAGTTCATTTTGGTTAACAATATTGTAAAGACATGTGACACTAAGAGACGAAGTAGAAATAATATGGATGTATGTTGTTATTGTTTGATCTGTGATTTATTGTATTTCATGTGTGTGTTTCACAGTTCTCACGGTCTGGATTTGAATAAATCCTACCAGTATCATAAAGAACGCATTGCTGTCATCATTGCATGAGAGGGAGTTACAGTGAGAACTTACTGCTCCATAAGACAGCATCAGAAAGCAGTGAGTAACAACATTAAACCAAGTAAAGATGTCTGAGAGTGGCAGCCAGCGTGTGGTTGTTGTGGATGTACATTGCACAGACATGCAGGCACAAGCACCTGACGAGGGTGCAAATGAAGACAGCGCAACCGTGCAACCACAAAGGGAAGAAGGCACAATAGTTAGCAACCCCGCTTCCTCAGAAGAGCCACGAACAGGCCAAAGAGTCCGCATGTTGACGGAAAAGGGTCAAGAACTGCATGATGAGCAAATAAGAAAAGTTGCACATCGTTTCAGTGTGGGCTATGAGAAGTGGAAAAATGTTGCTAAAGAAGCTAACCAAGCGCTGTGTGCACCGAGCTCAGACGACCTGCTGGATGGATACGTCACTAAAGTATGCAGTGCCTCTAGGAGTCTGAATGAGGTTTATGACGATTGGAAGCGCATTGAGGTGCCTGACCATAACACACGTCGCAGAGTCGACACCTGTGAATCAGTAACAAAGAAGATTTTTAATAATGCAATGGACCTTCTAGACACAAGAAAGGCTAAAGGTCAAATGCATGAAGAACAATTCATGGAAGAGATAGTGTCTGTAGCCTCAGTCAAGACAGGCACCAGCTCTCGCCACACTGAATTCTACTCTGCAAGCAGAACAAGTGCAGCTGCTGAGGTTGCTGCTAACCAAGCCACCTTAAAAGTCCTGCTAGAGCAAGAGCGTCATATTGAAGAACTTCAAAGACTTGAAGCTGAAGACAGGAGACAGGAGGCTGAAGACAGAGACAGGAGGCTGAAGCCGCCCAGTTAAAAGCCAGAAGGCTGAAGACAGGACAGGGCTGAAGCGCCGTAAAGCAAGAGGCTGAAGACAGGACAGGGCTGAAGCCGCCCAGTTAAAAGCCAAGAAGGAGGCTGAAACTGCAGAAAGACAAAGAGTGCTAGAAGCCAAACGCAGAGAGCTAAATAGATTGGAAACTATTAAGAAGCTAAAGGCTGCCAAGGCACGACAGCAAGTATATGAGCAGAGCGAATGTTCAGCTCAAGCAGCTAAACGAAGTGACTGCTCAGATGAAGAAGTAAATGAGCTTCTCCATCGACGTGTCTCTGTGAAGAGTGAAGTGGAAATCAAGCCTCAAACTAGCCTATGGCAGCACCGTTCTCCACCACGAGCTGTAACACGTCCAAGACAAGAACAGCACCGGTCTCCACCACGAGCTGTATCACAAACAAGGCAAGAAGATAGATCTGAAGACAGCACAGCAGCTCTTGTTAGATTGTTCGCAGAAGCCATCAGTGCAAGTCGCATTCCTATACCTGAACCTACAGTGTTCAATGGCGACCCACTCAGATACGACTGGAAGGTGTCCTTTCAGACGCTTGTTGGCAGAAAGAACATACCAGCCGAAGAGAAGATATATTATCTACGCAAGTACGTGGGTGGATCTGCCAAGAAGGCCATAGAAAGCTACTTCTTACTAGGCACAGAGTCAGCCTATTATGCAGCATGGCACATCCTAGAGGAGCGATATGGCAATCCATTCCTCATTGCCAAGGCCTTCAGAGATAAGATTGAGTCATGGCCCAAGATAAGTTCCAAATGCAGTATGGAACTTCAAGAACTCGCCGACTTCCTGCGCAGCTGTGAGGCTGCCATGTCTCAGGTCAGAGGTCTTGAAATACTTAATGATTGCAACGAGAACCAGAAAATACTCTTCAAACTTCCAGACTGGCTGACTTCAAAATGGCATAGGAAGGTCATGGCCACAGAAGAAGAAACTCGCATGTTCCCGAGTTTCAGCCAGTTTGTCAAGTTCCTCACACGTGAAGCCAGAATCGCTTGTCACCCAATAACCGCTCGTCATGCTCTGAAGGCAGGGGAGAGTATTCTGGACAAGGGTTCCAGGAGCAGAGATTCTGGAGCAAGGGTTTTAGCAACCAGCTCAGATGAGAAAGCCGTCGCCACAGGCTGTGTCTTCTGTGAGAAGGCAGGACACAGTCTACAGAGGTGTCGCAAGATTATGCAGATGACAATCAGTGAACGAATTAAGTTTGTCCAAGAGAAGAGCTTGTGTTTCGGCTGTCTGAAGTCTGGCCATCGCTCCAAGGACTGTAGAGATAGAAACACCTGCGACACCTGAGAAAACATCCAACTTGCCTCCATGATGATCGCACCAAGGAAGAAAGGATGTCAACAAGGCCGGATGGAGCAAGGAACAGTGAAAAGTACAAAGAAAGAGAATAATCAGCCACAAAACCAGGCAGAGAGACCATCACGTGAGGCGACATCGTTTAGAGTCATCCAGAATGATGGGAACACTCATACATCCACAATAGTTCCAGTGTGGGTGTCATCTACAAGTGAGCCAAGTCGTGAGGTTCTGGTGTACGCACTCCTCGATACACAAAGTGACACAACTTTTATCCTCGAAGAGACAGCAAAGGCTCTCAACACAAAAGGTGAACCAGTTCAGCTAAAGCTCTCCACGCTAGCTTCAAGAAACACAGTCGTGTCCTGTTGGAAGCTGACAGGTCTACAAGTAAGAGGATTCAATTCAGACAAGATAATCACTCTGCCAGTGACTTACTCAAGAGAGTTTATCCCTGCAAACAGAGACCATATTCCCACACCAGAGACAGCGAAGGCATGGCCTCATCTTGAACACATTGCAGATGAGATCGCTTCTCAGCAAAGCTGTGATGTCGGCCTGTTAATTGGCTACAACTGTGCTCAAGCCCTCGTTCCAAGACAAGTGGTGACTGGTGAGGAACATCAGCCGTTTGCTCAGAGAACAGACTTGGGTTGGAGTGTGGTGGGATATGGTAACCCGTGTCTCAACTATGGAGATACAATCGGAATCAGTCACCAAGTCATTGTGAAGCAAGTGACGCCAGGTCTACCGTCCTCTTCAGACCTCGCAAGTGAAGTGCACTATGTCTGTAGAACACAGATCAAAGAAGTTGTGTTACCTGCAGATGTCATGAAGATGCTGGAGTCTGACTTCGCTGAAAGAGTGTCAGAAGCCAGCCCCATCTCTCAAGAGGATCTAAGGTTCCTGTCGAAAATGGAGAAGGGCATCAAGTTAAAGAGCGACGGTCATTATGAAATGCCGCTGCCATTCAAGAAGGAAAGGCCTAACTTACCTGATAACAAGATCTGTGCTATCCATCGTCTCAATTGCTTAGAAAGAAAGTTGAGAAGAAACGATCAGTACCACAAAGACTACAAGACCTTCATGGATGGGACCATAACCCGCGGAGATGCAGAAAGGGTCCCAGAGAAAGACATCTACAAAGCTCCAGCGTGGTATATCCCACATCATGGGGTGTATCATCCACAAAAGCCTGGGAAGATACGTGTTGTTTTCGATTGCTCCGCCAAGTACCAAGGGACATCCTTGAACGACTATCTCCTGACGGGTCCAGAGTTGACAAACACCTTAGTGGGAGTTCTGTATCGCTTCCGAAAAGGTCCTGTGGCAATCGTGTGTGACATAGAACGCATGTTCCACCAGTTCCATGTCAAGGCAGAAGACCAAGATTACCTACGATTTCTTTGGTGGGACAATGGAAATCTTGAAGACCAACCTTCCATCTATCGGATGAAAGTCCACTTGTTTGGTGCAGCTTCGTCACCTGGCTGTGCAAACTATGGACTGAAGCACATCGCTGCCGAAGGACGAGGAAACTTTAGTGAAGAGACCATAAAGTTTATCCAAAGGAATTTTTACGTTGATGACGGTTTGTTAAGTGTAGCATCTGAGGACCAAGCAATCCAGCTGGTGAAAGAAGCAAGAGAGCTTTGCAGCACAGGCAGCTCCGGCTGCATAAGTTCATCTCGAACAGTAAGGAAGTCCTAGCCACAATCCCAAAAGAAGAGTGTGCTGAAGCTCCCAGAGACAAAGACATGGCACTGGGTGAACTGCACATGGAAAGAGTACTCGGTGTGCAGTGGTGCGTGTCTTCCGATGAGTTCCAGTTCAGGGTGATCGTCAAAGAGAATCCACTTACCCGAAGAGGAGTCTTGTCCACGGTCGCTTCGGTATACGATCCTCTGGGTTTTGTGGCGCCCTTCATCCTGGTGGGAAAGCAGATCCTGCAGCAGATGTGTCGTGACAAGCTCAGTTGGGATGACACCTTACCTGATGACTTACGACCTCTGTGGGAATGCTGGCTCCAAGACCTACAAAATCTGGCTGGTGTGAAGATTCCAAGATGCTACGTTCCATCAAGCTTCAAGGTCCAACATTACGAACTTCACCATTTCTCCGATGCCAGTGTGTCGGGCTACGGAGAGTGCTCGTACCTCAGAGCAGTGAGTACGTCAAGTGAAGTCCACTGTTCCTTGGTAATGGGAAAGTCAAGAGTTGCCCCTACTAAAGTCACAACCATACCAAGGCTTGAGCTGTCAGCAGCAGTTGTAGCTGTCCGCACCAGTGACATGCTCAAGAAAGAACTGGACATAGAGTGCCTACAAGAAGTCTTCTGGACTGATTCAAGGGTTGTCCTTGGGTACATCAATAATGAAGCCAGAAGATTTCATGTGTTTGTGGCAAATCGTGTAGAACGCATCAAGCAAAGCACAGTCTATACAATGGAGGTATGTGGCTTCGGAAGAAAATCCAGCCGACCATGCCTCAAGAGGTCTCACAGCAGAGCAACTGATATCCTCTAACTGGTTCACAGGCCCAGACTTTCTTTGGCAGAAAGAGTTACCAAGTGGAGAAGTCAAGGTGGGAGAGATCGCAAGTGACGACCCTGAATTTAAGAAGGTTCAGGTTCTCAACACCCAGGTGAAGGAAGTCAGGTCGCTACTAGATCGCTTACACAAGTTTTCAGACTGGTCCAGAATGGTGAAAGCTATCGCCAGACTTCAGCGCCACGTGAAAGAAATTAAAGGTCTCAAGCCAAAGTCCTGTGAAGCCACCAGTTTAGAGGAAAGGAGAGAAGCGGAGCTGACCATAATCAAGATGGTTCAAGAAGCAACCTTCTCACAAGAAATAGAGTTACTCCAGAGTCACAAGGAGACACCAGTCAAGGGCAGAGCCAATAAGTTGCACCGGTTAGGTCCATTCCTGGATGAGCAAGGTGTCCTCAGAGTTGGAGGTCGCTTAACTCACGCCACCTTAGACCCACAGGTGAAGCATCCAGCAGTCCTTCCAAAAGACAGTCATGTGTCGGTGTTACTCGTCAAGCACTATCATGAGAGAGTGCACCACCAGGGACGAGGGATGACCATGAATGCGCTCCGATCCAATGGCATATGGATACTAGGCTGCAGCAAGGCAGTATCATCCCATATCTACAAGTGCACTATGTGCAGGAAATTCAGAAGATGCACTGAACAGCAAAGAATGGCAGACCTCCCGGAGGACCGAATGGAAACAGCTCCTCCATTCACCTACTGCGGGATGGACTGCTTTGGACCATTCTACGTAAAGGAAAGAAGGAAAGAGCTAAAGCGTTACGGATTGTTACTTACCTGCATGTGTTCCAGGGCTGTTCACATTGAAATGCTCGACGACTTGACCACGGATGCTTTCATTAACGCTCTGCGTTCATTCATCGCCATTCGTGGAAAAGTGCGCCAGATAAGAAGCGATCAAGGGACAAACTTCGTCGGAGCAAAACGAGAGTTCGATGAAGCACTGAAAGAGATGGATCAGGAAGAGTTCAAGGAACTTGGATGCGAGTTCATCATGAACACCCCTGCTTCAAGTCATATGGGTGGTGTCTGGGAAAGACAAATACGCACTATCAGAAGTGTCTTGACGTCCATTCTAGAACAGTCAGCCACACAGCTTGACTGCTCCTCTATGAAGTCATGGCGGTTGTAAACAGCAGACCTCTGACCACTGATTGTCTCAATGATGCAGCTAGTCCAGAGCCCCTGACACCGAACCACATCCTGACCATGAAGTCCACAATCCTCGCTCCGCCTCCTGGAAAGTTCGTCAAGGAAGATCTGTACCTCCGCAAAAGATGGCGTCGAGTTCAACTCTTATCCAACCACTTCTGGACAAGATGGAAGAAAGAGTACCTCCTAAACCTCCAACAAAGACAGAAGTGGACCAAAGATCGTAGGAACGCAAAGGTCAATGACGTTGTGCTCCTACAAAATGATGCCACACCACGTAACCAGTGGAGGTTGGCGAAGGTTATCGAAGTGTACCCAGGGAAAGATGGGAGAGTACGAAGACTTAAGTTGCTTATCAGCGACTCAACCCTTGATAAGAAAGGAAAGCGCATCTCTAAACCTGTCCACCTGGAGAGGCCCATCCATAAGACAGTGACGCTGGTGGAAGCAGACTGAAGTTCTTTCTCTCTCTCTATCTGTCTCCCTCCAGGCCTTTCCTGTGGAGGCCAAGGACCGAAGTTATTGTATTTAGTTTTGTTTACTTTCTATGTAGTATGTTGGTTCTAAGTCATTGTAAAATCATATACAATTGATATGTTTGGTGGGAGTGTAACTGCCTCTGTGTTCAGTTTGAGTTTGGTTCCTACCAGTTTTTGGTTCCTACCTAAATGCTGTAGATTAAGGGCGGAACTAATGGTTGAAGCGCACAGTGTTCCGGGGACGTTTTATGCCGACGCACACGCGTGTAGAAATCTCTGTATATAAGAGATAGTTCCGTCACAGTCAGTCAGTTCGGTCGGTCAGTTCAGTCAGTGAAGTTCCATAATTTCCTCTCTTATTGCATGCAGCCAATAAGGTACGTTGGGTGTTGTGGTTGTTAGCTGTGTGTAGGCTCAAGTCAGGTAGCTAAAGTGCTAACGAAATGTTTGCTAAGTGAGTTTATTATTATTATATTATTGCAGAAGGATTTAATGTGTTTTGTAGGTTAAGTTCATTTTGGTTAACAATATTGTAAAGACATGTGACACTAAGAGACGAAGTAGAAATAATATGGATGTATGTTGTTATTGTTTGATCTGTGATTTATTGTATTTCATGTGTGTGTTTCACAGTTCTCACGGTCTGGATTTGAATAAATCCTACCAGTATCATAAAGAACGCATTGCTGTCATCATTGCATGAGAGGGAGTTACAAACACTTTGTAATCTCCCTTGGCCTTGATACATGATATGTTATTGGGGTGACTAATCGAACGGAGACATACATTGTTCTCTATATTTTCTTTTGTATGTATATGTAATATGTATTATATGTAATGTTTGTATGACACACATATTTAATGTCAAATTCAGCATTTGCTTCCCCAATGGCCTCTGCCTCACTGCAAGCATGAATTAATAAAGTCAAAGTCAACGCCATGGTATGTTGTTGTGATGCGTTTAACCAATCAGCGGTCAGAGTCAGCAGAACAAGCTTTCAACCACTCAGCGCTCCGAGTCAGCAGCATACACTTCCGGGTTTAACCACAACACACAGTGGCTCACTGCTAGCCGTTAGCCACTAGTCCCCCCCCTGAAAGACGACCAGCAGAACGGGTTTCTATGAGTGTACGGGTGACGTGTTGTGATGTTTACTTGATGCATATCGTCCCATTGTGAGTTGTATACAGGCTTGGTCTTTTTTTGTGATGAACTATGTGAAGTATGGGCTGTAAAACGTTCCTCTAATGCCGGAGAGAAAGCTGGGGGTCACAACCCAGCCGAGGGCCCCTGGACTGATAGCATAGCGGCTAGCCACGTTAGCTGTCCATGACACTAGTTCACTGCGAATCCTAAACTAGTCGGTTGAATTATATTCTCTCGTTTATTTTCTCCATAATATTTAGTTCACCTTTTTTTTTGTGCATTGGTATGGTTAGTTTAGGAGAGCCTGAGTGGACATGGTGTAGTAACCGTGTTAATATACGATGCTTACTGTTCATAACCATCTAATTATGTCTTTAACAGATGCGGTAATTCTCCCATTCTTGGAGGTTTCGAGGATTGACCTGCATATAGACATGGCTCTTTTCTAACGGAGTCATCCCATATTCAGCTACTGCAAAGCGGTCAGTGCTACGGTTGTGCTGCACAGCTGCGAACAAGACCTGCACAACAACATGGAGACTGATACTGTAAGTGATTTTCTTAAATTTGCATTGTTTTATTTTAAAACTGAAGGCAGTTCTGATCAAACAAACGCCAAGCGCGCCAAGCCAATCGGTAGATGTTAAATAGTATCCAATATAAGTGATGCACATGTTTGGCCGGTTTATGCTTCTTGTGTAACTTCTCAGGAGGTTATTCCTATCTGGCAGAACAAGCCTCATGGATCCACTCGCAGTGTGGTGAGGAGAATAGGCTCTACTCTTCCCCTCAGACCACCTCAAAGGGCGTGTTTCCAGGTAATCGATTGTGGCCTGCTGTATTCAGCCTTGTGCGTCCAAGCAATTCTTGTGTAGACATATTTGCCCTGTGATGATTGTAAATGTTGTTTTGCCTTACCTGTTATCAGGAACTCCCTGGCCTCCCATCACTGAAGCCCCTGGCTGGCCCCATGGTGCCTACCTTGGCAGATATTGCGTGGATCGCTGCAGATGAGGAGGAGACATACGCCAGAGTCAGGTGTGCATACACCTCCAGAGTGTTGGACTAGACTAGATCAATCAGTGTCGTTACTACACAGGGTGTGTCCTGTCATACAAATAAGCAATCTTTTTGCCATTATTGTTAATTTTTATATTCAACATTTTTTTCGACTTGACTATACCATTTAGGTTGGGGGATATGTAAAAATGTATTATCACAATAATTGTGGGACATGTTTTGATTGATTTAATATCATGATATGCTTATGAATCCTAAATAATATTCATAACAGTCTACCTGAGGGTCATTACGTTGAAGTATATGGATATAAAGTATTACATTACATTTAAAGTATTGTATCAGACTTCAACAATTTTTTCTTTCTTTTAACCTGGTATTTGATCATTTTAAGGGCATATCTTCTCTTTGTAATTAATTGATACTATAAAACTGGGTATCACGATAAGTCGTTCTTCATTTCGAGATGATGCAATTCCATTCAAAGACGAGCGATACTATTGAATTGTTGCCCAGCCCTTACACCATTTCACATTAGTCATTTCACCCCCCTGTTTCACAGGAGTGATGCCCGCCCCCTGAGACATGAATGGCGGCCAACCCCGCTCCTGGTCATGCACAGGAACTCCTCTGTCCCCAACTTCCGCCGTGAGGGCAAGAAGGTGGAGGTGCTGAGGAAGCCTGGTGTGACGGCGCTGAACCACACCACCGCCCTGCAGGACGAGCTCAGCAGATTGCGTTCACAGATCGCCAAGATTGTTTCGATCGACGGTGGTAAGGAAAACAAATGTATCAGTTAAGTGTTTTGGACTTGTGTCTTGGTTTTATGTTGATGAGAAACGGTACGTTTTTTATCTTTATCTTTTACATTGTTTTGGCTTGACACATTTTCTTTGGATAAGCCCTTTCAGACTGTAACTGTGATTTAAGGGCTTTAAAAAATAAAAGTGATTTGACTTGCTTGCTCATTAACACATCTCTCTCCTTCCCCCATGATTTGGTCCAGGCTCCAACCCCCTGACCCCCGATATGTTGTCCCCCGACGACACCAGCATGAGCTTCTCCATGGCGCCCTTCGAGAGCGTGCCCTACCAGCCCCCTATCGCCGTTGCATCTTTCGTTATAAGCAACGTCACGGAAGAAGAGGAAGAGGAGGAGGAAGAAGACGAGCTCTCAGTAGTGTCGGAGCTGGTCCCCGACCCCCTGCCGCCCATCTCCATGACGGGCTCTGCCACCTTTGACCTAGACAGACCAAGCATGGACTACCGGGAGGCAGAGGAGGACACAGTGTCGCTGTCCAAGTCCACCAGCTTTGCTGACGTCAAGGACATCCTGAAGGACATGAACCGCATGAAGATGAGCAAGGACAGGTAGGGGGATGTCTTAATTGTCTGGGCTCTCCTTGCTCTTAAGTAGTGGTTTTCCAAAGACGTAAAGTTAAAGGGGACCTATTACACGACCAGGTATTTAAGCTTCCCAGATCACACCTGGTTCAGTATAAGTGGTGTCTCTTGAGTTTGTAATTCATAGTTACCTCTGCCATCGAAGATGGGAGGAGGTTATGTTTTCGCCCCTGTTTGTTTGTCTTTTAGCAAGATAACTCAAACAGTTATAGTAAGTACGGAATATGTACGTAATTGGGACAAAGCGTGGTGGTTAGATTGGTTAGACAAGGGGAAGTGAGATGACAGTTCTCTACTAGCCATCTACTTCTATGTCTCTAAGCCTCTATATTATTGTGTGTGACCTCTCAGGTACAATAGAGGCTGCACATCGCTGAGAGAAGAGGACTCGGCCATGCGGATCTCCGAGGCCCTTCGGAAAAAGTTTGAAGGAACCTCGAAGGAAGAGGATGTGGCTGCTATGCCAAGGAAGTAGGACATCCCTGCCATGTTTTCCCCAATCCTGCTTTCTGTTGTAAGTCCAGATGGAATATATAGCAAGGATATGTTTGTGCTCCTTAACCTTATTACAATAAGCCAGTCCCTTAATTTATATTGAGGCATGACCTCTGTTATTCACAGTGTGTGTTTGTGTCTTCTCGTTTTGTTGCCAGGCCTTTCCTATGGACTGTTAAGCCTATGGGCTCCTAGCCTATAGCTCCTTTGAGCCCAGAAGAACACCTCTATTTCATAATGAAAACAAGCCGGACACGTACAAAACCAAAACCTTTTAGGAGAGCTTTGTCGGTGTTCAGCTATATTTCACTTGGATTCAGTTTGCACTGCAGCTCTACGGACATGTTTAACTTAATATACTATTTTGTCATTTCATTTCATATGTTTCAATAGAAGATGCTGTGGTACATTTTGAGGGACTCCACGATGAGAGTCCTGTAACCTAGTCGGAACATGTTGGACGTGCAAATGGGAGATGTAGAATGTGTATTTCTGGTTGACGACAATGTGTACTGTATGTGTGTGTAAAGACAGTTTGGTAGTTACTCTTACCTATTTTTCTTCACTCAAGCAGATATTTTTTGCACACGACATGGTAAACACACCTTTTTCATCCACTTGCAAACGGAATCAGTGACTTACGGTCTTCATAGAACTACAGTCTTCATAGAACCAATGTGAATTATAGTTAGAAGAATATTGTATGGGGTTTTTTTTGGGGAGGGGGGGGGGGAAATATACGACAAGTTTTGTTGACATCGATCCTTATCATGCTATTGTTCAAAGGCCACACCAGAGCAAACTCAAATAGGCTTTTATTTTTTAATTTTACTATAACTTCTAGTTTATGTTGATTTTATGTTGATTATTTTTTTTTTTGAAAAGAAAATTGTTATCTCTATTCACCACATCACAATGTGATGTCATCATGGGTTGGTAGCCTTGGCTTTTGTTTAGGACACGGACAAAGACCCACCTGTGCATGCGTGCTGTGACCGTGTGTGAGGATGTGTTGCAGCAGACCTGCAACACATATTAGTTTGTGTTGGGTGTGCATTTTCCCGTTGATGCCTTGCCACGATCCACTCTTGTCTGGTCCAATTTTGGTTGAAGTGCCATTGGGTTAGGTCACCCCTCCACCACATTCCTTTTGGCAGTCAAAACATTCACTCAAACACAATTTCGGTGGTACATGCATGAATTGAGAGAGGCTCGAGTACAAACGTTTGTCTTCATCTAGCATAACCCTTACATCGAACGTTTCTTGTACTGTCATGGATGAATCCTGTGTTTTTAATGTGTGTTTTAAAGAGGAGCCTCTTTCCTGATGGAGGAATAGTTTGTTTGTATGGGTTAGTGATATATATAAAAATATATATGATGTAGAGTTGATGTATAATGCAACGTTTTTATTGTTGGAAGTTGCAACTCGGAAGAACAAAAAAAATAAAGATTGATGCTTGTGTTGGAAAACTACAAACGATGTCAAGAAATACATTTTCAGTTACCGTTATAACTACAACTATTGTTTATTTTGCGTTTCTCGCAACATTTCACATTCGTTTGTTAGGTTTAATTGTGTTTTGTCTGGTTTTGAATTGTAAATAAAGACTGGCTGATATTTTGAGCATGTGCCATTTATTTGCGTCCAGTTTTGTATTCCCATGCTGCAATGTCGTAACGTTACCACAGGGGGGAGATGACGCCATACTGATTAACTTGTTATAACTGTTCGCTGATTAGGTATATTTGCACATTGACTCTCCACTAATCCTAATATTTGAGTCAAAGTGTGGTGTGTGTATTTATTGGAATTAATGAGAGGTGGAGACATTAGGTCAAGTATTATGAGCAGTCTTCTAGTCTGACCTTCACAGATCACTAACCTTGCGTATAAACTAGCGGAGACCCATAGTCCAGTGTCTGTACACGTAGCGGCCTAGAACTCACTGTTTGTTGTTAACCCACATTCTTTTACAGTCGCATTTTTTTTTGGGAACACCCAAGATGATCCGGGCGCTTAGTGAGTCAGTCTATTTTCAATCCAAGTCCTTGGCCTACTTAGTCCCTATTCACCTCCACTATGACCCTCAAGCCTATTTTAGATGCAGAGAGAGAGAGAGAGATCTTTAGAGAGTTAACATAATACGGCTCAGTGTCAAAACGTGGCGAAGTTAAGATGAATGAATGGAGATATTGAGTGACAGACTTCATTGTCAGATTTGATTCTCCTGTCGTCTGAACTGAACCCAACAGGCTGATCCCTTCTATTAACTATTATATTGGCTGACGAGACTCAAGATATTTATAGCAGTACATCTGGTCACCTTTAAACCCCCCCAGGCCCAGGTAGCAGACAGAGCCCTGCCCCTGAGGGAAGTGTGCACTGTGTGCCAGAGAAAGCCAGCAGCTGTCATATGCCCAACGTGGTTATTCCATCTCCTTCGTACCCCATGAGATTCACCGCCATGTCGTAATGAGTCAACCTTGTTGTTGACACCTGTCCCCCAGTGTCACAGACACTTTTTTTCCACCTCTGTCTGATGGAGAATCTGACGCCTGCAAACTATTTAGGCTGAGGTTCATTTGTCTTCCTTCCCAAACAATGTAAATGTAAAATGCAAACACACTTTAGTCGTCACTCTTGGAAACGTTTCCTCTCGGGGTGCAAAACATATTCCCCTTTAGCCCTCTAATTCTGTTCCACTTCGGCACCAGAACAATATAACCCATTTAACATTGATAAAGCTTTCTGCCACAGGTGTCAAGGGGCTGAACCATAACTAGGAAATCTAACCGGGAAGCTAAAGTGAAGCAGAGGGGAATCAGATTTTTGGTTTTGGCAGCTATAAATGTCCAACGCAGGGCATGAGGAAGGGGATGTGTTGCATTATTTATTAGCAGGTTTACACCCCACACTGACAGGTGATGTCTTCGTGGCATTTTCCTAACGAATGGTTTTGCCTTGTGCTACACCGTTTAAAGCACACTGCCTCTGTGAATGTACATTTAAATACCGACAGCAGAGTGAAGTCAAGTAGAGAAAACATTTAACAGTAGAGCTGGTAGTTATTCAATCCCATGGTTCTTAATGAGGATCTTAATTCATCAATAGAATCAAGTCCAAATCAATAGAAACTGTATTTAAAATAAGATAAACATACTATTGTTATTACTATTATTATTATCATCATTATATCAAGTAGGCCTAGTAGCAGTAGAAATGGCATGAGTAGTATTAAAACCACTATTAACATTACATTTAGTAGTTCAAAGAAAGCTCAACAGGTGTATTTATATCCTCGACTAAAAGTAACCTGCTGCTGAGTCTGAGTGGATGCCACTATGGGTGAACGGGGAACACCAGCAGCTCTCAGTCTCAGCTGCTCCACCCAGAGCGCTTCACCTCCTTGCTTCCGCCCACACATCCACCCACGTCACCGGGTGCACAGAACCAACACTTATGACTCACGCGAAGGGGCGAGGGGCTCAGCCGAGTGCCGGCTGTTTTGTTCAGTCCATTCAATTGTTTCTATTTTAAGGCTCTCTCTCTCCCCGGTGATGGTCTCTGCTACTATAAGTGCGTGTGCCTATTGAAACATGGATGCTTTGTGATGCTAAGTTAAGGGCATCTGATCCATATATGGCCACTGAGATAGATGCATGTGTATAGGACCTATCTGCTTCAGCTGTTTATCCTCTTCAGGACCCTCGTCCTTCCACTAACATACATAATTATGCGGTTTTAATTGAGGGATTAGGAATCCATCTTGTCACGGGTTTAGGCATATTAGAATAGTAATCCAGGCAATTGGAAGATGTTTTAGGACTAGATGTGTG
>CM051016.1:19337090-19407090 GCA_027704905.1 Muraenolepis orangiensis
ATGTTATGGATTTTGTTGGATTTTGTTTGTTTGTGTATAGCCTAACCTCAAGCCTTTGTGTAACCTCAAGCCAATTGAGCCAATTAAGTATTGATATTAAAGAGGGAATACATGTGATGTTGCTACACTTTCCTGTTTGTCTGGCACACATAGTTGGATATATGGCCACGTAGGGCTAAACAATATGGTAAAATAAATCATATTGTGGTTATTTGGACATATATTACGATTGCCTTATTGCATTATTAGTGGGAATGATCATTTGTGCATCCCAATTTTACACAATTGACAAAAAAAACGGTCCATATTGTGTCCAGGGCTCAAACTAGGCTTTGGTATAGTCTATCACAGTGGAAATGTACTTGACATTTAAATTTTAAGTGTATCTCAATACTAGCATACACATTCTGGAAATCTTTCCAATAAATATAACAAATCATAAACAAAGCCAATGTTTTAAAGTATTTGCAGCACCCATTTAGGTCCATGTTCACCAAATAATATGCACGTACATTATTGATATTAATTGACATTGTTTCCCACCAAAAAGGTTTGTGCTAGTACTTGTGGCAGACCAGTGGTTGAGAACCACTGGTCTGTCACAATGTATGTGAGCCATTGAATAATCTATACAAACGATTGGACCGTCCAATATCGACCACCACGCTAGAGTGTGGGATGTTCTACGAAACAATCTTCCCAAAGCCGAGTTGGTTCAGATATTGAGCCTGACATGTTTTATTACCACATTAAAGTGATTATTATTATTCATATTATTATTTTTTATTAATAATATTATAATAATATTTATTTATTTTGTAGCGTACATTCACTATACAATTTTTTGTTGTTATTCGTTTCGTGACAGTTGGTGTTGCTTCCCTACAGTACATATAGCAGGGAGGAATGTTCCAGGTCAAAGACATTTCTCTGGGTTTATTAACAGTCTTTTCAAGGGGTTCATCTCCTGGCCGAGAAACACACAGGTCTACAAGCCTCTGGCAACAACCTCCTCTGAACCCGAGCAAAAATAGTAAAAGCCAACCTTCGTAAACAACAATAAAATGGAGCCATATCTTCTCTACAGCTGTCAGGTGTCCTAGCTAGCCCAACTTTACGTTATGTTATGAGTTATGGGTCGAACACAGTTGACGTTATGTTGAGATATACATTTTGGCTCTCTGCCATTATGCCGTGTTTGTTTGTATTGTTCCTTAAAGAATACTGTGAGGCCCGAACATCAGAAGCGCAAGGTGAGAAAGTGCTCCCCAAGCTGAGGCATATTGAATGTCGGTTGCCTGCCGTTGATCTTAGCAATAAGCTTTTTTATTTATTTTTGAACGCATGTGTGCAAAGTTTAAAGTTGTTTGAAAGGACAACTTTAATGTCATCGAAAAGTGAGAAGGAGTCATCCACGGAAACGAATACAAGGAAAATTATATATTCAGAGTCAGTAATTCACGACCAGCAATTTGTCTTAATATACAACAATACAATCCTTTATTTAGTAAATAGGCAATATTATAATTGCATCGTACAATTATGTGTTCCTCCTCCTGTTATTCCCTGTGGCGGCGATGGGTCAATAGATCATTTAAAATGAAAGACTACCATCAGTTGCAGTTATATGCATTAAGTGCAGTAGATGGAGGGTAGTGGTGTGAAAAAAGGCTCTAAACCGATTGGTCGGGATTGACCAGCTCCATCAATCGGTTATCATCATAACAACAAGCACAACCACAACTGAAACACTATGAATTACTTCATGAGAAGTGTGCATGCTCATGTCCAACCTCCACCAACAACTAACAAACAAAATCATGATCATAACTAACTATAGTGTACACTAACTGTAAGTATACATAGCTGATGAACAAGCATATGGTAGTCGTACCAAATCAGACTCTCTATTCTAGTCTAACATCTATGAAGCACTGTTGAATGACTTGCATGTGTAGTGCATGATGGCTCATGAATTATGTTGAAGGGTACAAGAGGGAAGCCACAGTGTGAGGCTAAATGAGGAAGTGTCAGTCCCACGTTCATAATGGTGATTCAGTTAAAGAAAAAAGGGAAGGGTCATGATGAAATTGATAGGAAAGCTGGACAAAAATGGCCTCCCGGCAAGTTCGAATTTGTCCGGACGTGATTTATAGTCGTGTTCTACAAAATCACATTAGCTTTCCACATGGGGGGGGACCTCTCTGGATCTCCTGCTGAACATTGATGACTTTCTGTAAGTAATTGACTTCTTATTAGCCACAACTGTGCAGCAGAAATAAAGCAATTACATGAGATTACCTGCAAAATTAAAATAGGATTATATACAAATATTTTGATAAGGATTTTGACCATCGCTGATTTCAACTTAATCTTCATATCAAAAGCCTTTTCCCGTCTCCTCCATGCTTCTGAATCGGCATGTGTCTCTCCCTCTCTCTCTCTCTCTCTCTCTCTCTCTCTCTCTCTCTCTGATTGTCTCCAAATCTCACTTTTGTTTTCTATTTTCTTCCCCCCCCCCCCACGTACGATTCCAGCTACAGAGACTGAAGCGCTCTCTGTCCTTCAAGACCAAGACCATCCGCAGCAAGAGCGCCGACAACTTCTTCCGCAGCAGCGGCGACAACAAGGCGGAACTGCTGTCAGACGTCAGCAGCAGCACCGGTCACCTGAGCACCATCGGCATGGCGCCGCCCCACCACACCCACCACGCCGTGCCCCCCGCCATCCCGTCCGCGCCCCCGCCCTCGTCGCGCTCGCCCTCGTCGCGCAGCCCCTACCAGCTGGACGCGGCCGGCCACTGCTTCATGGAGCACATCTTCAAGAAGCCCACCTTCTGTGACGTCTGCAACCACATGATCGTAGGTACGGTGAAGGACCCCCCCTGCTCTCTCTTTTTTTACGTTTATTTTTTTACGATCGCCCCCCCCCCCCCCCCCCGAGAGTAAGACGAGGGGTGAAATTCAAAGATTTAAATGGGAATTTTGAATTGCAGGGGCTTTTTGCGTCAGGATCAGACTTACAAAATGGTTGTCTTCCACGGTGGTCACCACACCATGTCAAGTGAGGCAATTATTGCGTATTAAAATCTTGCCCTGTCTCAGGCTGGAGATGGGGGAAGCAGGACACGCTTGGCCGCCCGCAAGACATTCAGTCTTCACAACTTGGCTTCAAGTTTACCTTGGATCAGGAGGGGGGGGGGGGGGGGGGTAAATACATAATCATCATCAGTGTACACTTCGTAGGAAAAACATGCTAGCCTTTACGTCAGGGCGTCGTGTAGCCCGGACGACACATTGCAAGCTTTTGATCATGTTATGCTACATGGCACAACAACTCAATCCAATGTTTCCGACGTTTGTAACCGCCCACAGCGTCATGGCAAATCTGATTGGCAAAATGTGTGTAGTCTGATCCCGGCACTGGCCGCAGTCTTTTGAAGGCATACCGAGCTTTGTAGATCCAAAATGAGTCTGGCTAGTTGAATTCAGTAGTTTGTATGTAAAATTGACTATTCCATCTCTGTGCTGATGTTGGACTTCAGACGTGAGTCTGAGACCGTAGGCAGCAACAGCAGCCAAGGTCACACATCATCCATTACATGTTCTCATCTCAGCATCTCATCTCTTCTCCCTGCTAGGTCCCTGTTAGCCAATAGCTTGTTTTCTAGTGCTGCTTCTTTGCTTCCTGCATGCTGATGCCATGACCCGGACCACCTTTTGCTAACGGCCAAACATGACCTACCTGCCCCATGACATTTTACCTGACAGCATCTTACCTGGCAGGTTTTTCAGGATGTCACCAGCCATAAGCATGTTGAATGTGAAACTATGGAATTGGGTCTAGTTTGTGTGTGTGCGTGTGTGTGTGTGTGTGTGTGTGTGTGTGTGTGTGTGTGCGTGTGTGCATGCGCGCGTGTGTGTGTGTGTGCATACAGAAGTATAATCCTTGACTTCTTCCTTCACTTGAGGATGCAACTCAACCCCTGAAATCCACCTGCAGTACTCTCATCAACTTAATTCCATTTGTAATATTGGCACGTGGATGCTGTTGGCCGGTGTAAGAGACAGGGTGTTCTTAATGGCCCTGTGTTGTCTTTGTTGTCGAGGCAGTAGCGTGCCTAGCCCCATCGGTAGATCATCTGATCTGCCTGTGTTCGGGATCGCACGTACGCGGCAATGAATGTGACATGCCTGGTTCTGATAGCTAACGGCGGAATACAGTTTGTTTTGCAAATTGCTAAAAACATGTTTTTGAAAACATGTCATTTTCTCAAAACTGTGGATTCACAAAACCACACATCCACCACAGCCAAAGTGAAGCACTGCATTCACAAATACATAAACATCAACAATTGTACTTTGGCACTAAATGGTACACACTCATTATTGTCCAGCCAATTTCACACTGTTCTTCTTTGGTGGGCTTTGTCATACGTAGTTATAGTCGTGTATGCAAGAAGAATTCTGCAGAGAGAGATTGTTCAAGTCTACAGACATATGTGCAGTATAAAATATGAAGAAATATAGAATAAGAGATTAGTGTTAAAACTTGATGTCACATTCCTGTGTCTTATGTAGTGTGCAATGTGCTGCAAAATAAGTGCCGTGTTGAATTTGGAAATTGGGAGAGACTTTGAGCTGAGGTTTTGCTCTCTTGAGTGTCAGTTTCAATAATTATACTTTATGTGTCATTTAACTGTGTTGGCAATTGAAAAAAAAGAAACGGTAACACACATAATGTAGCCATGGCAACAATACTTCGTCACAAAAACGCCAATCAGAACAATCCGAACGAGCTGGTAGGAACAGCTGGGCCGCCTGACCCCAAACACAGCAGACTGATGTACCCACACCTGCTCGACCAGGGCTTCTCAGCTCTGCTGTGCTGCTCCTCATTCATCCATGTTTAATGGGAACCAATTGTGGCCACCACTGACCCCGTCACAGACATTTGAGGCGGAGACAATGGTGTGTGTGTGTGTGTGTGTTGATAGGGTTCAGTGTGTGTCTTTGTGTTGACAGGATTCAGTGTGTGTGTATGTGTGTGTGTGTGTGTGTGTGTGTGTGTGTGTGTGTGTGTGTGTGTGTGTGTGTGTGCTGAAAGAGCAAAGGGATACCTGTCTGTCTGAGTCTTATTCAGGGTCTCAGTACTCAGTACAGAGACTGGGAGGTGGTTTTCTTATGTGACGGTGGACACTGAGTCTAGTGTTGAAATAGCTTTGTTTCAAATGTCATCCATTTATCCACTCTATTTTACTAAACTTCTTCTATTTTATGGCTGTTTAAATATAAGGCACATCTTGTCAGGTCATCAGATGAGAGATGTCATGAGATACGTTAATATAGTGCCTTTTTAATGTCTGAAGGGAAAAATGTCACTTAAGATCAATAGGAATATTATACTAATATACAAAACACCCACAATGCAATGCTTGTTTTGAATTTTTCTTTCAAACTGAGATGACTGAAATGAAGTGTCATCCATAAAGAGGAACCAAAATCACATTACGTATCTAAATGATGCATTCATTAGCTTGGGACTGGCAGTAACATTTACTGGAAGCATCTAAGTGCGGGTCATAACCAAGCCAGCAAAAAGGCATAACAAACATGAGATTGGTAAATATATACAGTAAATGTACCAATTGAAGCATTAACATTGTTTTATTCCAATTTGTGCACACATGTATGGGAAGCTTTTTAGTCCCTTGAGCAGCAATACGTTATATTATTACAACATTATGGGGACCATTGAGTAGATGTTAAGTGTTCCGACCTTATAGACTGCACTATTACACACACTATTTTAGTGCAGGGAAATAATAGTATATTAGCATATTATATATATATTTTATTTATTTTATAGAACGTTTTTTGATTATTCAATTATAATACAGCACTCTTACAACTCTATACAACACCCGCATTTTACAATTTTTCAAATGTCATCCCAACAGTTCATTCTTCTGTATTTCTCCAAGGGTTGTCCTTGCCTTTAGAAATTACCATGTCAATGAATATATTGAAAACACACAATGTTTTATGTTTTGAAGTGTGTTTGTGTGTGTATATGTGTGTGTGTGTGTGTGTGTGTGGCTGGGGGCTGTGTGTGTGTGTGTGTGTGTGTGTGTGTGTGTGTGTGTGTGTGTGTGTGTATTGCCACTTGGCCTCGGCCAAGTAAATGTTCTTGGTATGAAGTGGATCTTACTGTGTATTCTTGGACTGTAGAGCCACAGGTTGCAGGTTTCGACCCTGCAAACCAGACTCATTGAGAGCTTTGTGATTCACAATGATTGATTCCCGGTCTTCTGCTGAAAAACAACTTATAAAATGGGTTTTCCAGTGTGGCGCTGTGAAGTCAATGAGTCAGTGGTCGGTGAAAGCGGGTGATACATAATTTAGAAGCATCACAGGTAAATGGCACAAACCATTTATAACACACACTGTACATTTACTGTACATCCGCCGTTTAAATGAGTGAAGCGCTTTTCAAATCACTGTTCTATCTGCTCTTTCTATGAACATGTATTTTTAAATCATGTTCATTTGGCCGTGGCCATGTTAAAGGCCAGGTCTTTTGACATTTGGAGTCCGTACTCCACATGTGGGTTTATCGGGACAATTGTAGATTCAGACCTCACATCTACACTTGCTTGTATTTTCTAAATGCAGCTGAAGACATTGCTGGGCAATTGATGTGCACAGTTCAGTTGCATCCTGTGTTGATCATACCTTAGTAGCTTTAAAATAGCCCAGCTGTGAATGTCATTTGACAGTATTTGGACAAAGGATAAAAAAAAAAAAATAGCAGATGATTTTCACACTTTCTTAGCAACGTATTTCTACAGAGAAGCATGATACCCATCCTTTTCAATGTGTTTGTTTTGATAGTTTCTACGATAGTTTCTACTATAGTTTGTGTTTACCGCCGGTACACGGGCTTTGTAATGGACGCTGTCGTGATTCCATCCAGCTCAGGTAACACCATCTCTTCTAACGGGCCTCTTCTGGACCACAAGAGGCCCAGGCAACACCAGAACACACAGGAGCCGTAGTGCAGTCCTAATTTCACCACCTATCATTCAAGTTTCAAGTTCCTACACTCTTGACTTAGGATAGTGCAGGTGTTCGGCAAGTGGAGCACAAGCAAACAGTGATTTTTTGATTTTCTTTCCCCCCTCTCTGTAAACCACACACACACACACACACACACCACACACACACACACACACACACACCACACACACACACACACACACACACACACACACACACACACACGGTCAGATGTGTTCTATGTGCACAGGTGCAAGGCTTGGTGGATGAGATCACTGTCTAATCTCTCTCTCATAGTTCTCCACATTTCATTTGACCCCAGTGTAACATGCTGTCTGTCAGTCTGGCACTCGAGCAGCAATAGTAAGGACGATGTGAGACTAAAGTTACGCAGTATCCGGTCCCCTCGTCCAGCGCTCGATGGGTTTCTTTACATGCCTTTTTCACACGCAATCCAGCAGGGTCTGGGCTACAGCAGGCCACGCGCTCATTGATTAATCAATGAAAGTCAATCAATGAAATGCCGGGGGCAGTGAGCTGCCAGCGACCAATCACAGAGTACCCCCCCCTCTCTACCATGCTCAGTGTTACTATGTCACCAAGTCTGTCTGTCGGTCTCTCGGTCGGTCGGTCTGTCTGTCCGTCGGGTGGTCAGTCATGGTAGCTATCCATCCATCTTCTGTATATTTCTCTCAGTCCATCATGTCAACATCCTGCGCTCTGGCAATCACTTCACATACCTGTATGCCGTCCACACAGACACACACACACACACACACACACACACACACACACACACACACACACACACACACACACACACACACACACACACACACACACACACACACACACCTCTCATTTATCTCATCGTCCTGATATGGGTGCTGAAGGAGGAATTAGTTAGGAGGCAGAGTTGTGCTTCCTACGGTGTTGGTCAAGGGAATGATGGATGGAGTCATGTGATGCTGGCGATGGAGGAATGAGGTCTTTTGAGGTGACTGTGATGCTTATGAAAAATGGATGGTTTGAACAATCAATAATTTGCCACACTGCATAACCAGCAGTTCTCATTTAGTTTAGGGTAAACCTTAGTTAGCTGATTCTGAAAGCCATTTGTTATTTGTTATTTATTATTGTAACATCTATTGTTTGGTCAAACCGTATCATACTATCTCTGTGTTCTGTAAAACCTAAAAACTTTATTTGATGACTGGGTACACATGACTTACATATTCCATTACAGTCCTTCATCAAAACCCCTCGACATGACCATTATATATATCAATATATTTTTCTTTGCATGTGTCTGGGCGTGCGTGTCGTACTGTATTTCTCGGCGCGCATGCCTCTTACACGTCTATGTGTGTGTGTGTGTGTGTGTGTGTGTGTGCGTGCGTGCGTGCGTGCGTGTGCGCGTCTCCAATAGGAACGACGGCCAAGCATGTGGTATTTCTGGCGGGGAACACGGCCAAGCACGGCCTGCGCTGCAAGGCCTGCAAGATGAGCCTGCACCACAAGTGTGAGCACGGCGTCGGGAAGCAACGCTGCCAGGGCAAGCTGGTAAGATCCCCCGCCCTCCTCCTCCTCTTCCTCCTCCTCCTCCTCCTCCTCCTCCTCCACCTCCACCCATTCAGACTCCTGTGAACGTCTACTTACGGCAAGTCGGTAGAAAAGGGGTGGTGCGTTGGCGCGTTTCACAGCACAGCAGACAAACACACACAGAGACAGATGGTGAATATATATATATATATATATTTATATACACCGCCAGATATAACCCACAGAGGATATGGTGGAGGATTGAGCCCGTTTTCAAACGGTGCACTTAATTAGCTGCTTGTGTATTTATACCCTGAGCCTTTGAAAAGAGTTGCGTTGTTTTTTTGCGCATTGTTGTTTGTTCACGCCGAGCACACGGCACCTTATTCAGAAACAACACGTCACGTTGTGTCACTCGCCGTGAGCTGTCGGCCGCGTGGCATCTGTGGTGGCCATCCTCCGTCCTCGTCATCCCTCTTCATCATTGTCAAACCGCCACTGCTGTGCGTGACTGGTGTGTTAGGAGGAGACGGCAACCTTTTTTGTTTGTTCTGGGAGGCCTCCAAACTATGCACAAACTATGGAATGGAGATCATTCCATAGTTTGCCCCCCCCCCGGTAGATAAAGGGTTCTACCCACTAGGGGACAAACCCGTGGAATCCCCGCCATGGGAGGGGGGGGGCAGGAGAACAGAGATTGAGATCGGAGATTATGCTGGAAGATTTGAGATTCAAGAACGACCGGGGTTCGAACGAATGGGGTTCGAGGTCAAGAATGGCCGAGGGGATGTGAGGCCGAGGATGAAAACAGGAATGAACTTGAAGTGCGTTCAATGTTAACATTAACAACAACAACAACAACAACTGCGACAAGTTCGACAAACGATGGGGTAAGAACAAAAGTTATGTGGGAAAAAAAAGACTAAAAAGGACTCTCTCTTGAAAAATGAGTCAGGGCTCAGATTCAGAGAGAATGCTGGCGGTATGACGGGCTGTGACAAGTGTGTGGACCGGTCTGCAGCATCTCAGAGACCATCAGTGTGCGTACGCAAGCAGTTCCTCATGCTACGTTTGGCAAGTTTTCAGAGAAGCCAAGGAATAATCAGATAGTAGAGTCTTCGTGTTTGTACCCGACCCGCTGAGGGCGAGGCGGGACGGATACTCAAGACCATGTTGTGTGTACAGTGTGTACTGCCAAAGGGAGAGAGAGCGAGTAGGAGCCCTAACGCACACTGGTAGATGGGCACCAGATGCGTAGTCCTGTCTCCACACTGACTCTGCTTAACATGCAAGACTAGAAGGCTTTCCGCTAGAAGAAATACATGGGTGAACAAAATGTTTGTGGCAGAGAATTATTGTGTAAAAAAAAGCTAAGCTTAAAGAGTAGGAAATGTGATATCTCAGTCAACAATGTGACGCTGGTTGTAGACATAGAAAAAGCTTAACTGAACCATTAAGTGAAACACTCATCAACTCATGACCCAAAGCTGTGCTTTGTACGCTGAATGATGAGACTGTCATTGTAACAGTGTGATGATGGTTATTAAGACTGGTTACTGATGCTGATTAAGACTTGGCATAACACCACACCCCTCTCTCTCTCTCTCTCTCTCTCTCTCTCTCTCTCTCTCTCTCTCTCTCTCTCTCTCTCTCTCTCTCTCTCTCTCTCTCTCTCTCTCTCTCTCTCTCTCTCTCTCTCTCTCTCTCTCTCTTTCTTTGTTTCCATCTCTCTTTCCAACACACACACGCGCACACACACAGAGACAGTGTGTCGGCATTGTAATGAGGTCGTTTGGTTGTGATAAGTGTCGTCTGGGTGCAGGGTGGGTTGTTTTTTCCAGGGAAGGAAGTGGTCATGAATGGATGTGCCAAGAACCACTCATCATTTTGCCGTCTCCCGTTGCAAAGCAGAAAACTGGCCGGAATCACAACCATGCAGGGACTTTTAAGTCATTCACAAACACGCATCTGCAATCATACACGCACACGCGCACACGCACACGCACACACACACACACACACATGCATACAAACACACACACATGGCAAAAATAAAGACTTTAATCATTGTTTGATTCGCAGTGCCAATGTTTATGCTCGTTTGGATATGTTATGGGTGCCAGTCGTTTCCAAGGACTGTTCTCACTGGAATAACTTACATATTTTGTAATGACTTGGAGCGAGTTACTATTACCCTGTTAACCCAGAAAGTGTGTGGAGCGTCAAGGATGCCCAGGCCCTGCTGGTAGTACTGATACAATTCTACTTCCTGTTGTTCTCCATGAAAAGAGTGATTTCAATGTTCTCCGCTGATATCAAACACAGGATACTAGGACTGCTAGTGCAAGGTCCCCCCCCCCCCCCTCAGCCCTCTGTGTTTTACTTATTTGTGGCTGTAGTCCCATGCTTGAAGGAGGATGAGCCTCCCTGTTTGGAGAGATAGGATCAGCCCAACAACAGTGGAAAATGAGGTTGAAAGGTCAGGCATAAAATGGGAGCCGTCCCCAGAGGAGAACAACTCTAAATTAGGGTTTGCTCCAAACTCGCACACTACTTCTCAAGCTTGTTTTCCTTGGCCAAGGAACTTCTGGTTTTTACCGTTTGTGTATTTGGACTTCATAAATCACCATAATATGATCATCTGTGAAATATCTATTGTAAACGCACTTCATTTTCAATGCAGAACGAAACAATTCACAGTGATATTAAAATGTCACATCTAGATGGCACCGCAGAGCAAGAGCTTGTTAAATTAAAATTGAAATGTCACAAAGTTACAGTCCAACCAAAAGTAATTCATTATCTAACCCTAACAATCAGGCCATCCCTAATGTTATGGGATAGTGGCAGCGGCTACTAAATGGTAATTTACTATTAGTATGAGGCAGAAGCTTGTATAAGCGACCTGACAGTGAATTCAGATATACGTAATTAAGAAGCTAGATATGGAAGATGTCGGCAGAAGAACAAAGTCATCTTTCTGAAGAACGGAGCAGCAAAACCTCAGTCAAGCTAAACCTTAAAAGGCTGTGTAACTCTTCCTTCGCTGCATCAGGGAACTATAGAGCAAGCACACAGGATATTTCAGTGGTTCCAGGTTTGATCCCCAATGTGGCCATAGCCATCCTTACGCGAGCACCCCTAACCCTAACCCCTACATGTGGCTTGATGACCTGTATCTGTGGTCACGTCTATGTGGAAGAAATGACTCAGAAATGACTGAATGAGTCATATGAATGGGTTAATATGAAGGACAGACCGTTGGATTGGTCTTGATAGGAAAGAACCAGGACAGACTTTGACTTAACAACGTTTTAATAATGTCTAAATCATTGGGTCAACAACGTGGAAAATAAAAAGGCATGAATAACAATTCACCCGCATGCTTTTGTGCATTGTCATTACAATGTTGCTGCAAAACAAGGACCCTTGTATCATCATTTGTCACTGTTTATCAGTGGGTGTTTATCAGGCCAGCCCACAACAAGCGCGTCGTTTTAAAGCACTTTTAAACCTTTTGTTCAATGGACTGTTTGACCTGACTGTCAAACAGTCCACCTGTTGTTGTGTTAAACAGAACAACAACAACAACCCAGAATGATAAGCTATGTCTGTCGACCCCAACGGCCACCTGGTTATGTCATACACCAACTGCGGAACATTCCGTGATTGGACAGGTCCTTCAATGCTGCTATAATTGTTTCTGCTTACACAAAACAATAGAAACATATTGCAGGAATTCAGATGCCAAAATCAGTTGGACTCACATATATTGTTTGTCCTAAAACTAGAAGTGTGAAAATACACCGAGAATGTGATTTTCTTCTTTATTTATTTTTCTTCATTTGTCTTGAATTAAATTAGAACAACATTCTCTCTGATAATAGGCACCGAGGTGTTGTGTACTGAAGGCTGAACCAAGACTGGGGAGTATTGATCCAACAGCAGACTCTGACTACCAGGATGTAATGAATTGATCAATGATAAATGTGGCAAACTAGTCCTTATTTGATCTTTTGAGATTGGAAGAGCATGGGCAAACATCCTCTGTGTGCTTTCATTGCTCTCCATGATTTGTTCCACATCTGAAACGCACTATAACATCGTAGCAACCTTGTAACGTGTTGCTACCGTACGATAGAAGAGTTCTGTGGGAGCACAAGGAGGCAAAATCCTCAAATTACAAGACAAACAATGTCACAGAGCCAGTTGATGCATAGCACCGTGTCTGGATAAACTCTGGGTGAAAAAAATATAAATATCTGGGCCGCTTCTGAAATTCTTATGAGAGTTTGCAACTTGATGCGTTGTTATGTAAAGTTACAATAAAACTTTAGAAATCATTTAAAAAAATTAAATAATTTAAATAAATTTCAACTTGTCGAACTGTAATTTTTAACTAAAACTAAAACTTTTGTTTTAATAGTTGTCACTTTTAAATCACGTTGCATCTAATAGTGAATAAAGATGATTCTTGTGTTGTTCCAGTATAGTGATTATCCAAACAGAAACAGTGATTGTGCCATGCACTTCTGGGAACAAGCAATCTTTTGGGGCTGTGCATTTCTGTGGTGGGTGCTTCTCTGTGTATTTTGCCTCTTTATAATTCCTTCAACACTCACTAACCCCTCTCTCCTCTGCCTCCTCCTCCACAACCCCCTTAACTCACCCTCCTCTCCTCTGCCTCCCCCTCCCTGACTGTCCCGCTCAGCCCAAAGGCTTCCGACGCTACTACAGCTCCCCACTGCTGATCCAGGAGCAGTTTGGATGCATCAAAGAAGTCATGCCAATCGGTAAAACGCTCATCTCCATCCTTTCATCCCTGTGGTTCAGTTGTAAAATGTAAAACCTGTTGCATTGGACACACAGTTGAACAGCAAATGCCGTTTGTATAAGAATATAATGAATGTCTTCTGGTTTACACTGTTTATGTGCGTATGGATGCTTTATTTGTGTTTCTGGGTGTCCCTGTGGTTCTCCCCTCTAGCGTGTGGAAACAAGGTGGACCCGGTGTACGAGGCCCTGAGGATGGGCACGTCCCTGGCTCAGAAGGCCAAGAGGGCCAGTTGCTCCGACTCCCCTCACAGTCACTCGGTAGGGTTTTTTTGTCCAGGGTTGACTAATGAAGCTGTTGTGTCTTCTACTGTTAAAATGTACATATCTTCTTCACGTCTATGTGTGTCTTGGGTGACAATTGTGTGCCATATTATTTAGAATGTTCTATAATTTAAATATCATTATTATTATTATTATTATTATCGTGATATATGATTAGGAGTCTTTTTTTAATGTTTTTTTAGGGAAGCATTTTCATTTAGTTTCATTTAGTTTTCTCGGGTTAAACTCACACTAAGGGAGGAGAGGTGATGTCAGTGGAAAATACACACCCTGTTCTCTGATTGCGACTCGTCGGATGGACTTAAACCAAAAAAACGACGACAGAGCCAAAACACAGCTCCGACCATCCCGTCCCATGTTCCTCTTGTGTGTTACAAAAGACCAGGCCCGCCGTTCACCCCCGGCCTAATGGCTTTCATCGCTAATTTCCGTCCGTTTGGGTTGAAAAGCGCCGGAGAGCACGTCTCGGGGAGGACATCTGAAAGCGGTTGGGGCCGTCCTGTCCAGAGCAGCTGTTAAGAGAAGGGGGGGGGGGGGGGGTGTCACCAGAGCCAGGGGGGGCTGGGGACGGGATGCTGTGATCTCAGCGGGGTTTACGATAATAGTTACCAAATGTCTGTCTTCGCAACAGCAGTTCTGTTTCTCGCTAAACACGGAAACGCCTTAAATGCCAAGGGTCGATTGATTTCTGTTTTTATTTAATTCATTTACTTTGTCTTTTATTATTTATTCACGTTTTCTTGATGAATTATCAGTTTGTTTGTTTGTTTGTTTGTTTGTTTGTTCTTTCACATCTCTATTTGTTCTTAAGACCAACATTTGATTCAGTTTGAATCCCAGTTCGAATGTCTGTTTGTGTGTGTATGTGTGTGTGTGTTTGTGTCACAGACAAGTGACTTGGACAAGGTTCCTGAGGAAATAGCAGGCCACAGCGGCGGCCACAACCTGTCCAGAAACCACAGCGACGACGGTGAGTTTCCACTCAGGGCACATCTGGAAAAGGCGTTACGTTCCCATGGGTGGTATTTTGTTGTTTTCCAACCAGACCAAGCTAAACAAGGTTGGATCTCTCTCTCTCTCTCTCTCTCTCTCTCTCTCTGAATTATGTTAAATAGTTACCAAATTGACACCACCAAGCAGGACTAGTCTTCATTGCTGACTATGAACTCTTTATTAAATATGAGTTGAATAATATATCGTATTTTTTTGAGCTTGTGTTTCTAATTGCCACTTTTGAATTTAATTAAGTCGCAAGGTCTGAATAGGATCGGACCCCGGGTGGGCACAAGTGTATTGACCGTTTACATTCTGCAGTATCGAACCCATATACAAATAAATAAATAAATAAATACATATGTGGAAGTCACTATAAATAGGACAAGTATCGACCTCGGCTTGGACACTTACAGCACCCCCACCCCCCCTGGTTTCTATTATTTTGAAACGCTTTTGTTTCATAATGGAACTCCCCACTGCGATGACCTACTTCAATTCTACTGACCCCGCCATGCAAGGATTTGGAAAAAAACCCCACTGATTCTTAAAAACGATTTAAGCAGCTCTTTGCAACCATAAAGACGGCCAAGACGTCGCTGGCCAAGATGGTGTCGATCATATATAGTGCATTATGTTCAATTATTGAAAACATTGGCGAGAAGATTTGAGGAAAAGCAGACATTTACACACATTTGGCCGGAAGGATTCTTCACTAGCATAGCGCCAAGACAAGCGCTGGACCAAACATCCCTTAAAGAGAATGGAGCAGTTGAGCTTTCGAGCTCAAGGTCTTACCGCCGTGTCTGAAGGCCAATTAAATGTCCCCCTTTACCAAAATACGCTTTAGCTTTAACCACAATAAGACTAAGCGTCCCGCTGTTGTAATGCCAGCAGTCTATGAGTCTTGGGGCGGTTTCCCGGGGTCATTAACGTTTTGGTTTTCTGCTTTCCTCTCTAGTTTTCACAGTCCTTGAGAATGGTACCGTGCATTACCAGCCAGAGAGGAAGTTTGAGGGTCTGGTAAGAAACTCCAAAGACACACTATGACACACCACGCTTTTATGTAACTTTTTATATTTTCAAGCTAATTGTATATTTGTGAAAAAAATTTTTTTGTTGTTGTTCATTTTTATTAAGTTCCAATTAAGTTGTCGACATAGTCAGAAGATCATACTCACAGAAGTAACATTCATAGCTAATTATGAAAAGATAAGACTTTACATTTTTTGGTACTTAGAAAGTGGAAAAAAAGTACTGTCCAAAATGCAATGGATTTCATTGTATAAATATTTTTGTGTGCATCAAAGTTAAATATTTATCATCATTTTTAGCACTGCGATGCGTCTCACAGAGCTGGAGTATTCCGTTGCGTATACTCAACCAACTTAATTTTTGCCCTTTTGACGATTTTCCTTTTTGGTTTTATTTATACTTTTCCAGTCGAGTGACTCTAGCAGCGTCAGTAAACCTCTGAGAACGGCCCGTGCTCACTGTGACGAACTATGAACTCTGTCTCCCGGTCCTGAGAACCCTCCCTTCAACAATGTGTTTGGTCGCGCACTTCCCTTGGCCTGGCTCCATCCTTACTGCCGCGATTCCCACAAGCACAGAGAAAGGAGAAGAAAAAAAAACACGTATTTTTTTTTCTGTCATCACAAATCATGCTCCAGGCAGACTTCTTCGACCACTGGCATTTGCATTTTACAAGATATGGTCTTGAGTACTACGTATGAGTAGAATTACAGCCAGCTCTGTGGGCACTCTGTGGTACAGCATTGCATCTCTCTTCATGCCAGAAAGCTGGTTGTTTTGTGTTTTGAAGACTGCTAACACAATGTTTAATACCATAACATCTCAATTCTGTTCTGTTAGCATCATCATCTTAGCAACATAGGGACTCATTGTCACCCAGGACTTCTTTTGAGTCTGGCTTTCCTTTTTATGTTCTCATTGTACATGAGAAAGAGATGAGCGGTGGTGGTGTGTTGAGCACAGCTGGCGGCAGGCTGTTTGTCTGTCTGGTGACAGCTCCATTAGACCTGGGTGGTGGACAGACAGATGGAGCCTCCACGGGGGGTAATGAACCCTGCATGCTGTCTTTGCCACTCCTCATCGGTGGGATGCAGCAAAGGAGGGGAGGGTGGATGGGTGTGTGTGTGTGGGGGGGGGGGGGTTGAATAATAGGGGAGGGGTTTGAATAATATTGTGGTGGAGAGGCAGGGAGTCCACGATGCAGACAAAAGTGCTGAGTCAAAAGATAAAAAAAGTGCAGAGTCATGGTACGCAATAATTTTCAAGCTGTAGGTTTTAAAATATAAAACTAACTACATGATTGTACGATAGTGTTATCTTATGTTCTCTGTTCACATCATTGGATGTCCCTAATCCGGTCGTCATAATATAAATATATATACGTATATATATATAAAATATAGAAAAAATATAGAAATATATAAAAACAAAGGTGCAATGTGCCATCTTTCCACTATAAACTTAACTTCAGCTCTCAAGGGCAGTGATGACGTTCGACTTTCCCGGCTGGTCATTGGTTGATGCTGTGCCTTTCTTCTTCAGGTCAATTTCTCTTGTTGCCGGGATAATTTGTCTCATCACTGCAGGCTAGGCCGTGTGTGTGGGGTGGGGGGGGGTGGGGGGGGGGGGGGGGTAGGGGCGATTATGCCTCCACAAATGATAGCAATTTTCATGATTTCAGTCCATCAATGCTGAGGTCGCCTTGCAGAATGCATCGATGCACTTTCAAATTGCTGAAAATCCCTGCTGAAAATTCACAACTCAACCTCAAAAGCTTCAACTTTATACTTCTACTTTGGGATGATAATAATAATCCATCCACCAACAGTGACGACCAATCATTAAGGCCACGAAAGAGCATATACTGTGTGGATCAAGGAGAAGTAGGCCTACAGGTAGGCTGCGGGCAAAAGCCGGAACATTTTGTCTGCGGCAACGCGCTGTGGTGTACATCTGAGGATCAAACAGGAATTTGAAGCCGGGGCGGTTGAGCTGGATACGGCAGGATGTAGGGGTACATCTTTTCACCTAATTGTGCTCACACTTCCTCCTGAGTCACTTACTCTCCTCCCACACCTTTCTCTGCTTTTCATTTCCTGTTAACTTCCATCCTTCCCTCTCCCGGTCGTATCGAAGAACACAGATTAAAATGGAACAGATTGCAGGAGGACTTAAGCCCTCGCGCTCTGCGGTGAACAATGGCCTCTCCTCCTCCTCCTCCTCCTCCTCTGGTGGTGGGAGTGGCACATTTCAGGACTGATCGATGGCAGTGTGATGACAGCAAAGTAAAGCAAATGATGTTGACAAAGATGTTACCTTAGTCTGTTATGTGTGTGTGTGTGGTGTGTGTGTGTGTGTGGTGTGGTGTGTGTGTGTGTGTGTGTGTGTGTGTGGTGTTCTCTAGGAGCAAGAGAGACTGGAGCTACAGAAGGACATTCTTCAGCTCAACACCTATGTGGCCTTGTTCAGCTTCACGCCTCAGGACAATCACGACCTGGAGATGAGGTTTGTTCACACACGCACACGCACACGCACGCACACACACGCACACCCACACGCACACACACACACATACATACATACACACACACACAAACACGCACACACACACACAATCTAAAGGTGTCAATATCGGTTAAAGTTAGGGGTGAAACAAAGTTGTCAGGTGGTGCTTTGGCGTTGATGCATGTGTATATTATTAAATTAGCTATTGACCTTACAGTAAATGATGACCTTGAAAAGATCACTCATCCTGATAGCACTAAAGCAGCAATCAAGTCAGGATGTATCTGTTTTTAAATGCATAGTTTTTATATATTTACATTTACATTTACATTTAGGGCATTTGGCAGACGCTTTTATCCAAAGCGACTTACAAGGTGTACATTAGGGAGTTTACAGCGTACAGAGTATACAGAGTATACAGAGTATACAACATATTTTTTCTTAACTGATGTCTCCATGGCTAAAATAAATGGGATAAAGACATCCCCAAAAACCTATCCGTCCTCCTGCATGTACTGTAAGTTGGTGACGTATTGGCATGCAACTTCGTCCAGTGAGAAATTGTAAACTTTTTTTTTCAAAGTGTACCAGAGGCCAAAGGATCCATGAATAGATTCACATAATTATCTAATTAACTTCCTTTTTTTGTGGGGTGTATAAATATAATTTCCTCAAGTGTCCTGATTACCAGCACCTGACAGGTTATAAATATCTCTCAATGACACGTCTAGCATCCTTTACCCTGATACAAGTAGCTATAGATAGCCTCTTGAAAACTAGCTTAATTCAGTTGACCTAAAATTATGGCGTTCAGTGTGTTGGAGCACACAACTGTCAATCTCCTTTAGTTCTCTGAACCCAAAGACATATTTCCTTTCTTCCTCATAGAGGGACGCCATCGTAGTCTCCGTAGTAGCCTGTTGAAAACTAGCTTAATTCCGCCAACATACAACTCATTACAAACGTTCTCTCTCTCTTCTCCGGGGAATGCCAGGGTGAGATTGCCCTGGATGAGAGAAAGCACGTGTTGCATCAAGCGCGTGTTACAGAACAATAACTCACGGGAGACCTCGCTCTCTTGTCATGGTCTCGTTTGTCCCCCCCCCCCCAAAAGCTAAGCTACCAATTCTCTCCCCCCTGTTAACTGTGATGTATTGCACATCAACCTCTTCACATCCCGCTGAAATTGGCCCTCGGGAGAAAGAACATTTCTGCACTCCTTCATTCCAAATATTCGTTGTCTCTGACATGTCTCTTCACACCCTTTCAAGACTACTATCCATCTCTTTGTCTCTCTTTTTCTATAGACATATGTATTGTTTGTTTTAGTCCATTTCTCTCTCTCTCACACACACACACACACACACACACACACACACACACACACACACACACACACACACACACACACACACACACACACACACACACACACACACACACACACACACACACACACACGTGCGTAAATCTCCAGCTCATGTGTTCATTACAAACTCAAACGGTCAGGCGTCATTTAGTATGCATGTAGTATTCCTGCAGGACTTCGGCTCCCCAAATAGCTGCTGTACTTTTACCAGCTGGACCGAGTGTCGTCATCAAGCGTTCCTCAACTCGGCGTTGGGCTCTCAGGGTTTCAATTCCAGGCCAAAATGTTCAACTTCGAAGAGCCGACTCCAATGAAGCAGAATAAATAATCATTCTGGTCAATGGCAATTTGCTCGAGTTCAACCTGAGACTTGTGCTTATGTGAAATTGCCATAACTCTCTTTTGCCATTTCAGATTGCAAATTTATCCCAAATGGATACCCCAATATAAAACCTGCCTGAAGATGTATTATTTTCCTTCCACTGTTTTTGGACGGCTGGCTTTTGTGTTTGAGTGTAGATGTCAGTATCCCGTACACTTTCTGTGGCTAGAACAGTGTGTCTCATGAATCATGGACCGCTCGGCCAACATATTCCCAAAGTGGGTGTCATTGTGGATGTCTTCACACCTACTGCAGCACCTTTCCCAGAAACATGTCGACTCTTCCCGGCAAACGGACTAATGTAACTCAATCCTTTACTAGACTTTTTTTCTTTTCCTTTTTCTTGCTTCGTCAGAGGTGGCTTCTCATTGGTGGAAATGGGCCCGTGTGGCTTTTTAGCAGATGCTTGCAATTATGACACACTGGTTGAATCACCGAGTGCTGATGTTCCCGGAGTAGGACCATCTATTGCGCTTGCTTACGCAACAAAACAAACAGGATGTAGGTGAATTTCATCCAACGGGGGGACAAAAAGTCTGTCATTTTCCCTTCCTACTACTAGCCGACAACTCCTCAGCGACTGTAGAACAGGGGAAAGCTTTCCTTGCCTGCAAAAAACACCATTTCTCAAATAAAAATGAAAACAAATCATTAATTTTTGCTTTTTGTGCTCGTCCTTCATAGACCAGGAGACCGGATCCTTCTGGCAGACGACTCCAACGATGACTGGTGGAAGGCAAGTAGCTCATTACTCATGTCAAGTTACTTAATTTTCGATCACCGCTTCACACAAGATTCCTTCTCTCCTCTGGTCCAATGCCCTTCCCTCTAAGCCAGGGCCAAATGGTGGGTATAATGGATGGGCTAATGAGTCACAGGTACTAAGGTTGCACAAAAGGGCCGATAGTTGGTTGGATGGAGACAGGCCAACTGCCGTACCATGAAGACACTATCACTTACACTTAATCGTTTTGCACAATTCAACACATGCACATATCATCCATCATCCGTCACTTAATTGTTATTTTTATGTTAATTTCTATTGTGTATTGTATTTTTTATAGTATTGTTTTAGAAATATATACTGTGGAAGGGAATGGGGAGTAAGCATTCCATTGTCAGTAGTTAGTAGTAGTAGTTCCAATAAAAAAATAAATCTTGTATCTTACATTATGCATCTTAACAATGCCATAGAGATGTCTGTGCTCAGGCCTGAGCAGTGTTGGTCTATAAAGCTTCCGGTACAGACCAATGTGCTGGTCTATCTAGATCAACCCAGCATATGGAAATAGACGAGAATATGGTGTGCATTATTAATTACATTTCTGGAATGGAAACGGGATAAAAAATATATAAAATAACCTAAAGAGTGTATTCATTTTCTTTGTTCAGGGCATAATTGAGGACAGGATTGGCTACTTCCCGGCGGCCTACACCCAACAGGTGGAAGCCGGGGACCAAGTGTACAGGTGTAACAAGACATTCATCGGCTGTAAGGAACAAGGACAGATCACACTTAGGGAGGGACAGGTAGGATGCTTATTTTTTGGTCTTTTTTATCGGCATTGTGATTGTAAACAATGCCAAGTTTTGTTCAGGGGTTATTAAACCCAAATCAATCCAATCTCCAAGTCCAACAGTGTCCCATTCATAATCACCTGAGCTGTTAGAGAGCACCAGACTCACATTATCCAGTACTGTTGTTGTACCTCTCACCATCTCACGCTCCTCTCACTCCCAAGTACCAAGAAAAGACTTGGATTGAATAATATAAAATAGAAATAGAAAACCACTCTCATTTGTTGCCATGGTATTAATATATTGGCTGAATGGAGGAACTGGAACATACACCCTGTTTTTCTCCCCAACAACAACACTTTCCAGGGGATTTTTTTTTTTTAGATTCAGTGAAGAGATGAGGCTTGCAAATCCCCTAATGGAGGTTAAACTACTAATTTATTCAGCAGCCAGCGACCCCTTCCTTCCTATTCTCCACTGGAGACCGTGGGCTGGTTGCCCGAACCAGAAAAGAAACGGCAATGACAGATACCGTTACACCAGGCCTTTGAGACATTGCGTGGATGTATCGTATCGAAAATTATTTTTTTATGGATAGGGCTAAAAGCTGCCGTTGATGACACAGAGTGAAAGGCGGCTGTCATGGCAAGGTCGTAATCTCCCTTCTGCTCCCTTTAGATTTGTGTGAGCAGCGAGGACGAGCAGAGTGGCTTCGTCAAGGTGGCAAGCGGGAAGAAGAGAGGCTACGTTCCCTGTGATGTTCTGGAGAACATCTGAGAGAGACACACCGACTCCCAGAAGGTTGGAGAGAGAGAGAGAGAGAGAGAGAGAGAGAGAGAGAGAGAGAGAGAGAGAGAGAGAGAGAGAGAGAGAGAGTCAGGTAGAGAGTGAATGAATGAAAAATAGAGTGTGTGAGGCGGAGAGAGAGGCAGAGAGAGAGAGAGAGAGAGAGAGAGAGAGAGAGAGAGGAGAGAGAGAGAGAGAGAGAGAGAAGGCTGTAACTGCTGGGACTCCTGGAAGAGAGAGTGGAGGAAAATGTGGCAAGGCTTCAAAATGGCCAACAGGCAAACAGCCACTTTAGACGACGCCTGATGCTTCCGTCGCTATGGCTACACCGTGGTCTCTGTGGCGAGGGCCTCTGGACTGGATGGCGAGGAGGTCAACGCCCACCGCATTCTTGGATTTTGTTCCCCCCCCCCGTTTGGTTTTGTCACATACTGTCACCTTGACGCTTCCTTGTCTGTTGGTCATTAGTTTGTGAAACCCGATTGTTTAAAGTCGAGTCTATTCTGCATTACACTCGAAGGGACAGCTATAGGGCGCCTTTAACAGCGATATAGTCGTAGCATGTAGAATCCCTCCACAGAGGCATAATATAGATATTTCTCTCTGATGGTAGTAGCTAATGTAAGACATTTATAACCGATCGAATGAACAAAATATATTGGTAACGTTTATTTAAATTTCGAAAACTAAAATCTAGAGGTAAAGCTAGAGGTATTTTTTACAGGTAATTTACAAATGTTCAATCTATAATATATCAGTGTTGTTGTAAGTTCTTATTTTAAGGATGCATCGGTGAGGCACCAATGCACCATAGCTTAGTGGCTAGGGTGTTAAAGTTATCGGCATCAAACCAGCAAGATGGCTAACCCCTACGATGCTCCACATCTCCTAAAGGACTGAATACATCTAAATCTGGAGGACTAAATCCTTTTTATTGGTCACGCACATGGTACACACACACAGTGAAATGTGTGTCTCTGCATTTAACCCATCCTAGTATTAGGAGCAGTGGGCAGCTATTGTATATACAGCTGCCCGGGGAGCAGTGTAGGGTTCTGGTGCCTTGCTCAGGGGCACCTCGGCAGTGTCCAGGTGTTTCGAGGGTTAGAAACGGCAACCTTCTGGTTCCCAAGCCAAGTCCCGGCGGGGAATTTCTGGTTTCTAAAATTCATAGCAGGCTTAAAGGTACCTTTCATTGACTTTTGATTACCATGGGTGGATGCATGCCTATAACGCTTACAGTGCGTTCAAATATGATCTGTATTGCCGTTTTGAACAAGATAAATCGCACCCCCAAATACAAATAAAGGTTGTAATAAAGCCTCAACAGAAATCCAAGATGTATGTAGCAGCATGCAACGACAAATCTTAAAACGTTGTCTCATGCCTCACATTCTACAGTCTTCAGTCTTACGGAGAGAAATTGACAGGGTGTCAATCATAACATTTCACATTCTTTCCCACCAAGAACCTGTTAAAATAGTCAGCGCCGAGCATATCAGAGGTGTGAACCAGCGACACGTAGTTGTTGGAAGGCGAATCATTCCTTGATGCCGTACTATGTTGTTTGTTGTCAGATGTCAACGTTTTCATCCGGTGGAAGTGAATGACTTGATTGTGATCTAGAGTGAGACATTTGAGGGCACGTCCTATTTGTGTAGCAGCCATGTAGCTCATACGCACGCCCTGTGCTCACCACCCTGTGTTCCCCTGTATTGTATCCACTGAGCAGGGCTTTGCTGTCGTATGACGTACATAGGCCTATAGCCTTCTGTCGTTTTACAGTTTAACCTTTTGATGACATCGATCCGGGGATTTCTATTTTAGCTCAACACACGTGATTGGTGATGTTCACGATGTATGCACAAGATTAAAAGGGACGTCATTTCTGCTTGACTTCGTCGTCTGATCATCTGTCAGTATTGATTCCCGGATCAAATAGATGTCTAGTGAGTTACCGTGTTACTGTCGAAAAAAAAATAATCAATAAAAAAAATGCTGTACTACTTTTATAATAACAGGTGTATTGTTATCATGCAACAATTCATTCAAGTCTAAATAAATCATTCCACTGGGCGACGGGTTGTCTCAGCCTTTTGACTCTAGTGCCCTCAAGTGGTTACAAAATGATCGCAGATTTTTGCGCTGATAATACACACAACTCGAACTAGAGGGCACTCCGTGGAGCGCGTGCCTCCTCCGCCACACCAGACCAGGATAAACAATCACTCAAAAGCAACAGTTCCTCACCATTACATGCGGTCCATGTGATTCAGTTACTAATTCCCCCTGCAGATCCGAATTCGTATCCAGATATCCCCTCTCCGTTTCAAGTTTTATCCAAATATGTCAGTACCTTTTTTGAAATGATCCACAATATTTGATTTGTGTTGCTCTATCTACCAATGCTTAAGAATCCCGAGAACCATACAAACAAACATGACCTCTGGTCCATCTGTGACGGCGGAGGTAAATATTGAATGAAGCTTACAACCTGGGTTAAAATGATGTAAATACAAATAATATAAATATGGAATAAAGTATAGCACCTGGGATAAAATAGTTTTAATTCCAACATCATTTAAAAGTAGGATTAAAGACGTTGCAATTATTATAATTCCTAGAATGTGTGAGTAGGAAGCCAAATGCCAATCTAGAGACGGTGTGAATAACAGACAGCTCGGCATTTAATTGACCAATCACTGAACGTGAAGAGAACTTCAACCAATGACCTATGAGGTACCCCATCACACACACACACACACGCACGCACGCGAGTAACCCATGAAGAAGACCCATGACATCACCTTCTTCATCATCACCATGCTCACTTGAATCACCATCTCCATCAAAACCACACATACCAAAAGAAAGTCATGGATAACATGGACTCCAAAAAGAAAAGACAGACCAAAAAAAACATAAATATGACAACACACAACACGATAGTATCTAGTGTAAAAAGTGTATCTACAGAGTCTGCGGACATTCACCTCCTTTCAGTATACAATTTAAATTGGAAAAAACTTCAAGTACCTTTGCAAGATGCATGTTGGAGGACAGATAATTAGCGGTCTGTCTCTAGCAATATATATATTTTCCATCACACAGAAGGCTGGCCGGAGGCCAGCAGGAACTTGGAGCCTCGGTCGTAGAGGCGCCTGAGGCCAGGCGGGCGGGAGCCCCCCCGGCTCTGCCGCAGGGCCTCGCGGTCCAGCTTGTTGAGGCTCTGGGAGCAGAGGCGGAGGTCCGCCACCTGCTCCGCCAGCCCCTCTAGGCCGGCGCTGTCCCAGGGCCCCGACACCTGGCACCCTGGAAGTAAGGGAGGTTACAGCGGGTTAGGGTGGGGAAAAAACGTCAGACGCGTGATGAGCGTCAGGCAAAGCGTTGGACAAAAAAAATATGAATTCAACTCGGGCATTAAGGTTAAGAGCCGTTGGCTCTTAGAGCCTTTAGAGTCTGTTTTAGAATGTCAAAGAAAGCCGTTAGCTCATTGGATGTGCTTCGGGGTCGGCGCCAAGCAGGTCAAAAACTTTTTGAACTTTGAACTTCGCGAACAGCGTCAAAAGATGGAGAATACCGGCGGTCGGCTGAGCTGAACTCTCATCCTGTGTGGACCGCTTTGGTGTTGGGAGCTTTGATGTTCATGACATACATGTGACACACAGTGTCAATGGGCAAAGTGGCTATAAAACACAACACACACACACACACACAAACACAAACACACATTTAAGCCCGCCCCGATCTGACCCCAGGAATCGATTGAGGGTTGTCAACACGTCATGTACCTTGGAGGTTTAGAAGGGTCAAAGATCGCCCTGCCTCTTTAAGAGAGGCCAGGATGCTGTGGAGGCCCGTTGAGGTCACGGACGGGTTTCCCGACAGGTTCAGAGAGGTCAAGTGGGGACAGACTGGCAGACACCTGAAGCACAGGAAGACAATGGTTAGGTTCTATTGCGCTGAAAGAATACACACGCACACTTCAACCAAATTGTTTTCACATTTTTGGTCATCTTTAAGTTCTCCATACGAAGACAAACCAGCAGAGAGAAAGGACACACAGACAGACACACACACCTGGCTAATGTTGATACACTGGTGTCTGTCAGGCTGTTTCCCGCCAGGCTCAGGTGTGTTAACGAACAGTCCTCCTGCTGAAAGGGGACACGCACAACAATAATTTAGCGGTAAGATGGTTTTGTCCAAAGTGACTTACAATAGTGCATTCAACAAAGGAAGGTAAGAAAACAACTCGTCACCAGAAGTCATAAGTACATTTCATTCCCAACAAGTCTCCAAGAACTGAACCAGTGCTCAGGTAAAAGTACAACACACACACACACACACACACACACACACACACACACACACACACACACACACACACACACACACACACACACACACACACACACACACACACACACACACACACACACACACACACACACACACACACACACACACACACACACACACACACACACACACACTTTCCCTACTTCCTTATATAATCCAATCAAAACCGCTTGTGTGTGCACGTGTGTCCTCACCTGGGAGAGGACTTTAGCCAGATGCTCCAGCGCCAGGTTGTCCGCAAGCCCGCTGCACACAGCCGACAGGTCCAGGTGTGTGAGGCAGTGAAACGGCAGTGTCTTCAGCACCAGCTCGAAGCCCGTGGAGCCCAGTGCATTGTGGGAAAGACACACCGACTTCAGGTGTCCTGTGCCTGACGGATAAGAGAGAAAAACTACTCAGCGGCTGTCGTTTCTGAAAATTGTCTGAAAACACAATAATATATAGATATAATTGTAAAGATACAAGTTACCTGTATCTGTCACACAAGAAGTATAACACAAGAAACCTCACAGACAAGAGACTTCATATCAACATCATAATAATCATATTTTTGTGTCTGGAGTGACAGACGGGAGGCGCTACCTGACAGGGCGCTGGCCAGCAGCAGGCGATGCTGCTGGAGGAAGCGTGCAGTGAGGCAACAGACCCGCAGGGACAGCCTGGCCAGCAGGGGGCAGTGGGACAGGAGACAGGACAAGGAATCAGACACACTGTCCCCCAGCGGGTTCATGCTGAGGTCCAGCTCCTCTAGACACTGAAGAAGAAGAAAGAAGAAAGAGCCAGAGCCGTGTGTTTGTTGTTTGAACACACACACACACACACACACACACACACACACACACCCCCCCCCCCCCCCCCCCCCAATCCTCGCCTGATTCAGACTCTCTGTATTTACAGATAGACTGCGGCTGTGTGTCACGACGATGAGTCGTGAGTCGGTCTCCTACGCGGTTAAGCTCTCAGCTGCGGCGCTTATTCACCTGTAAAGGAGCCCACCTGGCCCCTATAGCATCGTAGCCATAAAAGATCTACCATCGAGAAGGACAAGCTGTGGGTGATTGTGGCTAACGACACTAGTTAAGTGTCAACAACGCGGAGAGAGGAAATGCGTGGCGCCACACACAGCACGACATACAGCATGAAAGAAGCTCCCGCCAACAATGAATCAAGTCTGAGTATGTCTGAGTAAGAAGGCTTCCCGGCTTCCCGGTCCTTACTGGAAAGGCGGGGCCCGTCTTCCCTCTCAGGGCGCCGGCCACCTTCTCCAGCCCCTCCCCCGTCACGCCGTTAGACGAGACGTCCAGCACGCGGAGGCGGGGCATGGTGAACGCCGTGGCCACCAGCTCGGGCAGGAGGTCGTCACGGAGGCGGTTGCCGGACAGCCGCAGCTCGGTGAGGCTGGCCTGCAGCTTGAGGGCCCTCAGGAGCGGGGCCAGGGCGTCGGGGGCCAAGCCCAGACCCCCCAGGGTCACGGAGGGGCCCCCGTCCTGCGTCTCACACAGCCGGGACACGCGCTTGCTCTCCTCTGCGCAAGAATCAGAAGTGTATATCAATAAGAAGAGGATGATTTGATTGGATTATATAAGGAAGTGGGGAAAGTGTGTGTGTGTGTGTCCTTACCCACGGCAAGACTCTGACAGGCCTTCTTGTAGCGCTCGGGGAGAGGAGGAAGATCCCACGAACACACCTCTGCCAGGACCTGCCAACACACACACACACACACACACACACACACACACACACACACACACACACACACACACACACACACACACACACACACACACACACACACACACACACACACACACACACACACACACACACACACACACACACACACACACACACACACACACACACACACACACTAAACAGAGTACATAAACAGAACTGTAGAACAGCACTGAGTGATGGACTGTATCAAAATCCTTGCACAGGCCAAGAAATACAGCACCCACCCTCCCTCCTCTATCAAGGCTAGCCTTAGCGACGTCAAGCTATAAAATATAGCACAGCGTGACCGCTTCCCCCCCCCCTTTTAAAAGACCAGATACAGCAGTTAAGTGCTCTTAAATGACCCGTTTAGTGGGGCCGACGTACCTCCTCATTGGTGTGGAGGACGGCCAGCAGGAGGTCCTGGGGGGAGAGGAGAGCCCCCTCCTTCTGCAGGGAGAGGCGAGGCAGCAGGCCACACTTCTGGTAGTAGCGGTGGGCCGCCTGGTCACACAGCCACGCCACGGTGCACACATCCGCCTCACTGTCACAACCGCGGAAGGAGGGAGGAGGGAGGTACCACGTTATACATGGGGTCACTGACCTATTGAGACCGCGTTGTGTTTAGAAATGCATGGGGGGGGGGGGGGGGGCGCAGTAGCTCAGTCTGTCGGAACGTGGCTTAGGAACAGGAGGTTGGGTCGTCGGTTCAAGTCCCCGAAACCAGGTACGGAGTGAGAACTGGTACTTGGTAAAAAGTGCCAGTTCGCCTCCTGGCCACTGTCCGAGGTGCCTTTCAGCAAGGTACCAGACACACCCCCCCCCCCCCCCCTACACTGCTCCCCGGGTGCTGTATATACACAATAGCTGCCCACTGCTCCTTATACTAGGATGGGTTAGAGAAATGCAGAGTAACTGTGTGTGTACATGTATGTCACTAATAAAGAGGATTCGAAATGATCCATATTTAGATGTTGCTTGCACCACAGATGTGCCCATGTGTTAGCTTCCACTGGGACAACAGCGGGACACGTTAAACTGTAGGACTAAACGCAGATTTAAATGGAAGTTTGTAAGAAGTCCGTCTGTACTATCGTTATTATATTTGATTAAGTGAGCACGTTAAGCTGAATTTTAAATGTTGTTACATGAACACCAATCAGTCTACCAACGACACAATCAATTATGAAATTCAAATCACAATCAATCATTAAAAGGAAGGGTTGCAAATACGACTTTAACCTTTGCGGGACTGGAATGAGAAACACATCGTCTTGAACTCTGACCCTCATCCTGATTGGTGGAGGCATGGCAGTAGCCATCGCTTGAGACGGGACCTGAAATAGACAGACATGCATCATTTGAATGTAAGTCCTCAACACAGCTCTGTGAAAAGGTCAACAGCCACTATGACATGTCAGTGTGTAAACAACACATTGGCCACATTTATAGCAGTCTGAGGTTGGGTTCCCCATTAAAACAATGAACTGTATGTGGCGTGGTAGTCATTAATTGTCTAGGACCGGTTAGAAGTAAGGAGTTGGAAGTTTCCAAAAGACCAAAGACACACACACGGCAACTCAACTGTATTATGCACACATTGCCTTAACGTGTCGACTAAAACAGACTTGGTTCTGATGTTTGATGCTTTGTTCTAACAAAGTGCCATAAGCGACAACAAAGCCTTTTCCTTCCTGGCCATCATATCTATATTCATAAGAGTGCTTCTTGATTTTCTTCTTCCATGAAATATGACGTTGGCAGTCGAACAAACGAGGATAAACATTTATTTTGGACCGTGGGCACATGCATGGGCACATTCACTATGCTTTGACAACTCAAGAGAAAGAAAAAAACCAAAAAGAAGTAAAAGAATAATTAAAAAGACGGCAAACAGTCTCTGACCTGAAGGAAGTGCGCGTGTGCGTGCGTGTTAGGCGATGGACGGGCCAGAGGGGGCGTGACCGAGCGCTGCTGCTCCTCCTCGTCCGTGAAGGAGGGGCTTTGTGACCGGCTGACCTCCCGCCTGCCCAGCCTGACCAGACCGCTCATCTGAGTCATCTTGGCCTGCCGGGGCTTAGTCGCCCCGGTCCTCCTCACAGAGGAGAGACCCCTGCTGGCGGGGGAGGGGACAGCAGCAGAACCTGCAAGGGGGGGGGGGGTTGGGGGGGGGGGGGTGAGATGACAAGTGGCAATCATTTAGCTCCGAGTCAGGAAATATAAAAGAGAATAAATATATATATAAAAACAAATAGAGAAAATGACATTTCCTGCTATGGAGAATCAAAACATAAATAACCAAATTGTCTTCATCAAAGTCCCAGACAAAGACATGCTATTGTTATAGATGTATTATTTTGGTAAGAGTGACAAAAATAATAACTACAGGGCTATATTATTGTGGGCTAGATTATTGTGGACTTTTTTTCTGTCCACCAGAAGTGAACATAATTTGGGGCGGCAGTATAGCTCAGGAGATGGAGCGGTCGTCTGACAACCGGAAGGTTGCTGGTTCCATCCCCCGGCTCCTCCTGGCCAAGTGTCGAGGTGTCCCTGAGCAAGACACCCTAACCCTAAACTGCTGGCTGTCGCCTCCCATGGCCGACTGCGGCGTGGGTGGATGAAGGGTGTATGAATGGGTGAGTGTGAGGCTTGACTTGAAAGCGCTTTAAGTGGTCACACTGGTTAGAAAAGGGCTTTATAAATGCAGTCCATTTACCATTTACCAACCAGTGTACTCAAACTACACAAATGTTCACCAGTGGGCGGCTCGACCCACTGATGCGTCGGCGATACTCCTCGTAGGGACGCAGGTTCGATTGCGACCTCATTCTACAGGTCATTCTTGCTCCCTCTTTTAACCAACACTTCCGCTCTCTACTCTCCTTTCCATAAAGGCATAACAAATATATATATATATATATATATATATATATATATATACGGTACATATATAGAAGAAAAATATATGTTCATCAGTGTACCACAACATTACTGATCAAAAAGCTTGTTGTTAAGGAAGACAAGTACGCAGGTTACTCTTCCACAGGTAACCAGGGGACCCACACACACACCTCTGCTGGCTGCGTGTTGACTCCTCGCCGCCGAGGTCGGCCAAGCGCCGCCCTCCCCGGTCAGTCGGCCCTGCTCCCCGCCGACCCTCCTCTTCTTCTTGGGCTGGAGCACCTCCAGGTCATCTTCCAGCCAATCGTCGGCCAGGTACTCGTCCTCGGGCACCAGCGCCGACCTGCCGTCGGAGGGGAGGGCGGGCGTGCTGGTGAACTGCGGCTGGGAGGGACCGGCGCCGCCAGCGGCCCCCTGGTGGAGGGACTTGGCGCTGCCCAGGCCTCGGATGACGCTGTGGTACTCCTCCCTGGCGAAGACGTTGGACACCGCGGGGTCCGCCACCGTCTCCCTGCCGGGCTCAGAGAGTGCCCGGGAGGGTTCCAGGGTGTGCGCGTCCTTAACCGCGCTCCCTCCCGGGGCAGCTGGGAAATGCAGTCGGGGTCGCAGAGGCTGCAGGGGACTGGGGATTGAACCGTCCGAGTCGCAGTCCGAGTTGCGCTCCGAGTCGCTGGTGTCGTTCTGAGGAGTGTGGATAAACGGGAAAACTGAGAACGTTCCGATACATTAAAATCTCCCCTGTTTCACATTAGAGTCGTAAGCACAGAAGGTCCAGTCAAACACTACATAATGCATGCGATTGCAGTGTATGCGATGGATCAAAATACGGAAAAAAAAATCTCTGTTTTTTTTGTTTGACTGCAAAATAACTCAGTACAGAACACTTGATAATGAACAGTTGATTCAATTGTGGCGGAGACCCGGATCCGAATCCAGGGGAATTCTTGGTGTGACTATGCTCTCTACTGAGGGCCCAAAACACCAAATATCACCAAATACAGCTCAAATATGAACAGTTTAGTTTCATATTCATATGGTCACATGGTCACATGGTCAAACAGTCACAGCCTCTCGGCTTTGTAGCCAAGCACTCACCAGAACAAAGACTGTCCTTCCGTTAAATGCAACACACATCACTGCCCCCCCATCCCCTCTTACCCCATAGAGAAGAGCTGCCTCCCTTCCCCTTGTTCTGGTTCTGCAACGGCCCACTGAGCCATTGATGCTCTGTCTGCGCGCTGAGCCGCAAGCCTCTTCTTGTGTCCTCGTCGGGCCACAGGGGACGGCGTCTGCCGCGGCCGGGAGGAGGGGCTCCGAGCACTCGGCGTCAAACAGCTGGCTGTCTTGCAGGGCCTCAAAAGGCTTTGATGGAGCCGGCGCCGCAGCCACTTGGGCCGTGGAAGGAAGAAGACATGCATAAATGAATTTCATTTTATTTAAAAAAGCCAAAACTCACATCACTTTGGAACAAAATTCTCTCTTCAGAACCAAATGAATTAGGATGTTGTTTTTTTTAAATAAATATGTATTATATATTGATATGAATATATTATATAAATAAAACATAAAAATAAACACAGTACAAATATCAGTGTACAGTGTACGTTCCACTCACTACTTGTGAGTGGAACGCTTCTCTGTTCCCAGAAACGTGTGTTCCAGTGGACTGCGGCTGCCTCCGTATGAGATGATTTCGACTTCAGCCGGTCTTTTACAACTCTCTAAATCGTACCTATGGAACTTTTCACTGTGATGGGTGGGCTTTGTTCTGTAGACACTCAATCATTTTGAAACCGGTTGTAAAAAGGCTCATAACACAGCTTTTTTTGGTAAAAAATGTAAAAGCCCTCTCTTTATTTTCACCTCAACCTCTTGAACATCTCAAAAACACAACCATAAGGATCCGTAGCGGCGGCCTCACCTCCCCCGGCCAGCGCCCTCCTGAGCAGCTTCTCCGTGACGGTGCACTCCTGCCTGGCGTCGCGGTCCAGCTCGCGGCTGTACGTCCGCTGCCAGTGTCTCAGGGTGTCCAAGGGGGCCTCACCCTGGGGGGGGGGGGGGGGGGGGGGGAGGAGGGGAAACGACGGACAAGGACAGTGAGCGGTGCATGCTGCTCGGGTCGAAAGACAGCCATGAAGCACAAGAGCCTCTGCTTATATTATACCGAGAGGGAGAATAGAAGGAAAGGGAAGTAGCAATGACCAAACTACTGCAAATCTAAGTCAGGAATTCAGCCAGAAATATGGTTGATTTCAGCAAGGATTCAAGAGGTTTTAATTGCCATTTGCAACAAGTTCAATGGAATGCTTACTTCCCCATGCCCTCCTGCAGTATGAATTTCCTACAACAATACTATTCTAAACTATACTATACTGTAAACAACACTATATACTATAATGACAATGTACAATGAAGTGACTGATGGATGATATACACATGTGGTGAATTGTGCAAGTAAATAAAGTGCCAGTAGTGCAGCAGCATACACAGAGCAGTACCATGCAGAACAGTGCAGTAACTGTAATGAGCCGAGAAGGTCCAGCAAAAGTATGATAGTGCAATGTTCTATGGGCGACAATGTTATGATAGTGGCAGCACTCCACTCCTGATGCGATGGGACCTTTCCTCAAATTAAACCAAATCAACCAATAATTGTGGGTTTTATACAGCATTCATTAAAACATGTCATTGGCCATTAAACACATTACAAACGCAATCAAATTTCACCAGCGTCAGCACTACAATTATCGCAATATCATGACATCCCTGCTACGATAAAACAGTGTGTGTGTGTGTGTCTACAGTCCCCTACCTTGGCGTTCCGCAGGGTGACGGAGGCGCCCCGCTCCACCAGCAGCCGGGCCACGTCAAAGTGTCCGCAGGCCAGGGAGTCGTGGAGGGGCGTGACCCCCTCGCACAGGGGACCGCCGGGGTCGTTCACGTTGGCCCCACGCTCCAGCAGCAGACACACCACATCTGGGACACACACACACACACACACACACACACACACACACACACACACACACACACACACACACACACACACACACACACACACACACACACACACACACACACACACACACACACACACACACACACACACACACACACACACACACACACACACACACACACATACATACATACATACATATATATATATATATATATATATATATAACGAAATATTGTGTTTTTAAACATTATAGAAGATAGGTGGATTGGCTTAATGGGTTTACCGCGGTGACCGTGATTGCAGGCTTCATGTAGCGGAGTCCAGCCACAGTAGTCTCTGGGATTGGCTGGGTGACCCTGAGAGACAGAGATAGACAGAGAGACAGACAGACACACAGACAGACAGACTGATGACAATCGGCAGGAACTGAGAGCAAAATAGGTCAGGCCCCAAACGTTAACGTTAGCGCCGCATGACAAGGTCCATGCGGCGCTGATTTGTATTCAGACGACATGAGGTTGCCACTAGTTGGCAGGCCGGCTCACAGTGTGGCACACAAACCTCCGTGCCACACTGTGGCACACCACTCACGCACAGCCGTGTTTGTGTTTTGCTTCAAAAAGGTTCTGCGTGATCAGCAAAATGCACTTAAGTGGATAAAGGCACAATAAGTGGATCGCCTGCTTATTAAGGTCAGATCCGCCCAGGTTCTGACCTTCCCCGGCGGTGTCCCCGTAGCTCACCTGCTCCAGCAGGTACTGGACCTGCTTGTGGTTCCCTTCGATGCAGGCTCTGTGGAGGGAGGTCTCCCCCTTCTCGTTCCTCTTGTTCCACTGCGGTGGAGGAGGAACGTATCAGAAAAGGCAAATACGGAGGACACGAGATTCTCTCCGACGCGTCCCTGAGATGCGAGCTGCTGAGGCGCTGTAGCTTACCCGCCCTGTCTTCCTTCTGCCGGAAACCGTCTTGTCGTAACCTTCCAGGTCATCGTCTTGACGAAACAAAAGAACAATTAAAACCGACATTTTAGAGATCATAATAATAGGACAGCGTTGCCTCCGTCCGAGTCCAGATGGAGGCCGCAAGCTTCAAGTCACGTGACCCACCGGAGTCAGAGAGGGCGATGTCGCTGTCCTCCAGAGGCTCACTGTTCTCCATCTCCTCCTCCTCCTCATCGCCAGAGTCTGGGCTCCAGCCCTCACACAGCTCCCTCAGCTCCGCCTCCGTGTCCTCCGCCCCGGCCGAGCCCCCCCGCTGCTGGGCCGCCAGCCACATCCTCAGCACGCGCTTCTGGAAAAAGCAACAGGGGGGTGGAGGTGGAAGAGTCACCGAGCTTGGGGTTAGCTTTGTGATATTTTGTAAACGCTCAAAAACAATCTTAGTGATCTTACCTTTATGCCTTTTTTTGCAACAGCCGCCATATATATATATATATATATATATATATATATATACACACATATATATATATACACATTATGCATCCCTACTCAAGACACTTTATTGGTCTTTATTATTGTTTATTTACTCTTTATAATTTATTCGTTCTTTATTTATATCTTTTAAGACAGGCCTTAAAAGCTTTTTATTTAGGAAGGCTTTTTTATGTTAATATTAGTGCTCACTATTTTTTGTAATTTTATTGTGTTTGTTTGCTATGTTTTTAACTTTGTAGCACTTTTTTAAACTTTTTATGAAAAGTGATATTCAATATTAATAAAATGCATTATTATTTGTATTATAATTATTAATATTGAATTGTTTAGAATTTATAATGCAGGGAGACAACATTCCATTTCACTTGTTGCATATGGCAAATAAAAAGAATCTTAAATCTTTAGTTAATAAGGTAAATATACGTCATGTCATATACATTACACCTGTTAGTCAGATTTGCTACTGTGTTTTATACACTTTTTATATTTTGATATTAATGCTTGTGTTGATTTAAAGTATAAATTGAATGTATGTAGTTGACGTGAGCGCTGCCTTGCATCATTTCATTGACAAAGATGATATTTACTTGTCTCAGAGTACCCCTGGGTTGCCAGATATGAGACAAATTAGCACACAAACACAGCGGTGCTGCCGCCATGGTAGAAAGCAAACACTCAACTCAGATTGTACTAGATTCTACTCAATCTCAAAAGCCTCATCGTCTTTGGAAAAAAAACAGGTGAACAAAAACGAGCAACAAGACTAAGACTCTCAAGATTCAGTGTCCTCAACCTGGCAACATGTGCACGCAGTTTCAAACACCGTCAAAATAACAGACACCAAGCATCTTACTTGCAGCCTGGGGAGGCCGGCTCTCTTGGCACACTGCAGCGCCGTGCGGTAGCAGGGCTCCACATCCTCCAGGCCGCTGCCGCTCTCCTCCTGGGACACCGCCATGTTCAACCACGTGCTGCACTCCTGATGGAGACACCGCTGGGTTATGACACAGGCTCGGTGACGGAGACCCCAGTTACAAGCTCAACCCACAGCAAGAGTGAAATAACTGACCGGAAACAGCGATGCAGGCTATTGGTAATTACATACAAAAACAAAGGACATTCTGCACACAGAAACAATAGACAACCTGCAGCCTATTATACGAGTCAGTCGCTCCCTTTCATCCTGAAGGGAACACAAGTGGATTCAGATAAATGCCTATACATTAAAAAGGAGCACAGAGAGGTTAAGAGTTACCTCGGCAGGGTTGCCCTGCCTCAAGGCCAGCTCACGCCTGTAGTGCTCCACCGCCATACTGTGCTGCCTCAGGTCCGTGTACGTCGCCGCCAGCGACACGTGGATGACGGCCAGCTCCCTGGAGGGCTTCCCCAGCGCCTCGGCGGCCGAGAGCTGACAACAACACAACAACAACAACAACGACAGTAGAAGAGAAACTAAAATGAATGCATCATCAGAGCGTGTGTGTGTGTGTGTGTGTGTGTGTGTGTGTGTGTGTGTGTGTGTGTGTGTGTGTGTGTGTGTGTGTGTGTGTGTGTGTGTGTGTGTGTGTGCGCCATATGGGAAAGTTAAATGTGGATCTTAGGACAATATACAAAATATGAATCACTTGGAGTGTTTTCATCTTCATCTTGTCGTATTGTGGCTTTGCCCAAAAAGTTATATATATACACTGTATATATATATATATATCTATAGATATATATCTATATAGATATAGAGAGAGAGTTTGATTAATATAATTAATGAATTAGGTTATGACTCCCTTACTAATCTGTTTAGTGGAGCATGTCAATGTAAGCAAGTGTGAAGTCTGCCGGTTTGTCTCACCTGAGTTCGGTAGGCCTCCAGAGCCTTGGCGTAGGAGCCCACCTTACAGTAGAGGTCGCCCAGTTGCTCTGCCAGCCCCACGGCATCATGGGAACTCGGGGTCTTCCCCAGATCCTCCCCCGCCTCCTCTTCCAACTGACATCCTCGGTCGGCTGAAAGACAAGAAAAAGAAATCGTATTTACTACTAGAATGCGACATTACAAAATAAAACCGAGACAGGATATATTGATATATAATGATGTTAAAAAAAAAAAAAAAGAAGACATAAGAAGATACATTGTGTTTTATATTTACCATGTCTAAAGGCCTTCTTCACAGCCTGTCTGTCTACTGGCAGCTGGGAACCCAATAAGAGGGCCTTCTTCAGAGAGCGTCGGGCGGCTGCAAAGTCACCGAGCGACAGCTGCACCTGAATGAATTTAAAACAATTATTTAAATATTTGATGCATACACAATATACATGACAAAACAAAGTGGGGACCTAAGTCAGTGGTGCATGCAGTCCTAATACTACTAGACGTGCACAATTCAAAGAAAGGCTTTTGATATAGTAATCAAATGTATTTGCATAGCATGTTTCACACACACACACCATGTTTCTCACACACACACACACACACACACACACACACACACACACACACACACACACACACACACACACACACACACACACACACACACACACACACACACACACACACACACACACACACACACACACACACACACACACACACACACACACACACACACACACACACACACACACACACACACGTCACCTTCTCCAGGCAGTGCGTCTACTGAACTGCTAGGAGTGCTGCCACTTTCATAACATTGTCATTAACATTACACTATCATACTTTGCGGACTCATTACAGTTACTGCACTGTATTCATGATGCTGCTGCACTCCTGGCACTTTAAATGCTTTTAAATCATATCATCCGTCGCGTATAGTATTTGTATAGTTTTAGAAATTCATACTGCAAGAGGGAATAGGGAGGAAGCGTTCCATTGTACTAGTGGCAAACGGCCAATAAAAACGGTGTATCTTGTAAGTCGGTCAATATGAGCTCCAAGTGACTACTTCGACGTCTGACGGGTGTTAGGAGACTTCTAACCTTGCCGATGCTGTGGAAGCATTCGCTCTCGCCAAACTTGTCCTTCATCTTCTTGGCGCACTCCTTGGCCTGCTCCAGACAGCGCACCGCGCTGGAGTGCTGGCTGTTCTTGAAGCAGATGTGGCCCAGGTTGAAGTTGGCCCGGTACAGGTCCTCCAGAAGCTGGTTTTTCCTTTTAAAACAAAGAGAGAAGAAGAAAGAAGGAGATAAAGGGATAAAAGGTGAAGCCATTTTGACACCATTTTGACACTTTTATCCAAAGAGTGATTTTCATTTAGCTTTATTTTAAATAAGTAGGTAGAGGTTAGGCATCTAGCTCGAGGATACCTGCCGAGTCAGTCAATAGAGTTCGAACCCGGTCCCTTTTGGATGGGATTCAAACATCCTAACCGCTACTAGGCTATATATAGTTATATCAACTTAAAAAATGGGTAGAAATAAATAATTTAACTGACAGAAAGCGGCATTAGTGGACCTTCAAAGTAAAACAAACGTTGCCCTCAAAACATACATATTATCATAGCTTACATCGTTAAATATATTTGAGCGCACTACAGTAGATGAATGCGATGAATGTCTTACTCTGCGATGAAGACGCTGCGGCGGATGAAGTCGCTGCAGCGTTTGGGCTCTCCCAGGTGGTCACAGACCAGGCCCAGGTTGAGGAAGAGCCGGGCCCTCATCTCACTCAGCTCCCGCCCAGGGACCGTGCCTTTAGGGGGGGGTGGGGGTTACAAGCACAGCAGTCAGACGACGGTTTCATATTTAACCCTTTTATCCAATCGTGATTTACAGCAGGGGTTCCCAACCGCAGGGCCGCGGACCGGTACCGGGCCGTGGAGGTGTTGCTGCCGGGCCGCGAAACAGCTGTGTGTTTATCATCATATTTGACTCAAATCATTTGAGTATAGGTGAACGGCGGGCGGTATAATCTATATATAGAGATTATATATATAGTATAATCTATATAGATTATATAGCGGTATATATGGGCGGTATAATCTATATAGATTAAATATATATCGGCGGCATAACGAGAGACTTTCAGTTGCACGCGCTACTAAAGAGACTACGCGCTAGTGACGTGTCGGTCGCGAACGAGCCGGCTCAAAGAGTCGGCTCTTTGAAGTGAACGACGGGAGCCGGCTCGCACCCGCGAACAAGCCGGGGGGTTTTTTTTACGGGTGCTCCGCGTACATGCGCGTTTATACGGAAATTTTTTTTTCATGTATCTGCCGGTCCGTGGCACAACAAAGGTTAGGAACCCCTGATTTACAGGACACGCACAGACACACGCACACACCTTCAAGGCGTTCATCCACGATGGCCAAGCTCTTTTTGAAGGCGTCCCCTGCTTCCATCAAGCTGCTCCTGGAGTGGTCCGACTCGTAGCGGAAAAGAAAGGTTCGGCCAATGGTGGCCAGGGCCCTCTGCATCTCGGCGTGATCCCGGACAGAGCGGGCTAGGTCCAGGTGACATCTCTGGTGCTGGGCAATAGGAAATAATACACGTCTCTTAATACTTGACATACTTAGAATATACTTATCTATACTATATACCTATAATTCTGCACATATCTCATACCTACTCTACAAGTCATTTAGACCTGTTTTTTTAGTAGACTGACATATTATTATTCAACAACTGTACATTATATATTACCGTGCACTTTTACTGCAACATTTGCACTCTGGTTAGATGCCACATTCCTTTCGATGTACTGTACTTGTGCTGTGCAATGACAATACATTTGTATCTCATCTAATAGAATTATCAACACCAGTATATATATATATATATATATACACATATATGAATTGTGATGCGTGTAAAAGGGAACATCAGGAGCAACCCAAATACACCTTCAATGCTGCCTCAATGTCGCCCATCTCTGCGAAGCATTCTCCTATTTTACGGTTGGCGACGGCCCGTCCGATCACGTCGCTGAGCGCCACGGAGAGAGCCAGCTCCTGCTGGTGCTCCTCCACCGCCGCCTTATAGTCACCTAGAAGAAGGAGCACCGGACGATACTGGTGCATCAGACTATCCATCCATCCATGTATCAGACTATCCATCCATCCATCCATGTATCAGACTATCCATCCATCCATCCATGTATCAGACTATCCATCCATCCATGTATCAGACTATCCATCCATCCATGTATCAGACTATCCATCCATCCATGTATCAGACTATCCATGTATCAGACTATCCATCCATCCATGTATCAGACTATCCATCCATCCATGTATCAGACTATCCATCCATCCATGTATCAGACTAGCAGTTTTGTGATTGGTTAAGACAGACAGACAGACACACACGTCTATTTAGTTGAAAGTAAGTCACCTTGTCTGGACAGCAGCTCGCCCAGCTTGTTGCAGATGATGGCTTCTTCTCCGATGTTGTTGCCATTCTGCGCTTTGGTCTTCGCTCTCTGTAGTTCTGTAGTGTGGACGAGGTGGGGGATCGGAACCACACAGTTATAACACTGACAACCGTGTGTGTGTGTGTGGGGGGGGGGGGGAATACAGACTAAACACAAACGCCATACGGATATTATACTCACGTTTTATTTCCCGCGAACCGCTCATGTTCATCTCGATCGATCGCGGTCCTTAAAGGGGAATTACGAGGCGGCGCCGTCAACTATCAACGCGGGTTACTGTGTGGTGAGCGAACGTTGGCCGTTTTCAAAGTTTACAAAGTGAACGAACGTCTTTTTCAACTGCTTGCCATCTTGATTACATGATGTTTTTCCCATCCCATATCGGCATACTGTTCGCCGATCGCTCCGCTAAACTCGCCTCGATTGTGATCTCCCTTCCGTACATTCGCAATGCCCCGCCACTACCGCTCCGACCAATGGGCTGGCACGGAGGCCTGTGATTGGCTGGCCCCAGTGACGCGCTTTGCCCTGGTACGGATTTTCTAGACATAATATTCAGACAAATGCGTCTTTTTTTTAATGTATTAGCTAAAGTTCGTGTTTTATATCATGTATTTTCGGATAAAAAACCTTAGTCTTTTACTCTGACGCCAAGATTTCACTGCAATATACACAATGTAGGGGGCGGCAGTCTGGCTCAGTCTGTTGTTAGTTGGGCTTGGGAACCCGAGGGTCGCCGGTTCAAGTCCCCGACACGGACAAAGTAAAAGTGAAAATCGTGTTTTGGAAAAAAAGTAGTAGTTCACCTCCTGAGAACTGCCCGAGTACCCTTGGGCACCAGAGCCCTACACTGCTCCCCGGGCGCTGTATATACAATAGCTGCCCACTGCTCCTTATGGGTTAAATGCAGAGAAACACATTTCACTGTGTGTACAGCTCCATTTCACTGTGTGTGTACAGCTCCTTTTCACTGTGTGTGTAAAGCAGTGAGTGAAAATCGTATGTGCAATACCCGACGACAGACAGCAGTTATAAAAATAAGATAAAATATAATAAAAACAGAATAGAATCAAATAAAATAAAAATAAAATATAAAATATGAGAAAAAAAATTATAATAAAAAATAATAATAATAAAAGGATGTGACCATTGAAGAGGATTTCAATTTAATTTTATATGAGATTTTTTTTTGGCATGTTGGTAGTTTAGTTTGTAAATCATTTATATATTTTGAATTGTTGTCTGTAAGAGCTGGACAATTTCGTTCTACTTGTACAATGACAATATAGGCATTCTGATTCAGATTGAAACAGAAACATTGCGTATACATATCCCTTTCCTTATTAGGTTGCTATAGCATATTTAGTTGCCTCTAAGATTGCTTTATTGTGACAATAATTGTGATAATAATGTGATATAATGTGAGGATTCATTGAATTAATTAATCCCTTGCATTAATCGTGTGTGTGTGTGTGTGTGTGTGTGTGTGTGTGTGTGTGTGTGTGTGTGTGTGTGTGTGTGTGTGTGTGCGTGCGTGAGCGTACGTGCATGTGTGTATGTGTGTGTGTGCGTGCGTGCGCATGCGTGTATGTACGCGCATGCGTGCGTGTGTGTGTGTGTGCACGTGTACGCGCGTACGTGCGTGCGTGTGCGTGTGTTTGAGTGAGTGTTTGGAGCGAATACCGTTGACATACGGACATACGGTTTTGATGACATGATTTATGCACTCCTTAGGTCCATGGACCCTAACCCACGTGACATTCATTCATGTCCTGACGGTATTGGATTGGCGTTTCCATACGGTCCCTACCGCACATCAGAGAAAATCAATGTCCTCGTGTGACCAAGTAACTTATGTAGCCTATTGAAAAATGAGTAGATAGATGAGAGAGAGAGAGAGAGAGAGAGAGAGAGAGAGAGAGAGAGAGAGAGAGAGAGAGAGAGAGAGAGAGAGAGAGAGGGAGCGAGAGAGAGAGCGAGGGAGGGGGGGGGGGCACGTCCACTGGAAGGGATCAAAACTGCACCATCTGACGCTGAAGGATTTATGGGTTTAGTCAAAATTGCTTTTTCCCCACTGTGGGAGATTAAGCACCGTGGGACGATTTTCAGTCAACCCGTGGAACAGCCCTGTGTCACCGTCTTCTCCCCGGGGTTTCTCCCTCTCTCTCTCTCTCTCTCTCTCTCTCTCTCTCTCTCTCTCTCTCTCTCTCTCTCTCTCTCTCTCTCTCTCTCTCTCTCTCTCACACTCTCCCTCTCTCTCTCTCGCTCTCTCTCTCTCTCGTCGGTCGCGTTGTCCCCTTCTCCTCCTCCTCCTCCTCTTCTCCTCGACCCCTTCCCCCCTCCCTCCTCCTCCTCCTCCTCCTCATCCCCGATGTGTAAGGGGAAGGAGTAGTAGTAGTAGTAGTAGTAGTATGCCTCAGCAGAGAGTCGCAGCAGAGTCCTCTCCGCCAGAGTGAGTGAGGAGGAGCAGCAAAGTCTGACTGAGTGAGTGAGTGATCTGATCGGTTTGGGAGGCTCCGCCATGCAGGTGGTGGACGCGGTGGTCGTGCTGCTCTGCGCCTGGCTGGCGGGGGCGGCGGCGGCGGAGGCGGAGGCGGAGGGGGGGAGATCCGCCCCGGCTCAGCGGAGGGGTCATAAGCTGGAGAGCTACAAGCAGAGCAGGTAAATCTCCGGTCTCCGAAAGGAGGTCAGGAATCCGCGGGATGAATAGGGGCTGCCTGTCCACACCTGTCGTGTGTGTGTGTGTGTGTGTGTGTGTGTGTGTGTGTGTGTGTGTGTGTGTGTGTGTGTGTGTGTGTGTGTGTGTGTGTGTGTGTGTGTGTGTGTGTGTGTGTGTGTGTGTGTGTGTGTGTGTGTGTGTGTGTGTGTGTGTGTGTGTGTGTCCGTCCGTCCTCAGTGTGTGTGGAGCCCGCTTGCCACTATGGTAGTAGTAGTTGTAGTAGTTAGGATCCGGAGTTATAGATTGGGATAGATAAGATTGCTTTGGGTTGATGTTGTTGTGGTTGATGATGGTCCTGTCCACTGTTTATGTGTGCTGTGCTACGCCCCCCCCCCTTCTACTTCCTTTCCAATAATGAAATCAGTCGTATCGCATACAGAGATCTGACTGAGGGGAAGAGGGAGATCCAAAATCCCTGTAGCTATTGGTGTTCCTATACTTTTAGTGAATCTCATGTGTTTTGGGTTCCTCATCCTTTAGGTTCTTGTTAAGGCCATTGGAAGCACCTGTATACGTGTTGTCATTAGTGATGTGATCACACTATCTAGGTTAAGTGGTGCTTTCCTCTCTACACTTTATCGAGTGGAGCATTTCCCCAGCCCCCTTGCGCCCAGTCGGGGAGTGGGCAAAGCATACATATCCAGTTCTGCGCAAATTAATTAAGTTGACTTCTATAGAACCGAGTGAGTCAGACCCCCCCCCCCCCCACACACACACACACACACACACACACACACACACACACACACACACACACACACACACACACACACACACACACACACACACACACACACACACACACACACACACACACACACAGCTCTGCTTTGCCACATTGCACACGATCATTGTACACGTTGATCGTATTTAGAAGCAGATTCTGACCATTTTGTAACCTGTTGAATACATTGGCACTTTCAGCTAGATATCCTCTTTGTAAAAAAAAAAAGTATATATATTCATGTTCCGCACTATATGAGTATGAGAATGACTTAAAGGACACATTCCTTCGTTCACTCACACATCCATCACACATAGCAAAAAGGCTGGCTTAATTTGCCTGCTAACATATTCTAGTGATTCGCAACTTCCATCAGAGCAGCATAATAGCCTTTATGAGACCCCGTGGGGCTGAGACACAGTGAAGCCCTGGTGGGCCTGCAGTCGGGTTGTGCACTAATCCCTGTAAAAGATACGCTTTCCCCATGCAAAGTGCCTTCGTGTTCCCTTCACTTTTATTTATTTTTTTGCTTTGTGAGTGATTTGCAGTTGGTTAATGTATTCCACAAACGCTTTTATAGCATAATCCACCCCTCATACACCCCCCCCCCCCCCCCCACACACACACACACACACGCACACACGCACATACCACACGCTACCACCACACGCACACACGCACATACCACACACTACCACCACACGCACACACGCGCACGCACGCACACACGCACGCACACACGCACACGTACATACCACACACGCTACCACCACACGCAATCCCTGCCAGGGCTCCTTAGATACACCACTATCACTTTCATGCTCACGGCTGCTATTTATAGATAAGAGCCAATTTCGACGATCCCCCCTCTTGACTTAAAAGGCATTTTCTCATGTCTCTGATGAGAGATAAGTTGTTGTGTTGTTGTTGTTGTGACAGCTTGATGATTGTGAAAGACAACACACACACACACACACGCACACGCAGTTCCAGAAAAGACCATACATGTGGATTCATGGATGCTCGTCTGCATGTCTAACGTCCACATCGAATACGCGTCGGGCCGAACACACACACACACACACACACACACACACACACACACACACACACACACACACACACACACACACACACACACACACACACACACACACACACACACACGCACACACACACGCGCGCGCACACGCACACGCGCGCGCGTTCTTCGCTTCCAAACTCGGCCATGACGTTCCCTTTGATCATCCATTGTTCAGACCGGAGGTTAATATGGCCGTCATTCCCTTTCGTTCCGGAGAGAGTCATTTTAAATAACGACAGAAAAATCGGTCATCAATTTCAATCAGGTATTACATTTTTCCTTTTTTTATTTATTTATTTTTTAATGCAGCGTAATATTACAGGAGATCTGGACGTTATGCGCCAACCCGAATCGTCCGCCCCTTGCAGTAAAAAAAAAAAAAAACATGGCCAAAGAAAAGTTTGGAGCATTTGGAGATCTACTGCTTCATAAAGAAACGTTGGCCCCGACCCTAGTCACTGGATGAATGATTCATTCATTGCTCCTATGGCGTCTCATCATATGTGCTCCCACTCTTGTCTCACTGCCCACTTCTCTATCCCTTCCCCAGCGTTTTGAAGGAGAATCATCTTACAGGGAGAACCGCTCATCCCCACTGGCAGTGATTTCAGAAGAAGTGCTCAGTTTCAATCCTCTCCCTGGCGCCACAGTCAGCCTGAAGTCTATCGGAAGAAGAAAAACACAGGGCCAAGCCTATTTACTTGCTGTTATTTTTGATTATTATTTTTTTTTTCAATTATGGGAGAGAGAGTCTTGTTCTTTTTTTGTTTTAATTATGGGTTAAGTCATGCCTTTAGGGTCTGAAATAGCAGGATTGGAGTGTGACACGTCACAGTCGGCTAACAGGATAATAAGTGTTGAACATGGGGCCAAACTCACCCATATTAGCATTTTCTAAACGCTGCATTGCCCATTCTGGTCTTCGGTACCTTTAACGTCGATCGATGGCTCGCATATATCATATTAACGACACGCTACACAACGTGGCTATAAACTTTGATACATTACATTACATTACACTACATTAAGGTGATCACTGTGGAAGGTTGGCAGGTGTGTGACCCTGTTAAGGATCTTAAAACCTTTATTTCTAGCACCACCTGCCATCTACTCGCATTGTCCAGTCACAGCCATTCAGTCAGTGTAACTCCAGAGAACAGTAGCATCTATATACAAAGTAAGGGGTCAGCCAGTGTGTTGGTCTAGTAGGCGGCCAGTGAGAGAGTGAAAGCGAGAGGGGTGGGGAGAGGAAGAGAGAGAGAGAGAGAGAGAGAGAGAGAGAGAGAGAGAGAGAGAGAGAGAGAGAGAGAGAGAGAGAGAGGAGAGAGAGAGAGAGAGAGAGAGAGAGAGAGAGAGAGAGAGAGAGAGAGAGAGAGGAGAGAGAGGGTGGGGGGGGATTGGAGAAGCACTTCTGCCAAGAGGATTATCAAACCAGCTGCTAGATGGACAGGCAGGACGAGCACCCATTGCCAGCACCGATGTTAACACACCCCTCTCCTCTATTCTTTTATTTCGGCCAACAAACAGGGATTTTGATTTTCGTGTGCTGTGTCGTCCTGTGCCATTTTGGATGTGCGGTAATACACCATCCACCATCCTTCTTCTGGCCCACCTGCCATCTCTCTTGCGGCCCTCTTGTCTCTCTCTTTCTCCCACTGTCACTGTCTCCGTCTCTGTGTATGTGTGTGTGTGTGTGATGAATTTTTCCCCTATTATTTCCCAACCTCGACAGTGTTCTCTCGGGGGATGGGGGGATGGGGGGGGGGGGGGACAGATGTTGAGATGTCTCGGACTCCTGCAACAGATTTGGCTCACACACAACTACGGTAAATGTAATGTGTTGAGGGACATGCCCCCTCATTAAGTGTGTTCCAACTTGTTGATTTGATACTGTGCGTGTGTTTGAATGAATCAACATGTTGCGATTGGTCCACGCTAGCTGGGGTTCTGCTCGGTCCCGTGTCCCATGAAACTACCCTCTTGCATTTGAATCAATCAGGTCAAGAAGAGAAACCTCGAGAACGGATGGTGCGTCAGAAGGTCACAAATCTGGAAGGTCATACCTAACATATATCTGTATATATATATGTGTGTGTGTGTGTGTGTGTGTATATATGTGTGCGTGAACATATAACATGAACATGACATTACATTTCATTTTCCTAACAGTTTTCTCTTTCTTTTTCAGCCCAATATTTAAACGAAGCCCAGACATGACCAAATCTCCAATGACCAAATCTGAGCAGCTGCTAAGAATAGATGACCACGACTTTACGATGAGGCCGGCATTTGGAGGTTTGAACATTTCCTTTTAATATGCGTGCTTAAATCGATATTTTAGATAATTGATTCCTCCCGGAAAAAAACAGGGAGACATGGCGTGAGATTGCAAACAGGACGGTCATTCCATCACGTGTCATCCACACGTGAGCTGCTACCGCGCAAACCAACCTCTATGCATCAGCGACTTTAAGAAACTGAGAGACCTGACGGGGCGTCCTGTCCCTGTGTAAACCCATCCGAGGCCCACTTGATGAGATCGGCCCTGTGGTCCGGTGGTACAAACACATAAGCTGAGTGTCTCGAGCTTGTCCTTCGATGACGCGGCACAAGTTTTTTATAAGTTCCTCGGGTGTAAAGCTACGGCACCCCCCCCCCCGGGCGTATTCTTCATGCAAACCGAGTTTAATTATTACAAAATTTGCTACAGTCTTTACATGAGAGGGATTTCGCTGACCACGGGATTATGCCGAGCTAAAGGGAGAGGGAGAGGGAGAGAAAGAGAGGAGGAGGGGGGGGGGGGGTGTTGTGATTTGGTTTATACTGATAGTGGCTGGTTGGTGGATTTTGTGGGAACTGTTTCACTCTATTCCTCCTTTAATGCTTAATACGCACGTATATTCCCCCCACGCCATGCAATGTGAGGGCATAGCCCCATTGTTTTTATTTGAAACCGTCTTGAACAAAATAATCTTTTTCGAGGCCCCTCGAAAGATTGCTGCGTCGACGGGTGTCGACCCAAACTGGTCCTTTGGAACCAGAACCAGGGGTTGAAAAAAGAGGAGAGCGGGGATCATATCTACGACCGCATCCGCCATCGTGACCTAACCACCAAACGATGCTTTAGCCCCGGCCCGAGCCTGAAATAGGTCAGAGTCAGCCCCCCCCCACCTGGCCAGACAGACAGCCCTGACATGATAAACACACAGTGCTGCATGACACAGTGTTTTCAAAACCCCGTGAGCACATGACATTAAAAAAAACAACAGGACCCGTACAGAGTCCTGCTTGCTAAAATAGATAAATAAAGTATTTGTATCCCTTTGTTGAAGAAAGTGCGGCTCAGTGCGGAGGGTGGACCAGGCTGTCGCTCCTGATGATGGCACGTGGATGTGTGTGTGTGTGTGTGTGTGTGTGTGTGTGTGTGGTACTTGTGAGATGATGTCAAGTCGAAAGAAATGTCTTTGTCTATAATGTCTACAATAATGTCTATAAAAAACGCGGATTTGCCTTCTAATTCCAGGGCCTCCGATCCCAGTGGGAGTCGATGTTCAGGTTGAGAGTCTCGACACCATCTCTGAGGTGGATATGGTAAGGAGGCACATCTTCCCAGCAGACAGCACTGCACATTTTCCCCCGTGCGATGGGCATATACCACACAAGACCAAGTACCCCTGGGGAAGGAACAAGGAACAAGGAACAAACATTGTGTGTGGTAACAATGCACCACTCTGTTTGAGTTACACGTACAAATGGCTTCCGGTCTCATTCCGGATCGACTACAAAATCCTGTTACTTACACACAAATGCCTAAATGGTTACGCAGCTCCCTATCTACTAATAACTCATTACTCCACCAAACCGCCACCCGCCACCCTCAGATCTGCTAACAGATCTTTGTCCTCAGGGCCCACAGTACTAAGCTCCGCACCATGGGGGGACCAGGGCCTTTTGCTCGGCTGCGCCGCGACTGCAAAATAGTCTTCCTCATCATCCATCACCACAGACCCTGGACTCTTTAAAAAAAATATTAGTATTATAAATATTATTAAATGTGTGACCCTATATGCATCCAGTGCATTGTTCCCTTCACCTGTGGACATGCCCCCCCCCCCCCCCCCATTCAGACAAACAATACCTCCCTCCCCACATTCGGCCGTTTGAAACTTCTTCCACCAAAACCCCTCACACACTGATGAAACCCTGCCTTCAACCCCCCCCCCCTCACCTCCAGGACTTCACCATGACCCTCTACCTGCGTCACTACTGGAAGGACGAGCGCCTGGCCTTCCCCAGCACCAACAACCAGAGCATGACCTTCGACAGCCGCCTGGCCAAGAAGATCTGGGTGCCCGACATGTTCTTCGTGCACTCCAAGAGGTCCTTCATCCACGACACCACCACGGAGAACGTCATGCTCAGGGTGTACCCCGACGGGAACGTGCTCTACAGCCTCAGGTTCCCGCTCCTCTCTCTGGCTCTTTTATTTATATATTTTTTGGAGGAAAGCCAAAACAATAAGTAAACCGTGGGGTTAGCGCTACGGAACGATGCCCCATGGTCCAAATAATACCGCAATAAGTTGAATGCGTTTAATGAGCTCAATAAGTTTTCATTTCCTGCAGGATGTGGTAAATATTGACTCTAATTGCCCTCTGTGGGTTGAACGCCTGCTGTTACACATGAAAATTGTTACTGGCAGTTGTGGGTTGCCAGATTACAGCAATTAAACGTTCTGTTTACCCCCCCTAAAATGTGATTGTAGAAAGGGGGGTTGGGTGGGGGACGGATAGGGTGACTCCCACAACCTAAAAGGTTCTGGGTTCAATGCCCAATATCCACAGTCCATTTGACTAAAAGCATCAGCTAAATGTTGACATGAGTCAAACAACAGATTGAATTGCTGTTAGAAATGTAAATAGAAAAAAAAAAAGCAGAATATTGCATATGGAATATAGCCAGAAAACAACAGAGCAACACAATAGCATTTACTTGCTTAGTAACGGGAAAATATGAAATAAACTGTCAATGACGGGCATATTTTCCTCAAAAGCTGGGTATGGACTAGAGAGGCTGGCAAGTTGCACGTCGCATTTCAAGCCCCAAAACTGACAGAGCGTTCACCGAACAGACGATAACGAACAGCGACAGATGGAAATGTCAGCGTGGCTGTTAAGTCAGCAGGAAACACCAAATCCTGCTCCTTCTTTTGAACTCCCGCCAGTGTGTCCCTTTGAGCACATTTTAAAATGCGCATCATCCTCTTATTGTTTCTCAAAAAGTGCAAAAATCCATACTCATACGAATCAGTGGAACCAAGTGAACCAAACACATGGTGAGAACAGCGGTGGGACCCCCTTACAGACACGCGTGTCAATAGTGTAAATACAACACGCCAGCTGTTACTGGAACCACCTGCATTCATGCACTATCTGACAAAATCTTTAACATCAGAACCGTGGACATTTTTATCAACAACAACATGGCGTTACTTTGGTATGTTGGTCACGGTATTGGGTCTTTTTGTTTGTTTGTTGATCCAACAGAGTTACCGTCACGGCCATGTGCAACATGGACCTGAGCCGCTTTCCGCTGGACACCCAAACCTGTTCTCTAGAGATAGAGAGCTGTGAGTACACGCTCTTTAATTCACAAAAGTAAACATCATGCATATTCTTATTCTGTGTATTTGTTATTCTGTATTTTTTTTTTTTTAAAGAAGAAAATAAATGAGATTCATTCGCTCTCCAATTACCGCTATCCACCGCTGGTTTGGGCCGAAGGATCAACAGCGGCGTTGTCTCTAAAGGAGATGATGCATGGCTTGCATGATGATGCATAATAATAATTGTATTGCGTTATGAATATTTCTGTTTTCAGACGCGTACACTGACGACGATCTGATGCTGTACTGGAAGAAGGGAAACGAGTCCTTGGACACCGACGATCGGATCTCTCTCTCCCAGTTCCTCATTCAGAAGTTTCACACCACCACAAAGCTGGCCTTCTACAGCAGCACAGGTAATGTGAATTCACACAATACAACCTCTCAGGCCGTCCGATGCCTTCGGCCTTGAACTTGTTTCATGCACTCGATTGGCGTGTTCCAACGGAAGCTTTGTCTTTTGTGAGCGAATTGAAAATATGTACGAGTTACACTTAATCTTAGTTCAGCACTCCCATCCTTCAAAACAAATGGCTGACCTTGAAAGAAAACCTTGAGGATTTTTAAAAAGAAATTGACGGCAAAGAGTGAAACGCATTTGATAATTGATGATGATGATGATGATGATGATGATGATGATGATGATGATGATGATGACGTTGATGATTATCGTGATAATGCTGACGATGATAATGATGAAGATGATGATGAAGGTGATGATGATGCCCCTGATGATGATGATGATGTTGACTCAGATGATGATGATGAAGATAAAGATGATGATGGTGATGGTGATGATGATGATGATGATGATGATGATGCCCCTGATGATGATGATGATGTTGACTCAGATGATGATGATGATGGTGGTGATGATGAAGATTATGAAGATGTAGAAGAGCGGAGGTATAACAGGGGCAGCTTGCTTCACTGCCAAAATATATATATATATATACAGTATATAGTATATATATATATATATATATTAAAAAAGCAGGGTGTTCGTCTCTCCAACGTCATGTGTCTAAATTCACTGTGGCGTTTGGTGAAGGAATGCCTGCTGCATGCTAACGTTCGGCTCCTGTCTCCCAGGCTGGTACAACCGTCTGTACATCCACTTCACCCTGCGGCGCCACATCTTCTTCTTCCTGCTGCAGACCTACTTCCCCGCCACCCTGATGGTCATGCTGTCCTGGGTGTCCTTCTGGATCGACCGCCGGGCCGTCCCCGCCCGAGTCCCCTTAGGTACGATGGCATCGTGCCTCAGGCCCGAGTCCCCTTAGGTACGATGGCATCGTGCCTCAGGCCCGAGTCCCCTTAGGTACGATGGCATCGTGCCTCAGGCCCGAGTCCCCTTAGGTACGATGGCATCGTGCCTCAGGCTTGAGTCCCCTTAGGTACGATGGCATCGTGCCTCAGGCTTGAGTCCCCTTAGGTACGATGGCATCGTGCCTCAGGCCCGAGTCCCCTTAGGTACGATGGCATCGTGCCTCAGGCCCGAGTCCCCTTAGGTACGATGGCATCGTGCCTCAGGCCCGAGTCCCCTTAGGTACGATGGCATCGTGCCTCAGGCTTGAGTCCCCTTAGGTACGATGGCATCGTGCCTCAGGCCCGAGTCCCCTTAGGTACGATGGCATCGTGCCTCAGGCCCGAGTCCCCTTAGGTACGATGGCATCGTGCCTCAGGCCCGAGTCCCCTTAGGTACGATGGCATCGTGCCTCAGGCTTGAGTCCCCTTAGGTACGATGGCATCGTGCCTCAGGCCCGAGTCCCCTTAGGTACGATGGCATCGTGCCTCAGGCCCGAGTCCCCTTAGGTACGATGGCATCGTGCCTCAGGCCCGAGTCCCCTTAGGTACGATGGTATCGTGCCTAAGGTGGTATGGTTCACTGCCCGATTCTTAAGGAAATACTCAACTGAAAGCGCAATTTATTTGTCCTATTCAAGGTTAATTAACTATTTGACCACCAGGTGTGATGTTGATTAGCCATTTTTCTGGCATCTACCCTATAGCGACCTCACCCATGATAGTGTCGACCCAGACTTATGATGGGTAGGTCAACAGTTGGTACAGTCCACTGGGTAGGCTGGTGGTTGATATGGCTATGGCACATGTGCTTTGGAAATCTTTTGGAAATTGCCCATTGCACTCGTGAACCATCCCTGGAAGAAGGGAACCCCCACGCTGCGTTCCCTCTCAAGATTTCTTCCTCTGTAATTAAGGGACTTTTTTCTTAGGGTTTGGGGGGGGGGGTGTCATAAATATGTGGCCTGCAGAGGCCATTTGAGACTGTCACTGTGATTATGGGTTACACAAATACATTTGACTTGACTTAACTTGACTTAATGATGCTACTACTTATATTTAGGGGAATCTCACTCACCTCACTCGAGACTCAAGATAAATGCTTATCCTTGCACTTGCACAACCCCTAAGCCAAAGCCATTGTTTATCCGATACACAAGAAGCAATGTGGTACGGTCGTGTATACTTAAATACATAAAAACATATATATATATATATATATATAAACATATACGGTATATGCAATATACATCCCTTAACCGAGGTGATTCTGCCTCCTCAGGCATAACCACGGTGCTGACCATGTCCACCATCATCACCGGCGTTAACGCCTCCATGCCGCGGGTGTCCTACATCAAGGCGGTGGACATCTACCTCTGGGTCAGTTTCGTCTTCGTCTTCCTGTCCGTGATAGAGTACGCGGCGGTCAACTACCTCTCCACGGTCCAGGAGAGGAAAGAGAGGAAACTCAGGGAGAGGGTAAGCGTTGATGGTGTGTTTATGCAGTCATTCATTTAAGATTCAACATTCAACAAGATGTTTTTCATTTGCCATTTGCCACGAGCACAATGGAAGGCTTACAACAATACTATACTAAACTATACAATACTATACTATACTATACTATACAAAAAACAATACTATACTATAGAAACACTATATATTACCTATGATATGCTTATATATGCTTATACTATACCAGGGGTCGCAAGTAAGTTTGGCCTTGGGACAATTTTTTTCTGAGCCACTAGAGCCTTCTAGTTAACTAGGTAGCAGTGGGGGTTACTAGTGTTCTAGTTAACTAGGTAGCAGTGGGGGTTACTAGTGTTATAGTTAACTAGGTAGCAGTGGGGGTTACTAGTGTTCTAGTTAACTAGGTAGCAGTGGGGGTTACTAGTGTTCTAGTTAACTAGGTAGCAGTGGGGGTTACTAGTGTTATAGTTAACTAGGTAGCAGTGGGGGTTACTAGTGTTCTAGTTAACTAGGTAGCAGTGGGGGTTACTAGTGTTCTAGTTAACTAGGTAGCAGTGGGGGTTACTTGTGTTATAGTTAACTAGGTAGCAGTGGGGATTACTAGTGTTCTAGTTAACTAGGTAGCAGTGGGGGTTACTAGTGTTCTAGTTAACTAGGTAGCAGTGGGGGTTACTTGTGTTATAGTTAACTAGGTAGCAGTGGGGATTACTAGTGTTATAGTTAACTAGGTAGCAGTGGGGGTTACTAGTGTTCTAGTTAACTAGGTAGCAGTGGGGATTACTAGTGTTATAGTTAACTAGGTAGCAGTGGGGGTTACTAGTGTTCTAGTTAACTAGGTAGCAGTGGGGATTACTAGTGTTATAGTTAACTAGGTAGCAGTGGGGATTACTAGTGTTATAGTTAACTAGGTAGCAGTGGGGGTTACTAGTGTTGTAGTTAACTAGGTAGCAGTGGGGATTACTAGTGTTATAGTTAACTAGGTAGCAGTGGGGGTTACTAGTGTTCTAGTTAACTAGGTAGCAGTGGGGATTACTAGTGTTCTAGTTAACTAGGTAGCAGTGGGGATTACTAGTGTTATAGTTAACTAGGTAGCAGTGGGGGTTACTAGTGTTGTAGTTAACTAGGTAGCAGTGGGGGTTACTAGTGTTATAGTTAACTAGGTAGCAGATTCAGATTCAGATTCAGATTCAGATTACTTTATTAATCCCGAGGGAAATTAAGGTGCAACAGTTGACACAGGGGGAATAAATGCACACACAAAAATACTAATACCTAAGCTAAAAAAACAAAACAACAACTAACTAAATAAAACTATTATAAACAAAAATATAGTTAAAATAATTCTAAATGAAATCTAAATGTATTGATAAATGAAGATAAATTTACAGTATTATATTATTATATTATATTATATATATTATATTAGCAGTGGGGGTTACTAGTGTTCTAGTTAACTAGGTAGCAGTGGGGGTTACTAGTGTTCTAGTTAACTACGTAGCAGTGGGGGTTACTAGTGTTCTAGTTAACTAGGTAGCAGTGGGGATTACTAGTGTTCTAGTTAACTAGGTAGCAGTGGGGGTTACTAGTGTTCTAGTTAACTAGGTAGCAGTGGGGGTTACTAGTGTTATAGTTAACTAGGTAGCAGTGGGGGTTACTAGTGTTCTAGTTAACTAGGTAGCAGTGAGGATTACTCACCCAATCCGTTGCACTGATTGTGTTGTGATTCTCAACAACGTTGAAACGTATTTCTGTGTTCCAAAAGAAAAGTCAGAACACCAAAGCATTAGAACTAGGGCTGTCAACGTCAACGCGTTAACGCATGTGATTAATCTCGAGACTTTAACGCACACTATTTTTGAGTTTTTACTCAAATTAATGCGTATCACCTCGTAGAAAAAAAACAATGGGCCGATCTACCTGTTTTATGGGCCGGACCGATCAGACAAGACAAACAAGTTGTGTCGGCCCACGGTATGCCAGATGGCCAGTTCAGCCCTGGCGAAAAATGTCACTGCATTCTTGATTCGGACATTATAGCCTATATGTGACATTATAGCCTGTATGTGACATTATAGCCTATATGTGCGACTGTCGATCTGATATTGTAAATTTTTTTTATAAATAAACAAATAAAAAAATAAGATTTATTTTATTCTCAAAATAATCTCTGGGCCAAATATTATTGCTGGCGGGCCACCAATGGCCCGCGGGCCGCCTGTTGCCGACCCATGTGCTATACTATGTCATATACTTTATACTATAAACAACACTATACTATAACAATCTTAACAAAATATATATTGTTTATTCATCAGAGATTGAGGAAACCTTTAAATACTGGCTTCTTTCTTGACAATAATGCTACAGACAGTTTTATTGTCCTTTCTGCGGAAAGGAATTTCCACGCTGGGCCGGAACGTCTGTTTTTTGTTTTGGTCGTCTGTGTGTTTACCGTTCTCCGAGTTCCCCGGGGTGGCAAACACAGCGGGTTGCAAACACATCTTGCTGCATCTGGCAGCAAACAAACGGGATCCACTGAGATTGTAATAGATTCTACCCGACCTCAAAAGTATCGTCTTCTCTTTGAAAAAAAGCTCCATGACCAGAGCTGTGCTAAACCACGGGTCAATCTTGGGAGTCTTCATCCTGCCCTTATATATCATATAATCTCCTCATTATACGCCGTATCATGTTGCAGTCGTCTCGCCTTGCGCTTGTGTTTTTTCAGTGTCCTCAACCTGGCAACACGCGTGAGCTTCCAGTCTTGTGAATGTGGACGGCAATCCATTTTAAACACTCTGTCTCATTGTAACATATAGCTCCTTCAACCCCAATGGCATGCATTGGAGTATTTCCTGTTTCTTCTGCTCTTCTAGAAATAATGACTTTTCAATTATTTTCAAACAATTCATTAATTAGTTTTTTTTATTGAGAATCCAGAGACCAGAAAAGGTCCCATAATAGCAATGCGGTTAACTTAACTTCTCTATAGAGCTCTGCATTTGCCGCTATAATATTCTAGAAGGACGTTGTGCTTGTTGTTGACTGTGAGCTAGGAGTTTTGTGGACATTATTTGTCTGTAAGATGCTATATTTTATTTTGCAAAAATGGTTAGGGTTAGGGTTAGGCAAACAAGCCCTGAATCGGAATGGCATTCACTGTTTGCAAAATGGTTTATGGTTGAAAAGAGTGTCCTTGAGGTTTGTTCAGGTACACACTGTGCACACTGCAAGCTGTGCAGGAATATGTTCTCTGGGGAGACGGCACTTATAGCCTACTCCCTGGCTAGTGGTCCCCTGGTGGGGGTCTGATGGGTATCTTGGATGTTTTCCAATTGTGTATCTGTGTGTGTTCTGGAGTGTTTCTCTCGGGCAAAGGTTCAAATCCTTTGCAAATGTCCATATTTTACCATCATCAACATTTATGTTCATCATCGACATCTCGTTCCGCATTACGAAAGTGTTTTTCCTCTTAGCCCCAGTGTCAGGTGAACGCTCTAGGCTTTCATTTACTTGCGGATGGCTCACTGCTCGTGAGATGTGGTCGCTTGGCGCTCAAATGACTCCTCTCACATGGAAGCACAGCACATGGCCCCTCCACGTGGGCAGGATTTTATTTAATACCTAATGATAGGGAATCCTTATTTTGTACATAAGTGACCTAATTTGGCCTCTTTTAGAAAGTACTATGATGCAATGTGTCTTTTATGAGTTCCATATGAAAAAGGAGCGTTAGTATATATGAGTTCAGAGCAGGTTCATGGCTAAAATGTATTCAACAGCCTATGTGAACAACTTTGCCTCTGGCCTGTTTTCGAAAATGCATCATTGCAACTGTTTGTGTCATCTACTATTTATATAAAAGTAGAAATAGTAGAAAAAGTAGGAAAGTGTCAAGAAAGAGAGAGGGATCTGAACCTGGGTCACTGCAAGGCCAACATGGTTACCGTGCTAGTGGGCTCAGCCACCAAGCTATCTTCTGTTGAACATATCTAGGTCGTCCTCATCATCCTCATCCTCATCATCATCATCATCATCAGCATCAGTGTCATCATCATCTTCATCATCGCCATCATCATCTGAGACTTCATTGTCATCATCACCTGATACATCATCTTCATCGGCATCATCGTCATCAACATCCTCTGAGATATCAATACCATCATCATCATCATCGACTGAGACATCATCTTCATCATGCCATCAGCTTTATCATCACCATTATCACCTGAGACATCATCTTCAAGGTCATCATCGTCATCATCTGAGACATCATCTTCATTGTCAGTATCATCATAATATGAGAGATCATCTTCATCATTATCATCATCATCATTGTCATCATCGACTGAGACATCATCTTCATCATCACCATCATCATCTGAGACATCATCTTCATCGTCAGCATCATCATCATCATCTGAGACATCAATACCATCATCATCATCATCGACTGAGACATCATCTTCATCATGCCATCGTCTTCATCATCCCCATCATCATATGAGACATCATCTTCATCCTCATCATGGTCATCATCACCTGAGACATCTACACCGCAGTAGACTACAGTGACTGAGGACCACAAGTCGTGTGTGTGTGTGACCTTGACCACGTCTGCCCCACCCCCCCCCCTCCTCCTTCCCCCCGAACACCGCTAGCTGCCGTGCACCTGTGAGATCGGCCACCCGGACAACATGGCGGTGGACCCCCAGATGTCGGGCTACGGCACCATGGACGGCAACATGACGGGGAACTACGGCATGCCGGAGAACGGCGGGCGCCCGGAGAGGATCCTGGCCCAGGTGGCTCTGAACAACCCCCAAATGGCCGGCCACATGAAGCCGTCCAGGGGCTACGTCAACATGTGGATCGACACGCACGCCATCGACAAGTACTCGCGGGTCTGCTTCCCCGGCGCTTACGTGCTCTTCAACATCATCTACTGGTCCATCTACTTGTGAACACCGGATCCCCTGTGTGTGTGTGTGTGTGTGTGTGTGTGTGTGTGTGTGTGTGTGTGTGTGTGTGTGTGTGTGTGTGTGTGTGTGTGTGTGTGTGTGTGTGTGTGTGTGTGTGTGTGTGTGTGTGTGTGTGTGTGTGTGTGTGTGTGTGTGTGTGCGCACGCGTGCGTGCGTGCGTGCGTGTGTGTGTTGTGGTATATTGGACTCTCCATGCTGCAGAATGGGAGTTTGACATTGAGTTGCGTCTATATGTGGAGAGCCAGAGACGGAACACAACCCGTTGGACTGGAGTGATGGTATTTGCTGTCGAGACATCCTTCAGTCATCCTTATGAATTTGAAGGCTAAATTATAAAGGGTTCACTTCCACTTCCGACGCTCACTGACCAAAATACTTTCTATAGGCTTTTGTTGCCACGTCCTTAATCATAGCGTTTGCATATGCATGCAGGGAGCACTCTATTCCAAACGGCTTTTGTGTTTGCATTCCCCTATGTAAATAATGAGAGGATCTTGCTTCTTTTCGAAGAAACCAAGAAGAAAATCAAGATAGGAACCTTCAACTGAAACATCGCTCATGTAAAAATATTCCCGTCATATTCATCGTGTCCGATGCGATGCTTTATATGCATATAGAGAATAGTCACACTGCAACAGCCAATAAGATACAGAATCATCACTGCCTTTGGACCCAGGCACTTAAAACAGATCATTTATTTTGTTAACTTGAACATTGTGTGTGTGTGTGTGTGTGTGTGTGTGTGTGTGCGTGTGTGTGTGTGTGTGTGTGTGTGTGTGTGTGTGTGTGGTGTGTGTGTGTGTGTGTGTGTGTGTGTGTGTGTGTGTGTGTGTGTTCAAGAAAAAAACTCAACTAAAACCATCGCATTTCAGGTTGTACATATTGTGCTATTGGATGAACATTTATTTATGAATACATTAATGTTTGGAATGTTGACATAAGTATGGACAGGTGTCTATGTTTGTGGACACCTGTGATTCTCACTCCGTCCAGCAGAGGGCATGCTGGTCCACCAGTCTATCGAGTATGATACCGCAACTTACCCTAAGGTGTGTTGTACTAGTAAATGTAAAACTTTTTTTTCTTAGGTTGTCATGATCAGGATAATTTTTTGGTTTTAAAATACCATAGTTAAGTCCTGTGGGTGTTCGGAAATTCTTAACTTGCGATGTAAATATGATTTTCTACAGTTGAAACTCTTGTTAAGGTATAGGTGTAAGTTTAGCTAATATATCAGATTGTTTACGACTACTAAAAGGCAGTTAACTGCATGCTCTGGTGAAATGCCTAAAAAAAAAGTAAGTTTATTATGTCTGGTAATTGCTAACATGCCAAGTCAACAACCAAATAATGTATTAAATCACCCAACTCAACTCAGTTGTTTCATGCAAACATGTTTAATACATGTAGTGTTTTATGACATTACATTACATTACAGTCATTTAGCAGACGCTTTTGTCCAAAGCGACTTACAATAGTGTGTCTCAACAAAGGAAGGTAAGAGAACAACTCGTCACCAGAAGTCATAAGTTAATTTCATTCCTAACAAGTCAAGTGAACTGAACCAGTGCTCAGGTTCAAATATAACAAGTTGACAAACAATGGAACAATATCTTACTCACAAGCAAACAATCTACTTCGTAAGACGCTAGGGGAGCTAGTAAAAAGTGGTAAGAGGATGCACTGAGAGGAAGGATCCAGTGGCTGTTTTTAGCCTGCGGCGGAAGATGGGCAGTGAATCTGCAGTGCTAACATCCGTGGGTGGAGTTTGTTCCACCAATTTTGGGCAGAGAAGAGCCGCGACCGTGTAGATTGGCCACAAGGGCCCCCTAAGCGACGGGGCAAGCAGACGCCTCGAAGTAGCAGAGCGAGTGGACAGGCAGGGAGGTAAATCCAAACGGGAGATGACAAGAGGTAAGATTAGGTGCTACATTATTCCTACTTGAAATTTGATTAGTGTGCCACACACATTTGTATCAGTGTACCACACAAATGAACTTTATAACGTATTTAAAAATACCATGAGAGCAATGTATTTTTAAATGTGTGTGTGTGTGTGTGGGGGGGGGGGGACTACTATAATCTATAATCCCTAGAATTTCTCAACGTTTAGTATTCAACCCCGATATGAAACCTACAGGCATCTGCGGCTCTCTGCCGTTTCAGCGGTGTCATCATCATGCCTCCTGCTTGAGCTTCTCCCGGGTGAAGTCATGTCGCACCCGGAGCAGCAGATCAGGGCAGCAGAGCACATCGACAGCTGTCATGGCCAGGGCCTTGGCGGTCCTCAGGGCGTACAACTGGGCCCCCTCAGCCCCTGGTGGTGGTGGCGTCCCAGATAAACAACACACATACGAATAACAAAAAATAAATAAATATATACCAGAATGGGAACAAAACTTTTAAAAAATAAAAATGATATTTCAGCAAAGTATTTCTTAGTACCCGCCGCCTCCGTGTATTCCTCAGAATGATTGACCGCGTCGGAGCCGATGTGGAAGAAAGGGTGGATACCCGGGACCACGAAGGACACGTTGCCGAAGTCGGTGGAGCCTGCGAGGTACAGAAACACACACACAACTCTTGCAGATTTCAGCCGATTTCATGACTTGTTTCATACTATTTCTCCATAGAGTGCAGTATGTCAAGGAATGAATTCACTGAATTCATCGGTGGACCTACCCAGGAAGTTTGTGGGCTCTTCCGGCAATGGGACCCCCAGAGCCTTGCTGTTCTCTTTGTACAGGTGTATCAGTGTGTCGTTAGGAAGAATGTTTGAGTATGTCGCCGTTGGGTAGCTTATTTCCACCTAAAATCAGAATGATTTAATGCGTCACGGGGGATCAACAGATACACATACTTGCATCCTGTTTAAATAATTAATATATGTAAAAAATATATAAATCTTCTATCCAGGGTTCCTACCTCTTAAGGTAAGTTAGATTCAAGACTAATGCCACTCTGAATACAATTTAAGACCAACTTTACAAATAAAAATGTTTAGTTCAGTGAAACTGTTACATAATCTACTGTTGACATATGAGTGTTTTCCGATATCATGATCTGCGTGAAGAATTCGCTAAATTATTTTAGAAAATACGTGACTAATTACTTTAAAAATGGGTCTTAAATTAAAAAAAAATACCGGTAATAACAATTAATGAAGGCACACTTCAAATGTCTTAACATTTCAGAAATTCCCTCATGAAAAAATGAAGAAATCAAGATATTTTGAATAACACCAAACAAGCCCTTATTTTAAGAGGAACCAAACAGCCTTGGGGAACCCCGTCTGTCCGCAGCTAAAAATGGAACAGGTGTCCACAGCACCAGTACACAATAAAAGCCCCCATGTTTTGGGGCGTACTTGACAGCCGGTCGCAGAGGCAGCTGCCCTGAAGCAGGCCTCGGCCTTGTCCTGGAGGACGGAGAGCTCCTTCATTAGAGGCGTGCGCAGGTAGAACTCCATCTCCGTGTAGGCCGGGATGATGTTAGGCTTCACTCCTCCATTTTTAATGATGCCTGTCGATGGACAGACAGGAAAAATGTTTTGTGGTGTGCACTTTGTTTATTTGAAGCCCCGATCCGATATGGACGGTGTGCTTCAAAGGTTCTCCCATGTCAATAACACAAGCGTGACTACTACCGCAAATCTCACACACACACACACCCACTCAGGCACACGCACGCACACACACACACACACACAGACAGACACACACCCTCTCATATATTCACACACACACACACTCAGTCACACACACACACACACTCAGACACACGCACACACCCACTCAGTCAGTCACACACACACACACACTCAGACACACGCACACAGCCACTCAGTCAGTCACACACACACACACCCACTCATTCAGTCACACACACACCCACTGAGTCAGTCACACACACACACATACAAACACACACGCCACCTGATTGGCGTTATATATGGTTAATAGTTCCCCTAAAATCCCCTCACATCCCCCTGACTTCAGGTGAATCCTCCGCCGTCCCCCTCACCATGAACCCTCCAGTCTGTCTTGAGCTGCTGCCTGAGGACAGACAGGTTGTTGTAGGCCAGCACCGCGGCGTCCAGAGCGTTCACCCCTTCCCAGGGAAACGCCCCGGCGTGGGACGCCTTCCCGTAGTACTTGACCACCACACTGTGACCACAAAGCAAGGCGTTCAAGAGAGACCCCGCACCCGCAGCACTGACCCATCGATACCGACACCGTATTGGAGGAGTTCTGAGTAGCTAAGCGGCGGATGACGACACCTATAAGGGGGAGACATGACTGATATAAGGTAAACATCACAATATACGATATAACGATCTTACGCCGCAAGCGCAACGCATTGTAGAAATGCAGCGTCCTGCTGTGCCGGGTGGGCCATGAACACAAGGTGGAGGTCCTTGAAGGCCCCTGCCTTGATGAGGTCGATCTTGCCTCCGCCGTCCTCCTCTGCAGGTGTTCCCAGAACCGTTATCTAAAAGGTCAATAATAACGTACGCATTACCACGTATTTCAAAAGGCTGGGCGATGATGTTGTGTTTATCTCTGTATCGGCTGTTGGTACAATTTGAGTGATCAGTGATTGATCATATCTAGATCTCCCTCTAAAGAGCTTTTGTATAGAAATCATCTGCTAATAGTCTCTGAGCACTAAGTACTCTATTCAACTCTACTCTATTTAAAAAAAAATCTAAAATGATGATAGGTTAGGAACTATTTACTATCTACTACCACTACTTACAATGTAAATGTAAATGTACTTCCTACTATTTTGTTATCAGACAATTATACAATCCAAAACACATGTGTAAGTGACTTAAAACCCCTTTACGGGCCCACTCATTTACTTTTATTAAAGTCAATAGTTTTTGTTATGCTTCGGACATCAAGTGGAAGCGTCATTACCGTCACGGGAACAGGCAAGTCCGTTTCGTTTTGCAACGCGCCTCTCAACCCCACCGCAGCCGCAGCGCCCACCTCGGCTATGAGGTTGTGCCCACAGGCGTGCCCCATGCCGGGCAACGCGTCATACTCGCACAGGAAGCCGACGTTCACTCCAGCACTACTGCCGCCTTCCCGTCCACCACCACCACCACCAAACGACGGGCCCCATGACGCTTTAAAGGCGGTGGGCAGGTGGAAATGTTCCTCGACGCGCCACGGTGGCGACGCGTCGTCCTCGGAGAAGAAGCGCACCAGCCTGTCGTGCGCTTTAACTTCTTGGTACGCGAGTTCCGGGCAGCTCCAGATATCGTGGCTCACTTCGAACAGCTGGTCACGACGCTGGTCGATGCAGTGGCCAACAGCGTCCTTTATTCTCTGGGACTTCTCCATGGTGTGCAATTTAGGTCAACTCAACTGGCCTACACTTGACAATGAGTTAGTAAGTAGTAGGAGTAGATAGGATGTAAATAGTACAGAACATAGAAAGTAAACTTTCTCACCAAAATTTGGAGAAACTGAAATCGTGCAGGCGAGCACACAACTAGCCCCCTGACTGCATGACACACAGATACAGATCGCCCCCTACTGTCGGGATGCCCACGCATGAAACGCATGTTGGTCCCTCTTTCTACAAGTAGAGAGGCTGAGAGTGAGAATAGTTCATGGACGTTAATTGCAGTATTAGGAAGTGTGTGTGTGTGTGTGTGTGTGTGTGTGTGTGTGTGTGTGTGTGTGTGCTTGTGCTTGTGCTTTAACATAGATGCATATATTTAGTTTAGATTCGGTAATTGGCATTTTCTTTACAAATATGAAGAAATGTGTTGGAAGAAGTCCTAGTTTCAATATATCCTTAACCCAAATACATAAAAAATAATAAAAATAAAGGAAAACAAGAATTCTAAAGAAATTAAAATTAAAAATTGTTTTAAATAGATAGATAGATAGATATACATATGCCTACTGATAGATAGATAGATAGATAGAATATAACATTATATGGAAAAATAACAGATCGATTGATGCAGACAGACAGGCAGACACATCTAGACGAGTGTATTTGTGTTCCCGGGGTTGATTGGGGGCCAATGGCGGAGCTGACACTCCCGTGTCCTGACATCACCTGTCACTCCGCTGCCTTCCCAGCGCGCTGGTGCCACTCACTCCCCCCTCCTATTGTGTGTCAATTAAGAGACATGGGGCAGGGGAGACGGGAGGATGTTGACGAGGGAACATGTGCTTAATTTCTCACGTTCCACCCAGGGTTCCTGTATCCAGCTCCTATATCTTAAATGGATAAGATAAGATACGATAAGAGAGTATACTGTGTCCAAACTGAATAAGATAAGACACAATCGTTTCATAATTTCATCCCAGATGGTAAATTAATCGAAACACATTAAAAATTGTTAAAATTTGAGTAAACATGTCCTCATGCATGGGGGGGGGGTTTGTGCATGCATGCATGCGTGTGTGTGTGTGTGTGTGTGTGTGTGTGTGTGTGTGTGTGTGTGTGTGTGTGTGTGTGCGCATGCTCACGCATGTGCATGTGGCAAGACACACGCACATAAGAAGAGCCTGATGTTAAAACATGAGGTTCCGGGCGACTGAAGCTGTCAGTGTGTCAGTAGTTCGCCCGCTGGTCTGTCTGCGCTGCGTTTAAACAAAGAACTGCTTTCCCCCAAAACATCAAAGGGCTGGATCATGTGCCCCAAGGGCCTCTGTAGTGTGTGTGTGTGTGTGTGTGTGCATCTGTGCGTGTGTACACCCATGTGTGTGTGTGTGTGTGTGTACACCCATGCATGCGTGTGTGTGCGCTCATGTGTGTGTGTGTTCATGTGTGTGTGTGTGTGTGTGTGTGTGTGTGTGTGTGTGTATGTGTGTGTGTGCATTGTGTGTGTGTGTGTACACCCATGCATGTGTGTGTGTGTGTGTTTGGACGTGCATGTAAAAATGAATAGGTGTGTGTGTGTGTGTGTGCTCATGTGTGTGTTTGTTTGAGCATGTAAACATGCATGCGTATGTGTGTGTGTGTGCGTGTGCGTGTGCGTGTGTGCATGCCTGTGTTTATGGTTTGGGGGTTGTTCACAGCATCTCTCCTATGTGTGTGTGCTCATGTGTGTGTGTGTGTGTGTGTGTCTGAGCATGTAAACATCAATGTGTGTGTGTATGTGTGTGTGTGTGTGTGTGTGTGTGTGTGTGTGTTTGCACGTGCATGTAAAAATGAATAGGTGTGTGTGTGTGTGTGTGCTCATGTGTGTGTTTGTTTGAGCATGTAAACATGCATGCGTATGTGTGTGTGTGTGTGTGTGCGTGTGCGTGTGTGCATGCCTGTGTTTATGGTTTGGGGGTTGTTCACAGCATCTCTCCTATGTGTGTGTGCTCATGTGTGTGTGTGTGTGAGCATGTAAACATGCATGCGCGTGTGTGTGTGTGCGTGTGTGTGTGCGCATGCCTGTGTTTATGGTGTGGGGGTTGTTCACAGCATCTCTCCTGCCACTCATGTGTCACCCGAGTGTCAACCCTGAGACACGTCTTGTCAACGGGTCTTGTGTCTGAGCTGTGAGGCATTAACACATTACCCTGACGTTATCGCCTTCTGCAGCGCTGGCTCAGAACTCTGTATAACTGCGGCTCTGGGGGGGGGGGGGGGGTTATTACCGTCGGCTTTTTATCACACTTGTTTTCTCACATTGGTGAACAACTCGTATTGCAGGATCAGAGAGCAGTACAGAGCGTTGATTAGCCGGCTGCTCCCAAACCTCTGAAATAAACACGCTAAAGACACTGTCATTCGCTCTTACTATTTAGTCATATATATAAGGAGTCTGGAGACAATGTGATCCAAAGTGACATGACTGAGTGCAAGTATACAGGGGGGATGGTCAGGGAGGCCCCTACAGGTAGGTAGACTGCAGACAACGGGGCTTGAACCCACAACCTTTCGGGCTGGGGAGTGAAGCACCCCCTGGCCTAACCGCTACACCACTATCCTGCTATCCTCCTCGATATGTTTGCGTGTGTTCCTTCTCAGCAGGTTCGGTGCATCGCCTGCTACTTCATATGCAGCCTTCTCTTCTCTTTGTTCGGCAGCAGTGAAAAGACTTGCTGTCTGCCCCAATAACATCAGCTTCTTGTGAGGTTGCGGTTGAAAGGGGGGGGGGGCTGGATTAGAAAGGGGATACCAAGAAAGCGAGAGATTTGAGAAGAGCTTTGTGATCAATTTTGCGATCGCCAAATTCTAATAAAATTGGAACGGCGGCAATCATGAGCATCATCACCATTTCGGGGAAACAAAGACAGCAGTTACATTTCCATGTCATGCTGGATTAGGTCACAGACAAACCCCTCTGCTTAACCCCAGATATGTCAATCGCACTCAATACAGATAGCTTTGCATTAAGCATCTTACGTTACCTACTATTGCATTATCCTATATTACATTATACCTAATATAATGAAATGTATCATATGCAGGCAATCCATTTTATGCAGACACAATAAAAAGTAATGACTTGATGAATCATGTCTCCAAGTGCATGTCTGCCTTTCTTTCAGAGTGTGCGCAATCGGAAGATGTCTCTTCCCACTCATGCTCTCTCTCTCTCGCTCTCTCTCTCTCTCTCTCTCTCTCTCTCTCTCTCTCTCTCTCTCTCTCTCTCTCTCTCTCTCTCTCTCTCTCTCTCTCTCTCTCTCTCCTCTCTCTCTCTCTCTCTCTCTCTCTCTCACTCTGATTATGTTCTGCTCTCTGTCTCTGTCTCTTGATCTCCAGTCCATATATCTTGTTCTTGTTGCTCCCCCAGACATCTCTCTCTCTCTCTCTCTCTCTCTCTCTCTCTCTCTCTCTCTCTCTCTCTCTCTCTCTCTCTCTCTCTCTCTCTCTCTCTCTCTCTCTCTCTCTCTCTCTCTCTCTCTCTCTCTCTCTCTGTCTCTCTCTCTCTCTCCCCCCCCCCCATCTTGCTCTCTGCTCCCTGCACTCTGCCCTCTCCTCTCTGGTGGTAGTCAACAGATCAAGGAGAAAGCCTGAGTGTTAATTGGACAATCTCCCCTGGGGTGGGTAGGTGGGCGTCGTCACTGTCCTCTGTGTTTATGGGCTAATGGGATTGCCATGGCTCTCTCCGAATCCAGAGCTCACTGCTGAACAATGTATTATTTTTCCTCTCCCTCTCCCTCTCTCTCTCTCTCTCTCTCTCTCTCTCTCTCTCTCTCTCTCTCTCTCTCCTCTCTCTCTCTCTCTCTCCTCTCTCTCTCTCTCTCTCTCTCTCTCTCTCTCTCTCTCTCTCTCTCTCTCTCTCTCTCTCTCTCTCTCTCTCTCTGTGTGTCTGTGTGTGTGTCTGTGTGTGTGTCTGTCTTGTCCGTCTCTATTTTTACTTACTTTCCGTCTTATCTATCTGTCTGTCTGTCAAATAATACGATTATTTCAGTATTTCCGTCTGTCTATCTGTGCGCTTCTGTCTGCCTTTAATGCATTATATCAATGTACTATACGAGTCACACTTGAGAAAACCTAAAGCTCCCAGGTTTGAGCCCGAGAGAGGGACACACGTGCACTGAGGGAAGTGGTGGTTCATTTTCTGGTGGTTACCTCTCAACCTTCTCAACCCTGCTGACGTATAGCACCCAGAGGGTTCTCACCGCTGTCATGTGTAGACAGTTTAATACATGCAAGAGGAATACAGGTGGGGGGGGCTTTCTCTCACTCATGTGTAAACCACATCAGGGTGTTTCCCAACTGTGTGTTGTAAAACATTCTGGTAATTAAACATTCTGGTTTATGCATTTTTTTGTGACCCATGAAGGCGTCCTGCTGTGTTGGTACATTTTATAACAAATTATAATTGTACTCCAGTGAATATTATTTTGTAATTTTCACATTGTTGTGTGTACTTGTACTGTGACAATGAAAGTTAAACCATGAAACCAATCTGCATTTCAATATTGTGGAAATGATGCTGTGTTTGTGCCTGTGTCATTCAAATGGCAATCAATTCAGCCTATTGTCGGCTGGCGTCACTGAGATCTGTGACTACCAAAGTCACACTTGAGAAAACCTAAAGCTCTGAGGTTTGAGCCTGAGAGAGGGACACACGTACACAAAGTAGTGGTTATTGTTCAGCGTGAGACTGTCTGACAAGTCTCAACCCCATTCCCACAACACACGAGATTAGACTAACGAAAATCCCCCCTCCTCCGCTCTTGCATCAAAGACACAGTACACAGGGTCTGTGGTATAGCTGTACTTTCCCTCCTCAGATGCTGCACTGCATAACGCTGATTTGGTTGAAGGGCGGCACAATGAAATACACAGAAAACACTTTGTCTTGTCTCACATCTCAGCTCAATGTCATATGTCAATAATATGACTCTTTGTCCCTTCACAGTCAATGATAAACATAAACATAAAACATAAAACTCTGCTCCTGTGGATGCCATGAATGCAGGATCTATTTAATAGGGGAGAACTTTGTGGCGGTCAGAAGAATGCATTTTAGCTGTCGGTGAATGAACTATTTGCCGCATTTTGCTAAATTATTAATAATGTGGGCATGTATATCCTGGTTGGCTGCAATCTTGCAGTAAAACACTCTAAAAACAGCATCTAAACAAGGGGAACGCAGCTGAATGAAATCCTTTGTTATTGTTTGTCATTTCTGCCATCAATTCATAGAATTGTAATTCTAGTTGTTTTCAAATCTCATTTGATATAACACACAAGTGTCGTTAGGCATGTCGTTAGGGTGAGTTCGGATGGAAGGCAAAACGTTGCAGAACTCATTTAAAGTGCATTAAGACATTCACGTTGAGTGGCAGTTAGTAACGATAATAGCCTTCACCTGTAAGTCTCCGGCTCCCTACGCTCGTGTATCAAAGACACGACAGAGACCTCTGTCTCTCATTCTCTCTCCCCTTCACTCTCTCTCTCGCTCCTTTCACTCTCTCCCTTTCACTGTCTCTCTCTCTCTATCTCTCTCTCTCTCTCTCTCTCTCTCGCTCTCTCTCTCTCTCTCTCTCTCTCTCTCTCGCTTTCTCTCTCTCTCT
>CM051016.1:19412090-19564590 GCA_027704905.1 Muraenolepis orangiensis
CATTTTTGCAGAAGTTTACAGAATCGTTCCTTTTTTATGAATTTACTGTATATTTATATACACACACACACACACACATATATATATATATATATATATATATATATATATATATATATATATATATATATTATTATTAATCTGCAATTCATGCAGAAGTTGACAGAATTGTTCATTTTTTTAAGAATATACTGTATATTTATATACACACATACACAAACACACACACACACATATATATATATATATATAAATATTATTATTATCATTATTAATCAGCAATCCTTGCTGTGTGTGTGTGTGTGTGTGTGTGCGTGCGTGCGTGTGTGCGTGCGTGCGTGCGTGCGTGTGTGTGTGTGTGTGTGTGTGTGTGTGTGTGTGTGTGTGTGTGTGTGTGTGCGTGCGTGCGTGTGTGTGTTGATGCTTCTGAGGCTTTATTTCTCTCTCCAAACCAAACTGAATGATAAATGAGTGATTCTTCGGGGCTATGGTCTATGCCATGCTGAGCTGGTGCGGTTAAATGAATACATACACTGAATATTGTAGCTATAACTGAAACATAAACTCAAGAGAATCAAGAGAACATGCGCAGGGCGCTAGAGTCGGTACAGTGTGGGGAGATGTTATTGTAAGAGAGTAGGTAACTGTTACACTGAATACACACAAACAAGCAGACTCTCTCTAACATTCAGAGCGGCAGTGAGACCAAAATATTGACAAATATTAAAAATTGTTGTCAATATTTGTCAATTAACAAAAAATAATAGCCATACCGGGGATTATAATAGAGTTATTGGACAACACTAATGGACACACGTGTGCTGATTTCTTTCCCTTTGTTTTCTGCGTGGAGTTTATTTATGTGTGTCAGGATTCTCATTTACATATGATGTTCTTTTGTTGACTGAAAGCAAACATTCGAAGGATTTGAGTGGGATTTGCGTGGGGATTAGTGTGAACTGTAGTCATCGCACGCTTTCTCTTTGTCTTCTCAACGTGTGTGTCCTTCTGGCAGTTACAACAATAACATTAATATTTAATATTTTTTCAGAATATAAAAAAAAAAATAATAATGGAAATGATTAGCAACACAAAATGTGCTAAGAAATGTAGGATGGAACATGACTTGCATAAGGAAATACTCCTTTAGGATGGGATTGGGTGGCTTTTGGCGTGAACTTTATGTTTTCGTATCTTCTCTAGACAGCTTTTTCCCCTTCTGTTATCCATGTTTTTTTTTTTTTTTTCCTGTGGATGAGGATGCGGTGGGTGGGTGTCAACGTAGAGGACGATAAGAGGAGGAGGTGGAGCCCACTGGCGCACCTCCGACCACGTGACGAGGCGCACAAAGCAAACGCTGGTTGCGATACTATATAACTGTTGTCTGACACACCAGCGATGCTGTACGTGTGCATGGGCTGTCTCCTTTGCACTGGACCTTTGTCAGAGAGGTGGGGGTGGGGGGGCGGGGAGAGACATCAAAAATAAGTTTCAACCGGCGTTCACTTTCGTGGGATTACATGGTTTGACCTGCTCTTGTTTGTTGTTGTTGACTTAAAACATATCAATTCATTTTGTTATCATGAGACGAGATTTTTTGTGTTGCAAACATTAAAGGTAAGCTTTTTAACCACTCTTTATTTTATTTTTTTTTAACAATGCGGCTATTTATTTATGTATCACTAATAAACGTACTAGGCATACAATTACGCAGGCAGGCATACAATTATTTAAATTTTATTTTTTTAACAATGTGTAGGGCTAAACATTGTATTACTTTATGAATAATACAATGAATATCCCTACAAATTGTTAAAAAAAATAATATTAACGTAAGCCTACTGGTCAGGCAGTCAATAATTATTTTAAATTTTATTTTTTAAACAATGCATAGGACTATTCATTGTATTTCTTATACACGTACAGTATGCCTACAGGTCCAGTATGCCCACCGAGGCATAGAGGTCCAGCATGCATAAAAGATAGGCTCATAACTAAACAGCTCGTTAATTAATTTGACAGGAGACGAAGTAATTGAAGTAATATCTGTGCTGCCTCCGTTGACTTTTCGTCATACTTTTCTTGACGTCCACTTAATGACTTGGCATGCATAATAAATAAAGAAACGGCCACAAACAAAAAGAACGCACTCAACGTTCACCCAATAAATTCGATAATAATACAAAGCCTAATCCTCAATGACCTCCTTTTATTGATAAGAAGCATTCATGCTGGTCTTAAGCTTGTCTGACCCATATACTAAATGTAGGCCTAACCCGCCCTCCCCCCACCCACCCCCCCACCCCCAAGGCAGCGATCAACTGTCCACTTTCCCACCATTGTGTCTGGGCTGCATCTGTTGGCGGGTCAGCTGTTGGATGTAGAGAGATTCCTGTGATATTATCCAGTAACACATCCATCCATTTTCTTTTGTTGTCCTTTATGGATTTGTATGGGTTTATGTATTCATATTTAAACATATATATCCTCCCCCCCCCCCTCTCTTTATAGATACCATTTGTTTGGGTTTAATTCAGTTGAGTTACATCACTGTGATTCAGCCATGATGTCAGCTCTGGGAGGCATGGCCAACCAGGCCATGATGAGCGCCATGACAACAGGTCTCCCGTACCTGGGCTCCAACAACGCCGTCTACGACGACCCGTCCGCCTACTCCAGCCTCATGAAGGCCGGATTCCACCCGGAGAAGCTTCGTTTCCCCGGCGTCAAGGAGGTGGCTTACGTCAACAACAACAACAACAATCATAACGTCGTCCTCGCCTCCCCTCCGTACCCAGCCGGCAACCTCTCGGACCTTCTCTTGGACAACCGGACGTCCGTTAAAAACACGGCCGCCGAACTGTGCACCGGCAACTTCGCCGACAACCTGGAGTGCTTCATGATCCTGACGCCCAGCCAGCAGCTGGCCATCGCCGTGCTGGCGCTCACCCTGGGCAGCTTCACAGTGCTGGAGAACCTGGTGGTGCTGTGCGTCATCCTGCACTCCCGGAGCCTGCGCTCCCGCCCCTCCTACCACTTCATCGGCAGCCTGGCCGTGGCCGACCTGATCGGCAGCATCATCTTCGTCTACAGCTTCCTGGACTTCCACGTGCTGCACCGCCAGGACACGCCCAACGTGTTCCTCTTCAAGCTGGCCGGGGTGATCGCCTCCTTCACCGCCTCGGTGGGCAGCCTGTTCCTCACCGCCATCGACCGCTACATCTCCATCCACCGGCCCGTGGCCTACAAGCGCATCGTGACCAAGACCAAGGCGGTGATAGCCTTCAGTGCCATGTGGGCCGCCTCCATCGCCTTCTCCCTGCTGCCACTGCTGGGCTGGAACTGCAGGAGCCTCCGCTCGGTGTGCTCCGACATCTTCCCGCTCATCGACCGGAGGTACCTGATGTTCTGGATCGGCATGACCAGCGCGCTGGTGCTGTTCATCGTCTACGCCTACGTGTTCATCCTGTGGAAGGCCCACCACCACGCCGTGCGCATGTTCAGCCGCACCTCCCAGCGGAGCGTCATCGTGTACACGGCCGAGGGCACCAGGGTGCAGGTGGCGCGGCCCGAGCAGACCCGCATGGACCTGCGGCTGGCCAAGACGCTGGTGCTCATCCTGGTGGCCCTGATCATCTGCTGGGGCCCCGTGCTCGCCATCATGGCGTACGACCTCTGCCGCAAGGTGAGCAACGGCGTCAAGACGGCGTTCGCCTTCTGCAGCATGCTGTGCCTGCTGAACTCCACGGTGAACCCCGTGATCTACGCCATGCGCAGCAAGGACCTGCGCGGGGCTTTCCTCAACCTCTGCCGGTTGTGTCGGCGCTCGGCACGCCGGCCTCAGCCTCGGCCTCTGGACGACAGCGGCACGAGCAATTGCTGCTGTGGCGTGAGGGGCACGGCGGCGGCGGCGGGGGCGGGGGCAGCGGCGGTAGGGGGCGGCTCGGAGGGACGGGAAGCGGGGAGCTACGGGAAGAGCAGCAGAGTCAAAGTGGCCCGGGTCACTCTGTCGGGGGTAACGGAATCGTCTGTGGCAGAGCACGTCTGAAGGAAGTAGATCCGCCATTTGGTGCCGCACCACTCCCCTCGGGAAAAAAAGGAGGACGCGGCAGGCGAGGCCCGACCAGGATGACAATGCAAGATTACGGAGACTGTGATATGTGCCAAGCGGATCAGCCGCGACCATGGAGGAACTTTAGTTTTATGTAATAATTGAACTGAATGAATTTCATTTATAGCAATATTTGGAAAATCACGCCAGGGAAAACTGTGATGTAATGTAACTAATGAAAAAGGTTATTTTGGGTCCTAGAAAGTTGAACAATGAAACAATAATGTGGAAACACGTGGGGGAAAACAGCATTTAAACATTGAACATGAATTATTCTGTTTAATTATGTGATAATCACTTGTATTTCATGTCTGTATTATGTATTTCATGTCTGTATCCATGTCTGTATTATGTCTGTATTAAGCAAGTCGATCTGTGATACTTTCAGAGCATGATTCCCAAAATAACCATCTTCATATCAACTTGGCCATTGAGGTCCTTCTTTATTTATTTATTTATTTCTTTATTTCTTTATTTATGTATTTATTTATTTATTATCTATATTGTCCTTTGTACGTTTTTACGACCATATTCTTGTAAAAAAAATTAAATGGTGCCATTTGATTGTGTTTTATTGTGTTTTCTAAACCTCTAGCCCTGAATCGCATTCCCCTTTCCATCATCTCAATTGTAAGCAGTACAGATACATATTTACGCTGTTATTGTTAAGTTAGCCTAGGCCTGCTTTGTCTGGTGTTAACAATGAGAAAAAGATAAAAACACTGTATTGTGTTTCCAGGAGAAAGCTGGTCCTATTTGATCAAATACTCCAAAGACACTTGTTTTGTGGAAATAGCGTTGTAGTATAAGTGTTATCGCTCTATCAAACCTTATCATCATTGTTGACCCCTGACCCCATTACATTTTCTGCAACCACAACAAATAATAACAGTTACAATAAAAAAATGAATGTTCTTCTTCTTCCGTAAATGCTTATTTTATTTCAAAAGTCACCCTGGGGACTTTATTTGGAAAACCCTGACCCTGGGGTCCCTTGCGAGATCTGTTACCCCATCCTAAGTCAGGGGCTGTGGTGCTGTCGGCCCAGTCCTGGGACAATTGCCCTGGGAACCAAAAGCTAACCATAAAACCTAACTCTAAAACCAAACCCTGAAATCAAACCATACCCCTATAAGTAAACCTAACCCTAAAACCAAACCCTGAAATCAAACCATACCCCTATATGTAAACCTAACCCTAAAACCAAACCCTGAAATCAAACCATACCCCTATAAGTAAACCTAACCCTAAAACCAAACCCTGAAATCAAACCATACCCCTATAAGTAAACCTAACCCTAAAACCAAACCCTGAAATCAAACCATACCCCTATAAGTAAACCTAACCCTAAAACCAAACCCTGAAATCAAACCATACCCCTATAAGTAAACCTAACCCTAAAACCAAACCCTGAAATCAAACCATACCCCTATAAGTAAACCTAACCCTAAAACCAAACCCTGAAATCAAACCATACCCCTATAAGTAAACATAACCCTAAAACCAAACCCTGAAATCAAACCATACCCCTATAAGTAAACCTAACCCTAAAACCAAACCCTGAAATCAAACCATACCCCTATAAGTAAACCTAACCCTAAAACCAAACCCTGAAATCAAACCATACCCCTATAAGTAAACCAAACCCTGAAATCAAACCATACCCCTATAACCAGACCTTAAACCTAACCTTAAAGCCTAACTCTAATATTTCATATATATATTTTTTATCACTTTGGCATGACGGGCGATCCCCACATGGGGTTGCTTTTCCCTGATTAAAGGAGACACTTAAAGACACTTTTGTAGAACGCTTGGAGGATTTTTCTATTATAAGCACATTTAGGTGCAATTTGTGATCTTCAAACAACTATTTACACGTGAATGACTACTACTGATGCCAAGACTAAATGAACCCCTCATTCAAATAGGACAATTGGCCAAACTTCCGCAATGTTGTACAATGCCGCCCTCCTGTGGACACGTGGTCAGAGTGAACAGTGTGAACAAAAGGAATACCTTAACTTAATTATGTCACCATTAATTACGATATACAGTTTTAACTAATTCTATGCGAAAAGGCGTCGTAAAGTTAAGCATGGAGCCGTCACTTTAAAATAGCTTTTTGCACCAGCAACCATATGTAGATATCATCTATAGTCATCACTAGAGATGACCTTAGACCATTCTTTATTGTTCTTTATTATTGTGTATCGAAGATACAAGATACAAAATACAAGATATGTATTGGCCATTTGTAACAAGTACATTGGAATGCTTACTCCCCATTCCCTCCTGCAGTATACATCTCTACAACAATACCATCAAAAAATAAATAATATATACAACAAAAAGGACAGCAAAGTGTATGTTACTTGTTGTGTATAAGTCATACTGCGGGAGTGAATAGGGATAAAGCATTCCATTGCACTTATTACAACATGGCAAAAATAATTATTCCTAAATCGGCCAAGCATCCTTTGTAGTCCACACAGCGTCTTTAACTAATTAGTGGAACTACAATACCCACCACGCAAGGCGAGCGCATTGCATTGCGCAGGCCATGCGCACACACGTCGTCGTCGTCAACAAGAGAAGCCGACCGACCGCTCAGATCAGAAACAAGCAGCTAAGTAGCGCTAGCTCGCTGTCTACCGCTAGATTGACGTCAAGGCGGATGACCCACACTTCACTAAAACTCACACCGTCAACACTTTCATCCCTGCAACTTTGTCCGGATCAAGTAATTGGAGAGCGCTGAGTTTCATCAAGAAAGGTGAGGGCTATTTTTTTTTTTCAACTGGAGAGAAGACATAACACATGACTCCCATCTACGTTACTTTAGCTACCATTAGTTAGCTTTGTTTTCTTTTTAGTCGATCACTGGCTTAAAGCTAAGTTGTGCGGATCGATTTTCCTTCAAGAAACAAGTTGATTTACACTGAACTTTAAAACGTCAAATAGCAGCAGCAGAAACAACAACAAAACCCCGAGACGGGCGATCGAGAGCTAACGTGATCGTCCCCGGTTGCTTTAACGTGTGTGTGTCTCCATCCATCCGGTAGTTGAAGTCATGGCGTGTGGAGCCACCCTGAAGAGAAGGGTGGACTTCGATCCCCTGATGAGCCCCGTGTCTCCGAAGAGGCGACGGTGCGTCCACGGTGTGTCCCCATCGCAGTCCTGCTCCTCTTCGTCCTCGCCTAGGAAGTACCTCCGCATGGAGCCCTCACCATTTGGCGAGTCGTCGTCCAGATTCACTGCAGGTGATAATGATGGATGCCAGCCAGCCAGCCAGCCATCCTCTCTCTCTCTCTCTCTCTCTCTCTCTCTCTCTCTCTCTCTCTCTCTCTCTCTCTCTCTCTCTCTCTCTCTCTCTCTCTCTCACGTCAATGTATAGCTTACATGCAATCAGTGTGGTTACAGTATATGAGGAATTCACCCTTATTTAAGAAGCCTCTAAGAGCTGACTTGTTTTCTTCACTAACCTCCCCCCATTTTCTCAATTCCCCTTTATTGCAGAGCAAATATTGAATAATATCAAACAGGAGTACAAACGGATCCAGAAACGGAAGCATCTGGATGGTTACCAACAGCCAGAAGGATGCTATTCTCCAGACTCTCCATCTCAGTCCTCCCTTATGTCTGCCCAGCCCAGCCTTCTAGGTCTGGATTTTATAATGTTTATCAAACTTAAGCTTTAAGAAAAGAAACACTGTAGTTTATTTTCCACCAGCACATAATTCAAATGTGTTTTTAATAACAATTTGCATGCGTGTCTTCCTCCACAGGGGCGTCCTCTGGTAGTGTGTCCCCGACCAGAAGAGAACAGCCTTTATTTACACTCAGACAGGTCGGCATGATCTGCGAGCGCCTACTCAAAGAGAGGGAAGAGAAGGTCAGAGAGGAATATGAGGAGACTATGACCTCAAAATTGGCAGGTGGGCAACAACGACAACAATGCAGTGCACATGTCTGCTTTTAGAAAGCCCACATTGCCCTTTTTTCATCTCACTTACACTAAGTGCTGTATTTAGTGGAACTCAATCTGTTTGTGTGGTGACGCTGTGGAATAGATTACCTGATGAGATCAAAGAAAGTAACAATTCTGCACTATTCTTGAGAGGTATAGATTGGATGGAATATAGATGGAATCTTTTTTTGGTTGGTTCATTCTGTTTGATTTGTAAGGCTCTTCTGATCAATTAATTAGGAAATGACAGGTTAGGCATTTACAAGCTAGTTGGCTTCAGCCTAAACCCTTTCGGTCAGCCAAGTCTCTGTTTCGACTTTGTATATAATATGGTCTTGTATGTGATGGCTGATTGAACCAAACGTATTCATTTATTCATTCAAGAGCCACTGTTGAGGAATAATGTCTGAATAGTATATGAAAAATAACGACTGTATGCTGTGCTTGTCGTTTTGTCTTAGAACAATATGACACCTTTGTGAAGTTCACACACGACCAGTTGATGCGACGATTCGGCGAGCAACCCGCCAGCTGTAAGTTGACCACCACCACTGTGACTCCTGTTTCCTGAATCGAGGTTATAGTAACCACATGCTCACTGATGCAATCGGTGCACTGAAAATGATAGCAGTCTTGTTTGTGCCATATGGTCAAGAGTCGTTGCATGTGCAAACGCAACGTGATCCCTCAAATAGGTTCAAACCTACCATGTTGCCATACGAAGTCAGGTCATGTGTATTAAGATATTACAAATATTTTACCATTTAAAAAAAAAAAAAAGGGATGAATCAAGGTTCATGTGAAACATTTAGTGTTCATACTTTGCCTTCTCTTCCAGATGTGTCCTGAGTATGGCTCACATATTTCATCGACAACAATCTCTTGCTGCAAGGAAGGAGCGAAGAAAGGTGTGCAAGAAATTCAGTTTAGCTAGTTTAAATAAAAACTTTTCTTATCGTGCCATAAATCTGTCTTTGGGCAAAGGTTTATATGATGCCGTTTGTTCAGTGGTTACCACTCTTGTTGTAAGCAACTAGGTGCTTCCTAATGTAAAATGAATGGACCCTATCTCTACCAGTGGCCTACGTTTCTCCTGCTGTAAAATTCTTACTTTTATAAAAGATTCTCAGCATTCCGGACTTTAATTGTTCATCGTATGATTTCCGAAGGTGTGTGTGTGTGTGTGTGTGTATGTGTGTGTGTGTATATATGTATATGATGAAGCATCAAAAGGAAATGCCAGAAGGTTTGCTGGTCAATCTTTGCGACAGTGGAAGATGAGAGAACATGTTGGTATGATAAGATTTTGCCACCCCTCAGCTCATGGTTTCGTACCCGAGCACAAGGTAACTGATTTGACCCTGCCCCCTTTCCAACAAATCACCTTTTTTCTTTTGGTTTATTTATTTTGACATTTGTTTTACTGGTATTACTTTTTCAAGCCAATGTACTTAGTGGACAAAAAAATCCAAATAAAATGTTTTGAAGTGTTAAGACTGTTACTTGGACTCTGTCTATTTTTTTGGAAATATAGAATATATGCAATGAGCCTGAATGTTATGAATATGATTCGGTGGGAGCCATGGCACTAGTTGATTTGAATGTCATTATGGAATTCAAAATGAGTAACCAAACTGGATAGATGTACAGGTTTATAATAACGTCTGAAGATGGCGTGCCTTTTATTTTAAGTAAAACTGATTGTAAAAGGTATTAACTGAAGATGACCTTGACTTGTATGTCTTTCTCTGCAATACTCAATATGCAACTGTGAGTTATGTTTTATGAAATGCCGCTGCCATTTTGGCCAAGTCTCGTAAAAAAAAAAAAAGTTTAATCTTGACCTAGTTAAATAGAACACAGATGAGTAACAAGGAGAATATTTCATACAGGATTTTATTTTCAGTTACATTTATTTGAATATTGTACAGTTCTTCAATAGTGAGACTAGTCAGCAGCCTCCCCAGGTCAGCCGGGCCACATGGTCGGTCTTCTGCTTGGTGGACTTGATGAAACCAAGAAACTCGAGCTCGGACACAGCCTGGATGAATCGAGCACTTCAAAGCCATTTAGGAAAACAAACAGGGCATATTTTAGCCTAGTTACCGTGGCAACCAACTAAAACAATGGGGCACTTGTTTGATGAGGAAATCAATACTTATTTGCACTGAGGCGTGGGTTTCCGAGAACTTATAATAATCATTCAAGGTACGTTTCTGAAACAAAGCCAATGACGACAATCACTACCAGTTGCTACTTGAACTCAAAATAAGCAGACCTACGATATTTACTCAAGACCATGAATACAGCTACGGCTTCAGTAAACGAATGGGAGTCAAGTTGAAAAGGATACTGTTTGAGTTCATCCACTTTTCCATAGTCTTCTGACTCGGGATCTTTGCCCTCCGCAGCGGAGACAACAGTTGCATAGGCCTGGAGACAGAAATACGATTTTCACAGTTGCTGGTTCACAAGTACAGGGAAAATTTGACATCAGCAAGCCAACAACCTTTGACCGAATAACTAATCAGCCGTTTAACATCAGAATCACGATACTTTATTGCCCGTACAATAGGGATAAGTGGGTTTTCCTTGGACATTAAACAGACTAGAACAATTGACAATGACAAGATGGTCAACAAACAACAATCAAAAATAAGGTTTTGTTTGTTCAGCAACCAGACAGTTGACCCCAGTACAACAATGACCCTCGAGACACGGTTCAACTCAAGAACTAAAACGGCTCAACACGCATCTCCAGACGTCCAGGGAAGTGTTGCGGCAATCGGAAAGAAATAAAATAATCTAAATCTGGAGGATTTTGAATCCTCATTATTTGTCGCATACAAGTGTACACACAGGGACATGTGTTTCTCTGCATTTAACACATCCTATTATTAGGAGCAGTGGGCAGCTCTTGTATATACCTACTGCGGGGAGCAGAAATTAGTGTTCCCCAATTTCCAGTTCTCACTGCGTATTTCAGTCAGTTTCGGCTGTAAGTACTGAGCTACTGCCGCCCCCAGCGCCCCCCCCCCCCATCCTCACCTCAAGCCAGTCGTAGAGATTGATCAGTCGACCACACTCGAGGTGCAGCTTGTGCACAATACAGACGTCCGGCGCCGCATTGGAGACGCCGCCGTCGGCCGTCAGCAGCTTGTCGTTCTGAAACCACAGAGGATCCACAGCGTGACCACTTTCCATATCGCTCCACACTCACGTGTGTGTGTGGGGTTTTTTGTTGACGGGGAAGTAAGTACCGGAGTGCTTTTCACTCAACTGAACTGTACAGGTGCGTTTCTCAGACGTTATATTAGCGGTCAAAAAAAGAAAAAGAAAGGAATCAAATGAACACCAATGTCTACCTGTAGATTCCAGATGTTTTCATTTGCAACATGTACAATGTCACTCCCAATTCCCTCCCGCAGTCTGAATGTCCACAACAACACCATGCTACACTACGCTATACAATACTACACTATACAATTCAATACAATATAGTATAGCAAGAGGCTTTCTTTGACCAAAAGATGCTTTCTTTGACCCCAGTGAATGTTGTACATTGCAAGTGTAGTGCGTATCACAAATACTTTGTCTCCCTATTGGTTGCAGGTGATCCTGGAGCGGCGGTGGTGGAGGTGGTGGTGGAGGGGTGTACCTTGAGGTAGTGGAAGGGGCTGCTCAGCGCCGTCTGGATGGAGGTGCGCGGCGCGGCGTTGAGATGGCGCCGGAGAACGGCGGAGGAGCCGTAGTAGCAGACCTCGTACAGTGGCTGGGTCTCTGGGGCCGGCAGGTGACTCCTGGAGGGAGGGGGGTGAGAGAATATAGGCCACAGGGGGTCTGTAGTTCAGGAGTCCAGGCAAACACAACACTTGCACTTGGTATTTGCATAGTTGTATTTGTTTATGCACACACACACGCACACGCACACGCACGCTTAATAATACAATAATGTATTGGCTGGTATTTGATCTTGCCATACAACATGGTCCACACCTCACTAAGCCGTCGATGAACTCCAGCACTTCGTTCCGCAGAATCTCAAACGGAGTCATTTTCTTAGTTCTCCGAGTTTCTTTCATCTCCAGCAGCGTCTACAAGAGGACGACAACAACCAAAAGAAACAACAAAGGACATTTTCACATCTGTTCCAGTGGTTATTGACGACTTGTTTGTGAACATTAGGAGGACATGCCTTCTGCAGTTGGAACAGATCCGTTTTCTTCTGAATACTTTTCCCGGGAGATGCTGTGGCATCCTCATTGGCAGCTGTTGTTTCGGTCTTAGTTTCTGTTCAAACAAATCAATAATACAGAGTCAATGTCAAGCATATATATTTTTATATTCAAAACTTTTAATATACATTCAAGAACTAAATTGTACTAAACACAGAAACCATTGATAATGACAGGATGTTGATATATATATACATACATACACACACGTATTTGAAGTCTACGGATGATCACGACTTACCATCCAAATGTTCAAATTTATCCAGCAGCTGTTGCAGTTGGACAAGGACATCCTTCATTTTCTTTGAACTGCCAGGCTTCAAAATGTCTTCGCTGCGCTTAAGTGCTTTAACCAGCTCTTCTTTAGCAAGCATCCTGGTGGGGGAAGGAGGCAGACAGCCCAGGGATGAGCGGGTTTTTTTTCAGTCAACCTTTCATGAATGAGCACAAGTGGTTCGCTAACGCCAACGCTCTACACGCTTGGGTCTTCACGCCAACATGTTTTATAATTGGCTGTGCATCGTGACTCCCCCCCCAAAATAAATAATCCAACGGACACAATGGTTGGAACTAAAAATCTATTTTAAACATATGTGGGAAGCGGGGACCTGTGGACATGAATCGGGGGAACGACGCGGTCTGAAGCAAGCAGCACGGCAGGGCACAATAAACTAAAACGCCTCAGAACAAAGATGTAACCCGATGACAGTTCCTTCTGGTGACACCAGGTGGTGCTGTGGTGCTATGGCCCGCCCGCCCGCCTGCCCAAAGCCCCCCCCCCAACGGCCAGTTGTCACTGGCTCGGTGTCTGGATCACAATCTATATACAACGTAACATTTGATTAAAAAACATAATATGGAGGCGGTGGATAGATAGGCACGTGCTGTTTAATGTGGACTGGTCTCACCTCAGGAGTTGCATGGCTGATTGGTACTCCTCCTTCTCCCACACGTTCCCCTCCAGGCACATGATGTGGAGCTCCCTTATCTGCAAACATACAAAGAAGACAGAAAACACGGATTATATTGAATCACAACAGCATGCGCGTTGTCACATGTGCAGAGGATCAGGTTCTCCCAACAATGCTTCATGTATGTATGTATGTATGAATGTATGTATGTAGGTCCTTAGCAGGGGCGGGAATCGGCAGGGACCGCTCGATTCCATATCACAAGCGTTTTTGGAGTGGATGTATTGCAATTCTGTGAATATTGTAACATGTTTTTTGTGTGGTTTAAGGTTGGGGTCATTTTTCTTCCAATAAATGTGGCCAAGCAGAACATAGATGATACTAATTGACTAATGGTATACATTTATATAACATTGACGGTTGTATGTACGCATACGACTTTTGAGTAAACCCCCCCCCCGATACAAGTATTGCAGGAGCTAAGAATCCCAACTCTCACATGAAAAATGTGTGTGTGTGTGTGTGTGCGCTCTTGCCTGCTTGCCGAGGGGGTATTTAGGGAGCCAGTTTGTGAGAGTGTGAAGACATCTCAGGACGGGGTAGTAGTTCTTGTGATACTTGTGGAGACCTTTCAGCAGCTTCTTGCAGGTTTCCTTGGGGCAAATAGACCAACTCAGTTGAATGCAAGTCCCCCGTTCTCTCCGTTTAGCATACCGTCAGGTTCTCAACAAGTTCTGCCTTTGCCGGTCGGGCGGCCCCGGGTGTTACCTTCATATGCTCATCGTTAGTCAACAGATCCACTTGTTCCTGAGGTTTCTGCTGCTCGACATACCTTGGGCAAAACAAAAACAAAAGATTATACGCTGAATATTCCATAGTGGTCACAAACACAAAGAAAACATAGACAGATAGACAGAGAGAGAGAGAGACAGAAGCAGTCCCGGTCTGGTTTCCGTCACCATATTTCGATTCACATTTTGTATGCAAGCATCGCATTAGAAAATGTTGATGAAAATGAACATTCGAATTAACTTCCCCTGATTCGCATAAGTTGATACGCTCGCTTAAGGTGGTTTTTGACTGATTCAAAATAGAGTTCATTCGCAAAAGCGGAGATGGAAACAACTAGGCCCAATCAATTCTGACGTAGGAAACTTTGAACTCAAGTTGTGGCTTATGTCACCCAATATCAGTCATCGCTGACGTGGTTTCAACTAGTTGATGGAAACACAACTAATTCGCATCATTTCCTTTTTTTGTGCAACCTTCCAAAAGTTTGCTTCGTCTGTAAGATGGAAACCCAGCTAGAGACAGAGAGAGAGAAAAACAGAGACCAAGAAGGAGAAAAACAGAGACCGAGAGAAAAAAACAGACAGAGAAAGACAGAGCCAGAGACAGAGAGCGAGAGACGGAGACAGAGACCATCAAACCAGCACAGCATGAATCACTTAATGGGAGCGATGACGGATCAAGTTGTCGTGTGGTTATATTCATAGGATGAGCGGCTCCCAACCCAAATCGTCTCGGGTTCAATCCCCATTGTCTGCAGACAACCTGTAGGCAACCCTCGAGTAAGCCCCTAACCCCTAATCTCCTAAAAAGGGAGAAGGACCTGAATTGTGAGTTCCCTGTAAGTGGATGAAGGCGTCTCCTGAATGAACGACTAGTGAATGCATACCTCCTGAAGGAGGCCAGCTGCCTGACAGACTCGAGCCCCTGGTGGCCGAGCTGTGTAATGTTCCCCAGCACGTCCTTCGTCTTCACACCGCACAGTATGCTGAGGGGCTGGCTGAGGAAGTGCTCCAAGAGGGCCAGCTGTGGGCGTGTAACACACACACACACACACACACACACACACACTTGTTAACTCTGATCTGCAGACAAAAAGAGTACAAAAGGAGGGGAAAAAAATAAAAAAGGTACATACAAGAAAGATTTAAACCAAAAAGAAAAAAAGAGACTTACCTTCAGGCCCTTGATGAAGTTCCTCACAGAGAAGTCGTGGTAGAGGAAGATGCTGACCAGCACCTGCAGAACTTTGCCGTTGGGCTTGAATGGGAAGTAATGGGTGAGGATCAACTAGAAGAAGGGAAAAAACAAAAACAAAGAAGAAGACGGTAAAACTCTTTAATGGTATATGTACAACTTAGTGAAATGTGTTTCTCTGCATTTAACCTATCCACTTTACAGCAACATTTGCACTCTGGTTAGATGCCAAATTATTTTTCGCTGTACTGTACTTGTGCTGTACAATGACGATACATTTGAATCTAATCTAATCCTTGTTTTAGGAGCAGTGGGCAGCTATTGTGTATATACAGCGCTCCCGGGAAGCAGTGTGGGAAGGGTCTGGTGCCTTGCTCAAGGGCACCTCAACAGTGCCCAGTACGTGTCGGGGGGACTTGAACCCGGCAACCTTCCAGGTTCCCAAGCCAAGTCCGAACAGACTCAGCCGCCCCTGTGATGTTGACTCCAGACACTGGCCATTTCATAACAGGAGCACATTAATTTAATTATCAAAACCAAAAAAAAAAAATATATATATATATATATATCTATTTGAACCACATAGTTGAGTTAAACTTTGAGGGCATTTGGGAGACGTGTCCGTCCGTCTACCTTGTCTATGACCGTGGCCAGGTGCTGGGTGCAGGAGAGGGACTGGAAGAGCTCTATGCAGAGGAGGGAGGACACGGAGTGGGGCAGCACGTGCTGGATGGTGCTGGGTGACGTGGCGATGCCAAACACAAACATCAGGGGAAGCTGTTCCACGTACCGACTGCAGGAACACAATAGAGAGGCACGTCGGTCGGGCACACTTTGACGGCGGGGTTTCCGCAAGCACATGGAAGACGGAGATTCAAAGAAAAGTGTTGAGAGGAGCGCCAGCCCTGAGGAAGCGGTCACCTGCAGATCAGGATGAAGTCTTGAAGAACTCTCGGGTTGAACGCCTCGAGATCTTTGAATATTATGACGATGGGGGGCCGCTGTGGCTCATCCCCGTTACCAGAGCTACGTTTCTTACCAGGAGTGTTGGACTTCTGAATAAAAAAAAATTCAAAAAATGAATTGATTGACAATGTTCATAACCCGTTGCCATGTGTGACTCTTGTCTCCTACAATTGAAGAACTAGAACACCTACCCTTGTTTTGTTTTCATACCACTCGCTGAGGGTAGCGAGGGTGCAGTGTGCCCCCGTTGGCGGGGTTGGGTACTGCCCGGCTGCGCAGCAGCAGCATCCTCCTCCTCCTCCTCCTCCTCCACAGATACAGCTGTGCCCATTAGCCGCTCTAGAACCCTCTGCATGATGTTCCGCAACGCTGAAAAACAGACAGTTTTAAATGTGTTTACGATCCCACTCTACTGCAATTGTAGGTGCATTACAACTGGATAAAAATAAAAACACAATTTGATGTCTTACCTCCGCACTCTTTTGCCTGTAAAAGGGCCACATGAGGAGTCACAGACTGCTGAAGTTGTTCACACAAGCTCTGGAAGGTCATGTCGTGATCTGGAACATTGACACCTGCAGAGCAGCAGAGCCAAGAGGGTAGGAAGCATGCGTTGTAGTAGTGTTTACGTAATATATTGAGTTTAACCCAAGTAACCTGCTTAGTAACTGTGCCTGCACTGCATGTAACAATTTCCTTGTAGTATATCTATGTTCAGGAAAATTGAGCCGTGGGCCAACTGGTTATATTCTCTAGACATGTTAGCCATTTGATAACCAATGATGACAACATGAAGCAACTTCAACCACCTGTTGCCTCATCGCTATAGCATACCAAGGACCAGGGCAGCAGTGGGGATCTCACTGGCCCTCATACGAGACACCCAGTCATCCGTGTTGCGCTGGAAGGTGGAGCAGCATTTCCTGATGAACTGCAGCAAACCATCGAGGATGTTCCTATTGAGTTCATCCTGTAAATTCTTAGACACAAAACAAAGTCATTTAAGGTATTTTAAGAATATAATGTGGCCTTTGTGCTGAATGTACCAAAACAAATGAGGAATTGACCAACATGCAGGCATTTAAAGCTCCCTTTCATTTAATGTTTTTTTGCTGTGTTTCGCCCAACAATTCTTAGATACACAATCAACCATGTGAACCAATTGGATGGCATAGCCATATTGTATTATATTCCTGTACTTGGAAAATACATGATATAGACATAACCGGACATTATGCTAAAAAGGCTTATACTATTCTGTAGTGTAGAAATGGTTTCCAAGATCATTGCAGGTTTTTCTTTCTTGTCTCCACTAACCATTATCAAACTACCTCTAGTCATTAGAATGGACTCCAACAAGTAAATGTAGACCAATGGCACTGTTCAGCTCACCTCTGTGTCAGCTTTAATAGTATCCCACAGTTCCTGACAGAGTTTGTAGCGTAAAGTACTGTTCATCTCACTGCCATCACAGCCACGACTGAAATACTCCGCTGTGAGCACAAGGAGAATGAAACAGTGAAAAAGGAGAATGAAACAGTGAAAAAGTAGAATGAAACAGTGAAAAAGGAGAATGAAACTGTGAAAAAGGAGAATGAAACAGTGAAAAAGGCTCACGATGCAATAACAGACAATCAAATCAAATCAATAACAGAGCTGTAACTTCATCACAAGACGATTAACAAGGACCTCACCCAAGTCGCAAGTCTTCCTTCTCTTTTTAGCACTAGGCTTGAAAACAAAGCAGCCCTGAAATAGCACAATGCCAGTTATAAACGTGGAGCAAGAACATACAGTTGTATTCACACATTGTCATTACTTTTCACACGTTTTCATTTAAGACGTCTGTTAATTATACATATTGTGCATTATACAGCAGATTGAATATACGTTGCAAAATGCTTTTTGCACCAGCCGCTATACAATCCCTATGATCCCTGCTTAAGACACCGTATTGTTCGTTATTATTGTCTATATTATGCATATATATATAGGTCGATTTCTTAATACCGGAGTAAATGGAGAGTATGTTTTCCATTGTACTTGCTACACATGGTAAAAACATAATGAATCGTGAATCTTGAATCTACGTTACCTTTGATACAGACGAGGTCGACATGTCACCCGTTTAAAACAGAAGTGAACAGAAAAACAGTGAATTGTCACGAACAAATGCCCAGCAAGAGTCTTGTTTAACCAGACTGTAGAGTTGTGTCATGCCGGTCTAGGAGCACTTCCTGCAGTGGTCCCGCCAGTTTGACGTCTGCGGAGGACGCATTCGCAAACGATGTAATTGTCGTTAGACAGTTTCTCGATTGTTATACTACTACAGTTGTCAAAGTAGTTGCTGTCGGTAGCAAGTTGACTCTGCATTAACTTTGCTATTCAGCAAGTCGTGCTTGAACCGTATTTGTTATTGTTATTTCAGGCATGGGAACATTGCTATGGAAAGCCATATGGTTCAGAAAGCGCCACGCATTTGACGCGTTAAAAGTGACAAACGCCGTCCAGAACGCCGTCCAAACTGCCAGAACGCCGTCCAGAACGCCGTCCAAACTGCCAGAACGCCGTTCAAACTGCCAAAATAACGCTGTCCTGAACGCCGTTTTTAACGATGCCCAAAGGGTCACTGAACGCTGTACTGGACGCCGTTCTCTAATATGGTAATGAGCTCCGCCCTGTGGTTTTCACAGCCACTAAATTTGAACTGTTTTCACCCATCAGTGAAGAACGAGAACAGACCAAACTAGTTAATCGCTGGTCTTTTTCGGATCTACCAATTCTGCCACATGTGTCTTGCTACTTGTTTGGGTATCCTAAAGACAACCCAAAATATGCCACTTTGGGTGTTATATTATTACCCTGACAAACTTTATGGTTAGAAAATGTAATGGAAAAACAACAAAGGCACTTTGGTATCCAGTCAATTTGAGTGGGTATGTGCAGTGGGTGTTTGCAGTAAGTGTGCACAGTGGGTGTACAACAAAGGCACTTTGGTATCCAGTCGAGTTTAGGTTTGAGCCAGGTCCTGTAGTCAGAGTAGATGGTTACATCTGCTCTAACAATGGTTAGAGCACAGGGCTTTTTAAAACCAACAACCCGAGGTAACATGACTATAGACCTGAGAGAGCCTGAATGACTATAGACCTGTAGCCCTCACTCTCGATTGTCAGCAAATGCTTCGAGAGGTTGGTCAAGGACTTTATTTGCTCCGTGTTACCTGCCACACTGGACCCATGGCAATTTGCATATCGTCAAAACATCCACGGACGACGCAAATGCCATGGCCCTCCACACTGCCCTTTCCCACCTGGAGGGAAAGAACTGTTATGTGCGAATACTGTTTGTGGACTACAGCTCAGCGTTCAACACGATAGTTCCTGCCAAGCTCGACACCAAGCTTAGAGGTCTAGGCCCCATCCACGTGCAGCTGGATACTGGACCTCCTGTCGGACCGCCGCCAGGTGGTGAGGATGGGCAGCACCACCTCAGAGCCACTGACCCTCAACACGGGAGCCCCCCAGGGATGCGTGCTGAGCCCTCTCCTCTACTCCCTCTACACCCACGACTGCATGGCTATGCACAGCTCCAACGTCATCATCAAGTTTGCTGACGACGCAACAGTGATGGGCCTGATCGCCGGCGACGACGAGACAGCCTACAGGGAGGAGGTCGGATTGCTGGAGCAGTGGTGCCAGGAGAACAGCCTCGCCCTCAACGTCAAGAAGACCAAGGAGCTGATCGTGGACTTCAGGAAGCAGAGAGGAGAGCACAGCCCTATCTCCATCGACGGTGTTGCAGTAGAGAGGGTCAGCAGCTTCAAGTTCCTCGGCGTGCACATCTCCGAGGACCTCACATGGTCCACGCACACCACACACGTGGTGAAAAGGGCCCAACAATGCCTGTATTTCCTCAGGCGTCTGAGGATATATACAACCAGCAGAGCGTGGCCAAGGCCAAACGCATCATAAAAGACAATGCCCACCCCAGCCACGGACTCACAGACTCAGAGATAGCTTCCACAGTCAGGCCATCAGGCTGCTGAACAAGGGCGTATAGCATATAACAATGTATATTTTATTACATTGATTTATATATATATATTGCTCTTCTGTGCCGATATATTGCATTTTATCAATTGCATTTTTTAACTTATTTTATTCTATTCTGTTTTATTCTATTTGTATCTTATTTTTATAACTGCTGTCTGTCGTCGGGTATTGCACATAAGATTTTCACTCAGTGCTTTATGCTTGTGTAAACTGTGAAGTGACAATAAACTTGACTTGACTTGAACTTTAAATATGGAATCCTGTTTTGGTCCTAGTAATGCCACGGCCTTATGTTTGGTTGATCACAATGCCTTGTTTTCACATCCACAGTGTAGCCGAGGCAAATGGTGGACTCTAGAGGAACTAGCCCAGGGGTTCTCAAACCTTTTGGGGCCAGGGACTCCTTACAGGGATACACAATTCCAAGGACCCTCTCAAAATTGGAACACCAATTAAACATATGCTAACTACCATTTGTACTCTAAGATGCCATCTATTTGTATTCTAAAATTGTTCAACCTAAATGCACGTTTCATAGTAACAGAAGCATATTTCAATTTGAATCATGTTAATACCACTTATATACTTTGTATATGTATATATATATATTGTATTTAGATATCAAGTCAAGTCAAGTTTATTGTCACATCAAAGTTATACAAGTATAAGCAATGGGTGAAAATCTTATGTGCAATACCCGACGACAGACAGCAGTTAAAAATAATAGAATAAAAAATAAGTAAAAAGTACAAACTGTCTAAAGTTAAATATAGAAAATGCAATATATTAGCACAGAAAAAGAGCAATATATATATATAAATCAATGTAATAAAATATACATTGTTATATATGCTATACACCCTTGTTCAGCAGCCTGATGGTCTGACTGTGGAAGCTGTCTCTAAGTCTGTTTGTGCGGCACTTTGATACTGCAGTATCGCCTGCCTGACGGTAAAAGTGAGTACAGTTCGTGACTGGGGTGGGCAATGTCTTTTATGATGCGTTTGGCCTTGGCCACGCACCGCTGGTTGAATATATCCAGGAGGGAGGGGAGCTCACCTCCAACGATATACTGGACCGTCCACACCACCCTTTGAAGCGCTCTGCACTCGAGTGCGGTGCAGTTCCCGTACCAGGCGGTGATACACCCTGTAAGAACACTCAATTGTGCCGTTGTAGAATGTTCTCATGCTGCCCATGCTGAATTTCCTCAGACGCCTGAGGAAATACAGGCGTTGTTGGGCCCTTTTCACCACGTGTGTGGTGTGCGTGGACCATGTGAGGTCCTCGGAGATGTGCACGCCGAGGAACTTGAAGCTGCTGACCCTCTCCACTGCAACACCGTCGATGTATACGATGCGTCAATATATATGTATTATATACTTATATAACACTAACAAGATATAGTCCTATGACTATGAACAGTTAAAAGATGAACAGTAACAAGACATTATCCTATGACTATGAACAGTAACAAGATGAACAGTAACAACAGTAACAAGACATAGTCCTATAACTATGAACAGACACAAGATCAACAGTAACAACAGTAACAAGATATAGTCCTATGACTATAACCTGTAACAGGATGAACAGTAACAAGACATAGTCCTATGACTATGAACTATAACACGATGAACAGTATAAAGACAGTCCTATGACTATGAACTGTAACAAGATGGAAAGTAACAAGACATAGTCCTATGACTATGAACAGTAACAAGATGAACAGAAACAACAGAAACAAGACAGTCCTATGACTATGAACTGTAACAAGATGAACAGTAACAACAGAAACAAGACAGTCCTATGACTATGAACAGTAACAAGATGAACAGTAACAACAGTAACAAGACAGTCCTATGACTATGAACAGTAACAAGATAAGGGGTAACACGACATAATCCTATGACTATGAACAGGAACAAGATTAACAGAAAAAGTAACAACACATAGTCCTATGACTATGAACAGTAACAAAACATAGTCCTAGGACTATGAACTTTAACAAGCTGAACAGTAACAAGACAGTCCTATGACTATGAACTGTAACAAGATAAATAGTAACAAGACATAGTCCTATGACTGAACAGTAACAAGACCTAGTCCTATGACTATGAACAGTAAAAAGATGGCATAGTCCCAACAAACCCAGACATTTGCTCCTTATTCAAATCATTGTCAGAGAGCTCTTAACAAATCATAAACAAAGTTATCATAACAGCGTTACAGAACACATCATAGTTATTAAGCCCATGCCAGTGTTTTTTGGCAGATGTATTCCTGGCTCTTTAGACGGAAACATTATTTAGGTTTGTCCTAACCAGCTGCTTGTAATCAGATGTCACTTTGTCTTGGCTGGCTTCATGGCTTCGTTGGCACCTGAAGACACAAGACACACTTCGGTCTCCCGTCGCTGTCATAAAAAAAGAAATCTACATAAACTACATAAAGATTTTTCTCAATTTAGCTTGTTTAGGCTAAGCGTGACTTCACCAGACATAGAAATGTTGATCTGTATTTAGCTCGCCAGCTAGCGGGATGGCTAATAAGCAGAGTTTTGCAGCATCAGATAGGGTTTGTTGAGTGAAGTGAACGAGTCATGATTGACGTGATGTGTCACAATCACATCAGTTTATATTGGCCCAAAGCTAACATGGGTGAGAGTAATGAACACAATATGCTTGTTTGATTGGCGCAAATGGTCCCCGTCTGTAGATATGCATTTTTTTAAATCTATATATTTTATTTTCAATTTCACAAATTACTTCACGGACCCCTGGGGGTCCGCGTACCCCAGTTTGAGAACCCCTGAACTAGCCTACTGAATTGAACACTAATTATATGGTATGCATTGGTATGGTATGAATTGAACACTAATGGCATGTTTATACAGTTGCAAGAAAACGTATGTGAACCCTTTGGAATTACCTGGATTTCTGCATAAATTGGTCATAAAATGTGTTCTGATCTTCATCTAATTCACAACAATAGACAAACACAGTCTGCTTAAACTAATACCACACAAACAATTATGTTTTCATGTTTTTATTGAACTAACCATGTAAACATTCACAGTGCAGGGTGGAAAAAGTATGTGAACCCCTATGCTAATGACTTCTCCAAGAGCTAATTGGAGTCAGGAGTCAGCCAACCTGGAGTCCAATCAATGAGATGAGATTAGAGGTGTTGGTTAAAGCTGCCCTGCCCTATAAAAAATACACACCAGTTTTGAGTTTGCTATTCTCAAGAAGCATTGCCTGATGTGAATCATGCCTCGCACAAAAGAGCTCTCCTAAGATTAAGAATTGTTGACATGCATAAAGCTGGAAAGGGTTACAAAAGTATCTCTAAAAGCCTTGATGTTCATCAGTCCACGGTAAGACAAATTGTCTGTAAATGGAGAAAGTTCAGCACTGTTGCTACTCTCCCTAGGAGTGGCCGTCCTACAAAGATGACTGCAAGAGCACAGCGCAGAATGCTCAATGAGGTGAAGAAGAATCCTAGTGTCAGCTAAAGACTTACACAAATCTCTGGCACATGCTAACATCTCTGTTGACAAATCTACAATACGTAAAACACTGAACAAGAATGGAGTTCATGGGAGGACACCACGGAGGAAGCCACTGCTGTCCAAAAAAACCATTGCTGTTTGCAAAAGAGCACCTGGATGTTCCACAGCACTACTGGCAAAATATTCTGTGGACAGATTAAACCAAAGTTGAGTTGTTTGGAAGGAACACACAACACTATGTGTGGAGGAAGAAAAGGCACAGCACACCAACATCAAAACCTCATCCCAACTGTGAAGTATGGTGGAGGGGGCATCATGGTTTGGGGCTGCTTTGCTGCCTCAGGGTCTGGACAGATTGCTATCAGACAGAAAAATGAATTCCCAAGTTCACCAAGACATTTTGCAGGAGAACTTAAGGCCATCTGTCCACCCATTGACGCTCAACAGAAGATGGGTGATGTAACAGGACAATGACCCAAAGCACAGAAGTAAATCAACTACAGCATGGCTTCAACAGAAGAAAATACACCTTCTGGAGTGGCCCAGTCAGAGTCCTGACCTCAACCCGACTGAGATGCTATGGCATGACCTCAAGAGAGCGATTCACACCAGACATCCCAAGAATATTGCTGAACTGAAACAGTTTTGGAAAGAGGAATGGTCCAAAATTCCTCCTGACCGTTGTGCAGGTCTGATCTGCAACTACAGGAAACGTTTGGTTGAGGTTATTGCTGCCAAAGGAGGGTCAACCAGTTATTAAATCCAAGGGTTCACATACTGTTCCCACCCTGCACTGTGAATGTTTACATGGTGTGTTCAATAACATGAAAACATATAATTGTTTGTGTGGTATTAGTTTAAGCAGACTGTGTTTGTCTATTGTTGTGACTTAGATGGTTTATGAACATTTTATGACCAATTTATGCCTATGGTAATTCCAAAGGGTTCACATACTTTTTCTTGCAACTGTATATGATCTTTCAATAAAGATTAAAGACCTCTATATATGATCTTTCAATTAAGATTAAAGACCTCTGACGTTTAGTTCCTCGGTCCATCTCGAAATATTTAACTATAATGCAACATGTGAGTGAATAAGGATTGTTTTAGAAAATATATTGTAATAATAATGCATTTGTATTGCACTTTGAAGAATCTCAAAGTGCTAAGTAAATATAATTGTAGTGGGGCAACAACAGTCCCCCAGTCAGAGCTAGTCGATGTTGCCAGGGAGAGGGAAGTTTGGAGTCCCCTGCTGGAGCTGCTGCCTCCGCGACCCGATTTCGGATAAGCGGGAGAAGATGGATGGATGGATGGCAACAACAGTTAGCATTTCCAGCAGGTATTAACCATAAATATCTACAAGATTCTTCACAGTGAAGGCCAATAATATAGCATTATATTGCAATAGTTTACCAATAGTTGAGATAGCTGTTGAAGCTAGGCAACATTTCAAAGAACACAAATTATTACAAAGTATGGTAATTATGATCCGTCCACTAGTTAATCAAATTTTAGTATTTGAGATAAACAGTGATCACTGTATATATATCACATATTACTGAAATCTAATCCAAAATTGCAATACATTTGTCTACATCTCTAATATGAGTTTTGTTCCAATAAAAATGAAATATGTCAAAACTGACCAGGTCTGAACATGAACTTCGCTACTACCGTTTATTTAACATGGTAAATAACATGGGGCGTGCCATCAAAAAAGGCACGTCAACACACGCAATTTCCCATCACTATGTCACTGCCGACCTCAGGAAAGACACTGCACCACGTATGACATCTATTTCGAGGCGCTCTCTTGGGCCACCAACTGGATCAAATCGTTTTCCATGTCTGTGCTGTCCGATGTGTCCTGGTTAAGAGGTACAGTAACTCTATCAGGCAAGTCTATCAATGGTGCCCTGACTGGGGCAGAGAGGCTGCAATCCCAGCAGCAGGTGGAGGACCAGCACTGCCTCCTCTTGCTCCTGCAGCTTCAGCACCTTCCCCTCGATCTACGTGTGTGTGTGTGTGTGTGCTTGTCTGCATGAACCAGGTTGTTCAAACGTTCATCAAGAATCACAAGGGTAATTTACTGGTTTATTTTAACTAGAAACCAGGCTAGTGCTAAACAATACCGTTTTGAAGAAGTATGATCAGATACACTGTCTGACTTGTGCTGTGAAAGTACAGGCCTACATCTTCTGACAAGGTTCAACTGGGCTCATCATGCATCACAAATAGTGTCAGATATTTGATCAAAACAGGTTTGCAACTTTACTAATGGTACACATCTTTGTATATTAATTAACTGTCTCCATGCACACATACCTGCCAGGAAATTTGTGAAAAAAATTGGCATGTGAATGGTCAATAATCGATTAGTTTTACGGTTTTGCATATAACAAAAGAATACAAAAAAAGAATACAACCTGCATATTGTCCAACATGTTCAATTTCAATAACGTCAACCATTATTGAATGTTAAACGTCAATTTTGGTTTTTAACTAATCATGCCAGTCATTTTACGTTACTATACATGCCTTTTCGGCACTTCGCCTACTGCAAAAATAGCCATCCCACTAGGAAGGATTATCCCTGGTGCCTATTTTCCAATGTTTTTTATTTCCCTGCCTCAGAGGGTTACACTTCTAAATTCAAGACTGAAGCTCTTTAGATTATAAAGACCTACACAATGACACGAGATGTAAATATAACTATAAACTGGTTACACTTCTTGCATAAAACTACATTTAACTGTGCTCTTATCATATCACAATGGAACATGATAAAAGGTGCAAAAAAAAACAATCCATAGATCCAAGATGTACAAAAAGGTACAGGTTACATTTTATTGAACACTGTGTGGAAGACATGTAAATATTACAGATAGGTCTACTAGTGTTGAGAAAGGATAAAATAAATAAACAATACTTGAAATCCCATAGGGATATAAAAAACTGTTCTCAAAAGTCTCAATTTAGCAAAACAAAAAATACTTAGTACTAAGCATCATGAATACAAACATGTTTCTAAAATCTATGCCCTAAAGATTACCTGGTTATTATACCTAACATACATACTTAAAATCATCCAAGACATATATTTCATAAGTACAAAATACTCAATTTCCTGTTTTAACTGGGACCACTTTTGAATAGTTGGAAATCTGATGCACCATCAACAAACCATTCTGCAGCATGTTACTTTCTCGAATCCTGAGTGTGAGGTTGAAAATAAAGCCCAGGCTACGATCCACTACAAAAACACTTTTTTATGATAACTATGGGTCTCATATCTTGTAGCTGCTTGAGTAAAAGGTCAGCACCATCTGAAAATGCTTTATCCACTACAATCTTAACATTGTTCACCAAGTTGAGATTAAGGGGATTTCTGAAGTCAACTAGATTTGCACAGTCACTTAATTCATCTGACAACTTGCCCCTTTGAGTTGATTTTTGCCTGATAGTTGGTTGCCTTTTGGCTGGCAGTTCAACACCGGCTCTATCGCTCAGTTTCCGTTTGGAAGCTTGGGTTGACTCTGAGGCATCTAAAAACGGTAGGAAGGACTCAAGTTCTAAAGGCTTATATGATCCGGGAAGAAGACCATCATCACTCTGTTCCTCTTGAGCCGAGGGAGTACCAGGGTTTGAGTTCTCTCTGGAACTGCTAACAGTCAAACGGTTTCGGAGGGTCTGCATCCTCTCTGAGCAAGCTGGTGTTGGATGTGCAGGCTTTCTAGGACGGACCTTCCTATTTCCCTCTGCTACTGTGGAAGCTTGAGATTCTGAACTCTCGTCTGTGGATAATTTGCCATAATCCTGGGCTATTCTATCCTCACTGTTCGGGCCGTTAGGTTTTCCATCTTCCCTCTCGCTCTCGTCGGCCTCACTCACTTCAGACGAGGAGCTTGTGGACATGCCTTCAGATTTATTTGCATCTTTGAACCTGGAACGGGAATACTTTTTGCAGAATATAAACTGGCTCCTATGATCTTCGATATACCTCTCTGTGAGGCCATGAGTGGTGTAATGTTTGAAAATGCTCCTTTCGGCCCTCTCTACCATGTCACAGCCAATTATCATACACGGGTACTGCAAGGATGATTTCTTTATGCACAGGGCAGATGCCTCCTCATGGGATTTGAGTGCAGGTTTTCCAAAACTGCTCCAATGATCCATAGACTTGACTTCTTTTTTCTTCATGTTTTTCTTTTTTACTTTGTACTTGCTTTCGAAATTCTCTTTCTCGCTGTTGCCCGAGCAAAACAGGCCTACTGATTTAGTCCTTCTGCCGTCGCTACTTTTAGGATCGTAGACATATTCATGCTTTTTAATCAGATGTCGCAGGAGGTTTGATTTTGTAGTGTAGACACAGTCACATCCGTCATACTCACACTTATACGTGGTGTCCACTGACCCGCTCTCGGAGATTGCGATTTCTTTGTGGACATTTTTGATGTGCTCAATGTACTTGTCCACAGACTCAAAGGGTAGAGAGCACTCCTCTCTATCACATTCAAACGCCCTTACGTTCATGCTGGACATCATGGCGGTGGCTTTATCACGTGTGAACTTGTGTAGTAAAAGGTAATGCTGCACCAACTTGGTGATTCCTGTGAACACTCTGGAACAATCTTTGACTTGACACCTGACCTCATCATCTTGTACTACGCTCTCTTGCCCGCTTATTATACTAGGCGTTTCAGTGTCCCCTGCTCTGGTCAGGGGCATTGATGCCTGATGCATAGCCCTGTAATGAAGGATAAGGTTTTGCTGAATGGTGAATGCAGCAGTGCATCCTTCATGAACACAGCGATATGGTCTATAAGGGCTGAAGGCGTCTAGGTCACCCATCTTGAGCCCCAACTTTTTCTGTGGCTTCTCTCTCTTGTGGTACTCACTTGTGGGTGAGGCTTTGGAACCGCTCGGTTTGTCTGATGGAACATGGTGGTTAGGCACTATGCTCACCTCCCCAAGCTCGTCGTTAAATTCTGGGATTCTGGGGTTTGCTTGAGTCTCCCCAGGCTCCTCTTGAGCAGGCATTGATGAGCTCATCTCACAGTTCTGCCCGTCACTCAAATAGTGATGAGGGGATGGCAACTTTGTAACAGTGGATATTTCACAGGCAAGACCTTCTTCTGCAGAATCATATGCAGTGGTGACCATCATGGGATTGTCATTATGGTCTGTTTGAGTTTCAATTGCAATATCAAGTGGCTCCTGTTTAATGTCAAATATGGGTAGTAAAGATGTTGTCGTACGACTTGTATTTGCCTCAGTGGCTGTACGGCTGCTATAGCAATCCTCTTTGGCTAGCCTGAATACACGCCTATTACGTGCACTGAATTTTAGTTTCAGCATCTCTGGCTTTGTTAAGCGATGAACTTTTTCATAATGGATTCTCAAGCCTGTAGTTCTGGTAAATGTTTTAGGGCAAATCTGACAGGGGTATGGAGAAAAATTCACAGGAGTCCTTTTCAGCTCTTCTATCATATCATTAGTGTAATCGTGCATTTTAGATAAGTGTTTGAATAATGCCTCTTTAGTCATGAATGAGTACTCACAATCATCCTGATCACACTTAAAAGGTTTGGGTAACTTCTCCCGAGACTTTTCGTCACGTTTTTCTTTTAGAGTCTTACCTTTTTCACTGTCCGATATGGAATCACTTTTGACAACATGTTGTGCAAAGGACATTTTTTCCATTTTCAACTTTTCTTGTGCAGCCTCAATTAAATCCAACCTTTGAAAGGCCTTGGAAATGTCAATGAAGTGTTCCTCACGGCGGGGCACAACCTGGAATGGATCAGTAGGCTCTGCCTTCTCTTTCCGATCGCCATTTGTTTGTAAAGGCTGTTCTGTGGAAGCAGAAGGGAGTGGATCGGATGAGGAGTCTTTCATTGAACTTTGGGGCTCTGTTTTAATCACTTGAGGTGTTGTCAAAGTGGTCAAGCTACTGCTTTCCTGTTTGAACTCTCCATTTGTCACGTTGAATATTGCTCCATTAGTAGTATCGGGGACGTGAGGGTCATTAAGAAAATCGAGAAATGATGTTGGCAGGTCAGCCGTGAGATCGACTTCGTCTAAAGGCTTGCATTGCGACCGTTTTGATAGATGGCCTCCAAGGGACTTAGTGCTTGTGAACTCTCGGAAGCACCTCCTGCAGATTACTTTACCATCCTTTATTATTGCGGGCCATTTGGTTCTCTTGCTTAATCTGTTGCGCTTTCCTTTCGGTGCATCAGCATCGCTGCTCTTCTCATCCAAGGGGTTGACCTCACAGTCGACTGTATTCAAATCGTCCTCAAAGGGAATGTCTGTAGTAATGACACTTTGTGGACTGAGCATTGCCTCGACAGCGCTGTCGACCGGATCAAAACCAGGTGTCTCAACCTTGGGGATGACAGTGGTGGCTTTTAGTATAGCTTGGGTATCTTTGACTTGGGTATCTGGGATGTCCGTCTGACCTTCCACTGAGACGCCTACTGTTATTTTTGGAGGGTGACTGGGTGTTGCATTCTGATCATATGGAGGGTGTTGTGTTCCATCAGAATGGCTTTCAACGGTCAAATTTTTGTGACCCGTCAGGCCTGTCATATTAGAATTTGTTTTTCTAACATTGTCACTGTCCACACCGACATCTGGCTGCATTAATGCATACTGTTGTCCACCATTGTGTATTTGGGACCCATTGTCAAGCATAAGTGAGCTAGATACATACTGAGACATCAAAGTTGAATCTGAAGTAACATGCAACACCGTGCCACTGTGTGTAGCTGCCAGTGAATGGTCCCTTTCAGTTGGGAGAGGGGTTGTGGTTTGATAGGGATCTGGTTGCCACTGAGGGTAACTCCTGGAGGGATATTCAGCTCCGTTAAATGCATCAGGAAAACAGTTATTCATAGGAGATGAATGCCAATTCCCGGATACTTCTGAAGAATTTCCTGGGCCTCCCCACGCTGGGTATAGGGTGGGATTTACCATTGGGGTAATGGGCACTGGGTCCACTGAGCCAGGGTAACAGTGGGCAGGTGAGCTTGAACATCCCACGGGATAATCCATCTGCTGCGTCCCAGGTGTGTTGCATAGTGGTGGGATTTGTGGATCTGTGGATCTGTGTGACTGACTAGGGGACGCGGTTTCCATGTTGGATATTTTCTTTGTAGCTATTTTTACCACTTTGTTGTATTTCTTGGCTAGTTTCCAGTCTTCAAATATTTCAGGGTGTTGTTTCTTCACATGCCGCGAGAGACTTTTATTTGTGCTGTATGCACGTGTACAGTCCTTATATGGGCAGCAATGCATGTTCTCTTCGGTGCCAGTTGCCGCTGGCATGCTAGGATAGCCTTGTGAGGGGCATGAGTTTTCAGATTTAATCTGAGATGGAGAAAGAATCTGAGGTGGCACTTTCTGTAAGACATGAGTAACCCCATTATCAATGCCTTCCCTTGGCGGACCACCACCTGCATCATTTACTGTGCAAGAAACGGCGTGTAGTGGTTGATGCTCCACATGTTCAACGACTACGGAAGGTTGCGGATCCAGAACTTCAGGTAGCGGTTTTTCATCAACTGTTGCTGCCGCAGGATTCGTCAGTGGAGTGTAACATTTCTCTTCTTTTGCCTCAAAATTCGGATTCCCTACCGAATTGAGCATGCTTTCGATTGAGTGTTTCACCCTTACAGGAAAAGGCTCTTTGAGATTGTGCGGGGATTTGGAGGGTGATGCGCTCGCCGTAGCCACGTTCTTCATATATGCCTCGGTGTCGATGCGTTTGAGGCGGACGACGGCAGAGCACGTATCTTCCTTTTTAGGGGTGCCCTGGGGTATGGGTTGAATGTTGGGAGGGGGCTGAGGGTTTTCATTCGATTGGGGAGGATTGTTTACCACATCATGTGTACCATGAGTCTCTTGGTGAGACGGGCATTGGGACTGCGAGTAAACAACATTTTCACACTTAACCATCTGGCTGGTGTATGTAAGGTAATGCTGGGCCTCATGATCATATAACAAATAGGCCTCGTTAAAAATCTGCCCACAATTAGGGAACATGCACCGTGCCTGAAATTCTGGATGTGTTTTTCTATGCATGAGAAGTTCAGAATTGGAGTTAAAACTAGCTTTGCAATCAAGCTGTATGCAGATGTATGGTTTGATGCCACAGTGCATTTGTAAATGATCATTGAGATGTTTAACGTTAACAAATTGCCGCCTGCAATACTGGCACACCACTTTCTGCTTCTGTATCTCGAGGAAACGTATCGCTTCTGCGTCATCCTTGTGGCATCTTACATGAGCCATGAGATTACGGAAAAACTTGAAAGCCTTTGAACAATTTTGAACTGGACAGAAACAATCCTGGCTTAGCTGTGTTTCAGAGGTCCCTTGTTCTTGCTTTACGGGGCTGATGGAATTGACTTTTAAGCCAATACTGGTATAGTTGAGGTTTGGGGGTTCAATTTTGACTGGGCTGATGGGGGTCTTTACAGCAACCTTTACAATTTTTGGCGGACTTTTAACAGACTGAACTGGTTTGTCAGCCTTCCTAGCGGCTTTCATTGCAGAAAGTCTCTCTTTGCATGATTGCTTTACATGGGAAGCAACATGTGGCTCTAAAACTTCCCTGCTTTCAAAACTATCAGCACAAATTGGGCACATATACATACCATCTTTAAAATGCTTCTGAGCATGGCGCACAATGCGGTGACCCAAAAACTCCTTGTCGCACAAGACACAGTACTGCATGTATGCTCGCCAATTTCGAAATCGAGCAGAGACAAACCCTTGCTCCCGAAGTTTTTTAGCCTCTCTGTTCTTTTCTCTTTCATCCGTGATTTCATTCAGTTCGTTTGTAGTGTTCAACAAAAAGTCCTCAAGGTCCTTGTTCTCAGGAGCCCTTGCCAGCGCGCTTTCTACCTCTTGTTCCTCAGCGTCATTTAGCGTGTCTATAGAAGACACAATAGCCGCTTCTTCGCCCATCAATGCCAAGCAGTTGCGCTTCAGTGTTCTCCAGTCCCAGAACTCTGGATCAAAAGGCCACTGTGTCTTCAAGGCCAGCAGTAACTCACAGCGTAAAGAATTAGGTACTGGCAGGTTCCCCTCCTCCTCGGGCTTCTGGTCCGGTTCGTTGTACAGGGACTCAACGGAGTAGTACGAGTCAACAGTAGGTTGAAGTAGGAATTCAGTCAGCTGGCAAGCACGCTTTACCTCGAGATCATTTGGCAAGAGGCAGTAAATCGTTTTGCAGATGGTAGACTTGCTGTCCTTATGGTCACTAGTAGTCATTTTAACAGCCTGGATGCACATTTCGACGCACACTGGAAGCCCCACCTCTCCGACCTGAAAAACGCAAAATAAAAAACACATTAGTCAATTACTTTGGACGATATGAATGCAGACCGCATCATAGTCGATATATCTTACTAACGGACAATAAACAATCACATTTGTTATGCATACACTTTTTTTTCTCTTTTTCTTTTTACCTCATTTTGGATTACTTTGATGAAAAACAGAATGTGACAGACACTTCTGCACAGCAGTGTCATTTTTTTGCTCTGCTCTAGAAAGACATCAGTGGAGGACTCCAGGCGTATCAGCAGCTTACTCCAGAACAGCGTGAGCTCCCTGGATGGGCACATCAGAATAACACCAATAACAATAAGTATAAATTTGAGCCACAGACGTTAAATTCAGTTGAATCACAACATTTTCAGAAACATATGCATAATACATATGCACGCAATGGTCAACAGAAATCAAATAAGCTTTGATTTCGTCCTTTGTGAGAGGAAACTTCAAAAATAGCGTAACGGCGATTGTGTGGATGAAAGTGTAGAACTCAAAACCCTTGTTGGAGACACACCAGGCACAATAAACCTCTTCTTGGAGAAGCTGTCGCTTGAGGAAGGCAGTACATAATCCCAAGGCTCCTTTCTCATCTCCCTCCGACTCGAGGTTACAGATCATGTCAAGAGCATCTTTACAGTCTATGGTTGTGATCTGCGAGGTAGATGGGTAGAATAACGTGAGATAAACATTATTCATCCCAGATGGGACATTTGGGTGCCAGAGCAGCAGAATTACAAGACAGTTGCATAAAATGGATATATAAATATAAAATATGCAAATAACTACATACAATATCTATATACATAATTACATTGATCAGAATGTAAATGTAAACAGTATAGTAGAACTAAACAATTACAACATTATTGACAGAGTACTATATTTATATACATATATATATATAGTATCTAAATACTATAGAAACTGTTGTACCATATTGCCATGAAACAAAAACCCAATGCCAGTCCAGTTCACGTCATGATTTGCAATAGGTGCAAAGTGAGAACAAAAATCGCTTACTTCTTCCATGAGCTGCTCTTGAGTTTTCGACATACAGATGCAAACCAAGTAGATTTGCTTAAAGTTCCCTTTTCCTTCATATCCAGGGTACTCTGAGCATATCTTTGCAAGGACCGCAGCCTTTTCAACACTGTCAATTTTGATCAGATGCTTCAGTCTCATGTTGAGGAGCATAGGACCTTCCAACTCCAGAAATTCGTGGACTACAAAAAGCAAGACAGAAGCAGAGGGAAACGGTTACTCATTCAAACATTGGCTAAACAACGGACGCAAGAAACCACAACGACAGCTATTCTTCCAGACACATAGATATCTGCAAGTCTTTTCACTTGGAAACACAGCAAGTAAACATGTTGAGCACAATTAACAGAAAAGGGGGCTTCAATTATTTCAGAAAGAGTATGAGATTGTCTTCAATGTTGTTTGCATACAATTGATTGTATGTTGATCAAGGACATGGGCTGGGCGGTATATCAGTATTATGAGCTATACCGGTATATTTCATAAGGCGATATGTAGATGGGAGCATACCGTCATACCGATATGTCTGAAGTTATGTTATGACCGTTTTTTTTGTTGTTGCATTAACGCCGTTTTGTCCCCCCTCATCTCAGAGTCCACATAACGTAGGCAGTTGTCTCTCTGCTCATAAGCTCAGCCCCGCCCCCCCCTCTCTGTGTCTGCACGCAGGCTCTCACACAACTTTCCAGCAACATGGAGACGGACATAGTGCTGGTCGGGATAGGGATAGTTTCAAAGACTGTATATATATATATATATATATAATTTGGAGATATTTGGGATTTCAGATGAGGAGCAAAGCGACGCTATCTCTCTAAAAGATGCGTGCTGCTGCTGCAGCCTCCGAGCCCTCGCTGCCCTACACTCTGCCCGGAACAAGCTTCATTTAGCAGTTCCAAGTGGCGCCATATAACAAAGGCGATTTAGTGTAGGAGCAGAGGTATGCCTATGTATTTGATATAGGCTATTTATTTTATGGATTTTGATTATTTCAATGTATCTTTTAATTTACGTGTTAATATGTAGTGTGCAGCTGTATATTTTCTAAAAGGGAATGCCTGTTATTCTTGTGAATATGAGTTGTCTTAAAAAAAAAAGTGCTCAATGTGGCATTGAGTTTAAACTGAAAAATCGTATAAAATACCGATATATATCGTATACCGCGATGCAGCCTAAAAATACCAGGATATGATTTTTGGTCCATATCGCCCAGCCCACCCACCCACCCACACACTAACTAACTGACCTTGCTCAGTCTGCGGCGATCCACTTGACAGGATGCTGCTTAGAGTGACATTGGACCACACGCTGCCCTGCTGTGCCATGACAGACAGCACGCGAAGCTGCGTGTTACCAGTCTCTTGCACAAGACTGTGTGCCAACTGTGGAAGGAAAAGGAAATAAGGCAGCTGGTAAGATTTGACATAAAGTGCTGCAGCCATTGAACAACCGTATCTGATTTCATCACCAAGACAGAAAACCGAAGAAGAAGAAAAAAATTATAGTATAGACTCCCTAATAGTTAATACTTTACACTGACCTTAATGGAGGACTGGAATTCCTCCCATAAGGCAACCGGGACATGCTGGGGCAGTAAAAGCAGCAACTCAACACAACTCCTGTGAATTCAACATAACCATCCATCAGGGCAAAATATAGTTCAAGGACAGATACAATGCACCATAGAAAAATGTCTAATGGATCTAAATATACAAAGTCACAGCCAGAAATCAGCCATTAGAACAAATAACGTGAGACAATGAAATGAGAATGAATACTAGGTCCTTGAAAGAACCTGTGAAAACATGAATGGAAACATTTGAACAGCCCCACTATTTCAACACGGTTGTCTTGCAGTGCATGTGTGTCTTGTTATATTTTACCATTTAATATTTGTTTCAGTAAACACCAAGGAAAACAAGCAAATGACTTAGCAACAGACAGTCAAGAGCCTATTTGAACACACAGACCTAACCCTACACGGACCATTACACTCAATCACAGTAGGGCAACGAACCAGGTTTTTTTTTCCTACAGGTATTACCGTGTGTGTGCATAACAAATACATCAACATGTATTTACAGTGTCTGGCTTGTACAGTGATGCAGAATACCGTACTCACAGTTCTAACTTTTCAAGTAGAAGAGGCACATTTTCACATTCAGAGGAGAGACAGGAGGTGGCTTTTGCGAAGCTGAGTATGGCCACAGTGTACACCTCCAGCAGAGGCAGTGGGTCTTCGTCTGTCTTCCATCGGCCAGCATTTTCCACAAGGACCTGCAATACAAATGTCAACAAAACAGGGGAATAAACTCCATTAATGACAGTTCCCTTTATGTCCCACTACGACAAAGTAGCTACTACAATGCAGCTACAAGTAGCCTGTTTACTCAGAAACATAGAAAAAGTAATCCATCACAATGGTAAACAATGTAAAGCAACTTGGAAGTGAATGCTAAATAACTAAATCTGCCTTTTTAGAAAACCAAGGTAGGTAGAACATAGGCTTTAATATAATACAGGTGTAAAACATTGTTTACATATCAGAAAGGTTATGCAAAGTTTCAAATTGTTATAACATTTTTATCCAAATAATACTACGGTTACTGTAATTGTATATATATCAGCTTGATTGATCATGTAGTGTACAATGTTTGTAAAAAAACGTGCAGTAAATCTGTATTACACATCTTTATTACAGAGTAATTAACATGTTAGAACACAAATATATGACGAAACCATGCAGAGCTGTGTTGGTTACTATATGACACAAGCAAAGAGTCTTATCCACTGTTATAATGTATATTGATCATTGATTGGTTGGTAACATTTCTAACAATGGCTCCTCATCAATTCTCCCTACTAGGTCATTGAACCAAAAGTCAGACCCTTGATCAGGAAACCACCTAACCACCAAAGTAGCGGTGGTAATCTGCAGTTTTAACTTCTGCAAGATTCGACCAAGCAACACTCATCTTATCTTAACAAATGCAACAGTAAACGCATTAAAACATAGATGCCTATATGCATATACATACTAATTCTCTTGAGCTCAAAATGGTTCACATATGGCCTTGAAATGGTTGATTTAGTAAAACACATAAATATATACAAATAAATAAAGCACTCAATAAAGTAACGCCCTTCAGTAACTGTATATATGATGTACTGTATGATGACTGTCGTGAAATATAGATCAAGATGATGTGGGACATCTTAGTGGGTGACACACTTTTCATTTAAAAAAAATACAACTATTTGCCAGCTGCAGGAATATGTAAAGGTCTACCATTTCAGTGTGTAAAAGGTCTACCATTTCAGTGTGTAAAGGCCGGTAAAATACGGTAATTAGGGCATGCGGCCTTGGCTAACACCTAGTTAAAAAAAATTACCCCAAAAGAAAAAAAAAATCACTGGTTTTCTTTTCGTGAAAAACGGCGACTATCAAAAGTAAAAGATGGTAATGCAACAACTCAACATCTAAAAAAAAAAGAACCAAAAGGAGTAAACCACATCAGTGTTCAACGTGTATCGCATGGGGCCGTTAAATTAAAAAACTAAAAATGCAATGCACACATGCAGCGATTCTTTCTCCCAAAAAACCTCGCTAGCTCTCCGTGTTGCACAGCATGAGCACCGAGCCGAGGGGACCCTGCACGCCAGCTAGTAGCATTCATCTGGACCTAGCTCTCCGGCCTAGGGTCGGCGGAGTCGGGGGGAAACACACTAATAATGCGTGATCGCTGCAAAAACATATGAAGGTCACTTCGTACGCAAACCCGTGAGCTTGTGCAGGTGATTACAGGGGGGGGGACTGGCGAATAGAGGTATAACAGACGGGGTAACATTGCAGAGGAGACGGGGTTTTCCCCTCCCCATCCTAAAAGGCAAGGCTAGGCTAGCTGGCTGGCTAGCCGCTTAGCTACATTGTTGTAGCCAGACGTACACGCGCATACACACGGCCGAGGGAGCCAGCAGGGCTGCAGGCTGCCCGGGGACGACGAGGAGGAAAGGAGGAAGAAAACACTTCTTACTTGGCAAAACTCTTGGCAGAAATGCAACGAGGCCTGCAACGGCGACCCGGAGCTTTCTTGTAGTGTCGCGGTCAAATTCTGAAACTGTTCCCGGAGCCCTTCGATAGTTTTCCGCGTATCGTATTCCTGCTCTGTCTCCCCCTCCGCCATCTTCACAACAATCACGACCGCGTACGCACAGATGTTACGTAGCACAGACCCGCGCGGACACGCAAAGAGGGGGGAGGGGAGAGCACCAGAGAGTGTGTGTGTGTGTGTGTGTGTGTGTACTCCACATTCTCTCTCTGTCAACAAAGCATCAATGACCTTACAATGACACAAGATCCGTAATCTACAAACTGGTGCTAGGACATTTCCAGCCCATCACCCACTACCATTTAATGTACACACGTTTTTGGAAAATGCTATGGTCTGCATTATTTTTGCTTTATTTTAAATTGCCACCTACTGGTGTCCAGGTTTGCTGTCTTGGTGAGACTTTAAAAAAAATTAGGTTTGGTAAACCAATATAATTCTTGAATGATGACTTAATTTGGTTGGTGGGCGATACTGGATGCTGGTCATTTTTGACTCAAAGGATGAAACCATGAAGTGTTCTGAATTTCAATGTGTTTTTAATAGTTATTAATCAAATGTAATATGACTCTCTATGCAATGCAGAACACAAATATAATCAACGAATACACAAGCAAACATAACTAAAAAACAGGTCAGCAGTAACATATACCAGGGGTACAACCATAAGTATATTTCGTCACAACTTCTAAAAACCTGCAGATGCTGAAGTAGACCCACAGTTTAGGCCAACCAACTCATTGTATGTATGTATGTACGTATCATCCATCATGTATCAATCTTGTCATGTTGCTTTAACTGATTTATGGGCACTTTCATCATCATTTTCCATACCCTGTAATTGCATGTTGTTGAGTTTTGTTTGGCCTGGTTGATCAATGGAAGCGCAAGAATCTAATTAATTTAAAATAGTAAATATCATTTCCAATTAATACAAATAAAAAACTCAAGGGCCCAAAAAAGTGAAAGAATGGTTGAAGGTGGCTGACAACTTTGATTCAATGCAATGTTTTCAAATTAATCTGATTTAAAGTCTATGTTGTGCAGAAATGTATCATAGTTGGTAATTAACCAATAATGATTTGGATATAGTTTACATGGTTATTTTGATGAGTATGATTTGGAAGTCTGTTGATAATATCAGGTATTACATTGAAATCATCAGGGGCATAACACATTAACCAACACCAAAACCAAAAAAGAACACGACGATGACATGAGATGTAGTCTACATATTTTAATAAAGTGTCTGTCTATAATTGATCATTTTATCTACCAAAAGATTTGATTATATTTGCACAACAACACAAATGGGAATACAGCAAGCGAGGCGCAGGTTTCAACTGAACACATTTAGAAAGAATGAAGGCCACATTAAAACAAAGACACGTTGTTACTGAACTTCTTTTCAGAAAACAGGGACAAGCTGCAGTTCCAAGCTCCTTTCCACCTATTGTTTGTGGTAATAGCAAGCACTGCAGTGGCAGGCTGTCTGGTTCTTCACCAGTTTTGCTCTGCCTTGTATGATAACCTCAGTCTGAAAGAGGACGGACAGAGAGAAAGAACCAGGAGGGGGTGTTAGCCGGTTACACATGTATCTGTACAATCACATCCTACCGTACAAGCACTGCACCATTATATATCAATAATGTAGCACATAATAATGAATCCCGCTACTGTAATTATTACGTGTACATTCATATACGGTTTAGTAAAAAAAAAAAATATTATAATATATTATACTTATATTATTTATATATATAAAGTATTTTAGTCATGGGGGAAGAGATTTTCCGTTCCTCGCTCCCTCAGCAGGGCAGCCAACACGAGAAAAGACTTCAGGTCCAGATCAAATCACAGACAAACCAGACCAGTTTCTACACCCCAGTGCCATACGCAATATACTGTTCTACAGTACTGTAACTACAATAGTGTACGGTTGGACTTCTACTGGACTGTTCTGTGTAACTACAATACTGTATTGCATCAAAACAACATGCTCTAGTTAAGTGGTGCATCCCACTGCACCTTTGTATGGCTATACATTTCTACATTTTCGCTACTAGGGCCACAATAAAGGCATTCAGATTCAGATTCACATTATCCAAAAGGGCTTTTTTTATGGCTATTTGCTTTTGTTTTTTTACAAAACAGTGGTTGAATACCTCATAGCTGCGTGTTGCTACACAGCAGGTGGCCTCCGATGTAATGTTCTTGGGCACGGCCATGGCCTCCTTTGACATCAGAGGCGTAGGGTACGCTCTGGAGAAGCAGCAGCCCATGCACTGATACACCGGACGGTCCCCAGAGAACAGCGTGTTCCTCCTCAGAGTGCATTGCTCACAGCCTGTTGGGGAACAACCAAAAACCCAAGATGAGTAAACAAACAAGCACACAAACAAACAAATGAAAAAATGAAAAAATAAAAAGTATACAAATTGAGTGGAGTGGAGGTAGGCCTATTTGTGGTTGAGGACATGCGGATGAAAATGTGTTTTTTTAGTTGTAGGCCTAAACACATATGAAGAGAACATATGGTCTAAATCTGTCGATATGGGTTCTTAGATCGAAGGTGTAACCACACCATTCACATTTCAATGAAAAGTGTCATTGGTTAAAATATCTTACTCCTGGACATGCCGGTGTTTGGATACGAGTCAGCGATGTAAAGGAGAAAACACAGGAGAATAGACCGGAGGAGAGGAGAGGAGAATTTCATCGAAGCCGTCATGGTGGAAGTGACAATTAACTAGAACAAGGAGAGAACATGGTTGGTTATAAATTCCCTTTCAACTCATGATAACGTCAATTATTATCTAAAAACATAATCAGAATAAAGCAATAAAAAAAAGATACAACAATAAAATACATAATGATCAAATAGAATCTGCATTGCAGAAAACGTACAACTTCAACAGCAACGCACCTTTTTTCTCTTCTCTCTCTTGGCTGCTGGACGTCCCGACGGTTTCAATACAATACAGTTTTCACCGGCGCCCCCCTGGGTCTATATACACTGCCAGGGACGAGATAACATCCTAGAACCTTATCGGAGATCTCGCTGACTCAGTGGCCACTTAGCTACCTGGCCCATAATCACTTGATTGGAAAAAAAAGAGGGCCGGTACGCACGGGGGAGAAGTCAAAACACACTCTAATCATCCTTCCATTCTGACTATGAATGCTGCATCTAATCCAGGGGATGATTGTTACTAGGGAACTGGGTGGTTATCATTTGCCTTGTCATAGCAAGTTGAGGGGGTCATTAGTTCATGAAGTGGCCAGTGTATTAACTTGCAGTCTGGCGAGGTAACTGTTGGTCGTGGACATGTTGTAATCATACATTATGTGCACGCATGATGATAGATGGAAAAAACCGGTAGCTCAATCCGTGGCTCAATTGAAAGTGCTCCTCTGATTCAAAATACGGGGGGTGAAGGGGGGGGGGCTAAATTTGATGACGCAGGGCATCCTGTAAGTAACCATTACATTATTACTAACTAAGTGTGAGAAATTAATTGTAAAACAACGACAATCTATATTAATCTGTTAATAATTGTTTATTTTTATCATGGAGATACAAAATGGTTGAATGTATTCAGTGGCTACAGTGTATCCACCTGCCCGCCTACAGATTCCATAGCCATGGGTGTCATTTGCTCCTGTCTAATCATTTTGCTGACCTTTTAGTGTGACCCTGGTTGTGTTGGTGATAAAGCCTTGGAACAAAACACAGTCGCACAATAATCATAGAAAGTAGAACCCATTAAATCCCTGCGAATAACAAGATTTTATCTTATCTGAGCCAATTTTTCCACTCTTATTCTAAATCAAAGATAGTCTGTATTTCAGTTTGTACTCATTTAGGGTTTTGTTCTAATGTAAGATATTTATTGCGATTTTTTTGTTATTGTTGCTGTTATGTTACACTGTGTGCCCAGCATTATAATGAGAGGTTGAGGTCACTCTAAGGGTCGTACCAATACAGGTGAAGAGGGGGAACTCGATTCGACTGCACTGCCTAGTTGAACCACAGCTACCACTCAGTAAGTGTGGTTCATAAATGTGGTAAATGGATCCCAGGGATAACTGCTACGAACCAACAAGGCACATACCCAGTTAAGGCAGCTCAAGCGGCCAAATTTCTAATGTAGCCTATATCTTAGATCTAGGGGAGGAGGGGGCAGGGCCGTCTGGGAGATATGCGAGACCCTGTTCAAAGTCGGCAGCGCCTTAATAATGACGCACTAATCATAGTTTTCAGTCACGTGACTGGCGGGAAGCCCTGGAGGGCAAACCATCGTTCATTTAGATGACCTCTCGAGAAGTTTAGATGACCTCTCGACCTCAAGAAGAAAAACAAAGATATGTGAACCAACTGTATGTGTATGGTACTTGCGATCCATATACAGCGCCCGCCGCAGTATTTAAATCACTCAAAACAACGAGTATCCTGCCAGATGTGTACATCAGTGGCGGCTGGTGGTTGTAAACGAAGGGGAGGAAGGAAGGTGCTTCACTATCAGTTTTGACAGTGTATTGTGGGTTATTTGAGCAGACAAATTTAAACCGATTGTGATCTGAGGGGGGGGGGGGGAAGCATTGTTTTGATGAAAAAGATATGTTGGGATCACTCAATAATGATGAAAAATCATTCATCTAACAAATCGGAATAGAAAGGATATGCACAGTGGCTACTTCTACCCAGGAGCGTTTCAAGGGACTCTGGGGGCCCTAGGCAAAGTGTGGGGGGGGTGGGCTTCTAAATTACAGAGCGTATTTACAAGTATATTTACCTTAGGACCCACCAGCCGCTCGGGTCCGGGAGTTTTAGAATGGACTTCAATGGGGAGTTTAGGAAGAACGGTACAGTAATTTTCAATTGCGGTAGGGGGCGCTGTTGGTACTTTGACACGGGGACATGATTGTTGTGCCTTTGAAGTGTTAACGTTGTAATATTATCTGTATTTTCACAGATGTAACTGTTCAATTTATGTGTATTTATTTTTCTCTTGCAAGTTTATTTTTCTCTGAAATGTCCTCCCTTTCCTCAATGGACGAGCCTCCACTGGTGTACATATATATTGTGAAAAATCCCTCCCCCTTTTATGTTCCACTGCAAAGACGTTTGGACTTTGATGTTTCCATTGTTGCCCTCTCAGGTGGTCACGTAAAAGAGATGTCACCACCTAGTCAGTAACACATTATACACACAGTATACTTTTAGTTCTGTTAGTGACTATTAATAAATATGATTATCACGCGTGTTACAACATACATACATTTATTAAAGGCGAAATATATATATAATATATATGATATAATATATCATATTAATAATAATAATTCTGAAGTGAGGCCTGCCTGGTTTAGATTAGATTAGATTCAAATGTATTGTCAGTGAACAGCACAGAGTACAGTACAGAGAAAATAGTCAAATGTTGCAGTAAAGTGCATGGTAATTTCATAATACATCATGGTAATGGTAATTTACAGTTAACAGTGGCTAAAAGACCGTCTACAAGGTATACAAACAGTTATAAGATTATTTATAGAGTATGTATGATATATGTGCATAATAATAGGTATATATATATATATACAGGTAAGTATACAAGTATTCAACAGGTAGTGATCAGGGGTATATGCAATTATGAAAAACAGGATAAATATATATTATAGCACCCCCCCTTGCAGTGGGCCTAGGGGGGGGGGGAATCCCAAGTGAGAATTTTGATGGAAGTTTTTATTTTTAAATCAATAACAGGCCGTTTCATTGTTGAGTGTAAATGATGATCTATGGAGCCAATACATTTCAGTGCATGACTTCAGCCTTTTTTGTTTTGTAGCCTATTTATTGACGGGGTTAAGAGAATATGCCTTGTCTTTGAAGAGTTTCAATAGATGATTCAATTGCTGTGTGTTTGTGTAGGCCTACAACACTGAGTATATAAGGCATATTCCAAATCTGACCACGTTATTTTGTGGTCGTACCAAATGCATTGGGAACAGCGACACGGTGTGGCGGCAGGTGGGACTTACGTTCATATTAAATTATTAAATGTACAGCAGACCTCTTGATACACAATGGCATAGTATCTTCTGTATGTGAGTATTACTTAAGTGGATACCATTCAAAGATGGCAACATTATATTCATATAAGTCATATGATAAAGTAATAAAAAAAAATAAAAAAATAAAAAAATGTCTATGAAAGAGACAGAAAGAGACTTTTTAAATGCACAATGTGGCTCTACTTTTAGATACGGCATAGTACAGGTGTGTTCAATACGTAAACATGTTTTTTATCACGCCCCATTTCCTATGCTTTACACATAATAAACCTGAACGTGTGTCAGTATTACGCTATCCAAGAAGCGTAAGCTCTAAAGGGAGGGGTAGTGGGGAGAACTGTGTGTATACTGTAGAGTCATGTATAATTGCATAATTTATATATATATATCATCCCATATAAAATACACCCCCCGTAGTATTATAAAGATGCGAATACTAGTACTGCGAGTACTAGACTTGTATTATTGTATTCTTTCACAATTGTACACAATTCAGCCTTACAAGTCTAGCGCACAACGTGGTACGGGATGTCTGTCGGTAGAGAGACACCGTGCGGCCCATGCGGTATCAACGCGTACAGTAAAAGCACACAGACACACACTAGACACACACACCACACCACACACGCACACAACCAGACACACTCCGAGAGAGCCCGTGCGCCGGTGTCCGAGAAACCCCATCGACGAGACAAAACTCGCGGCGTGAACGTGGCAGCCATTTTACATCCTCCTCACGAGTGAATGACTGAAGCCGGACCAGTGGCCGGGAGTTTTTCCACACTTTTCTCTCTCTCTCTTTTTTACCCGTCGTCACCCGGTTTAATCTTTTCGAAATAATCGACGCGACACGAGTGGGTGATCCATTGGCAGGTACGGGCCGGCTGGGGGGGGGGACGGGTCGACCGACCGGGGGGGTTGGGTTCGGTGGGAGTTGTGTGTGTCGGTGGTGTTTGTAACAATGTGGTGGCTGGTGGTGGTGGTGTGTGTGTGTGTCGGTTGGCTGGGGGAACCTGGTTCCTCCAACACCGGCTTTTTGAAAATGGACTCTTCCTTTACACGTTGACGAACCACCACCACCACCGAGCACCTAGCTAGTCGGGGGCTTTTAGTTGTTTTTGTTTAACCAGCTTGACCAGAAACCGAAAGGCCTCCCCTTCTGTGTGATCGTAGAGTCCCAACAGTTTGTATGTTAACGTCTCGGTCGGTAAATTTAACATGGGTTTTTTTTGTGTGGGGGGGGGGGGGGGCGGGCGGTGGGGTGGGTGGGGGTGGACGGACGACGGCGACTTCATTGAAATGCAAGGAGCTCGTATTAGCATGCTATCCCGGAGCTAGCCCTACTTTGACAGATCCTGAACTGACACGCTCATTGTGTCACTGTGTGTGTGTGTGTGTGTGTGTGTGCTAACGTTAGCAGGTTAAAACAAAAAAAGTAAGAAGTTGTAGTCCTGTTGTTGTTTTTTTAATCTGTGTTTTTTTGTATTGTACACATGGATACAGTCGGGGGGGGATGTTCTGTTTTATTCGACCGACTTCGGGACGAACGTTCAATGGATGAGCTTTGTTATTGTGCCGCTAACCGAAGACCGTAGCTAACCGCTTTTAACGTTAGCTCTACACACTAGCTAGCGCAAACGTGTGCAGCTCAGCCCCTCCCTCTAATTGTAGAGCTACTAGTATGTGCAACACTATGTGTACACATTTGCACATATATGTACATTTTTGCACGGGTGCCTGGGGTTGTTTTTAAAGTTGCACTTGGCTGCCTTTTTTTTTTTTTTATATACCCTGACACGCTGCATTTAAATGCAATTTGACTGTCGTGAGCAATTTGTTGCTGTACACACGGCATACATGTGCAGAACAATGTATTATATTTAAGTAACAACTTAAATGTGCTTATTACTATTTGGGCTACCATTCCCAGCCTCGAGTGAAACAGGGCCGAAAACAGTATCCACATTTTGCTGCTAGATGACCCGTGTCAAAGAACGGCAACTTGCATAATGGCTTGATTTTGAAATCTTTACGTGTAAAACAACGTTATTTGTTTTAAAACAACGAATTACAGTTCCAGCAAAGTGGATTTGCTGGCAGTTTTTTGTAGACCGAGTGCTATATGAGACACGCTGCTTGTTCACTGGTCAGCCACCGGAAGCTGGGGCTCAGCCGCTTAAGGAACACGTGTATGAGCTCTCTGGCCTTGCTGAAGTCAGCACTGAGGAGGCAAGCTAACATGTAATTTGGAGAATACATTAGACCCGTTCCAAACAGCACAAGCTAGCCGACTTCACTTTGCATGAACACACTTCGGACTCGTGTGTTCACACGGACAACTTATATTGCTAAAGTATTATCAACTTCCAGAAGTTTATTTTGAAGCCATGTCATCTGAAATTGCCATTTGTTAGGCGTAGCTTCAAGATGTGAGTTATGTGACTGTAGTTACATGAGAACAAAGACAATTTCGCTTGTATCTGTTGGGGGGTGGTTTACTAAAATGTGTCTTGTTGCATAATTGTGCTGAAGTCAAGTTCATTCAATGCTCTATCAGTTGTTTAACGAAATGCATGACTTTGCACCCCCATGGCAAAGGCACGATCGCAATTAGGCAACCCACACGCTGCCCAGGACCCAGCATTAATTTGGCTCATTGCGTTTACACAGATTGCTGGAGACATGGCCACGGAACATATTAATGGAAATGGTCCAGAAGAACCAATGGACATCAATGCTGCAGTTACCCATTCTGAGCACTTCCAGACTTTATTAGAAGCTGGTTTACCACAGAAAGTTGCTGAAAAACTAGATGAAATTTACATAGCAGGTAAGACAAAATGAATGTCTCTGTATGTTCATATACTTTTACATATCATTTTTGCATGTCCTGTCATCTTCATTGCCTTTTTTGTATGTGGGAAGTAGTCATTTTGAAAGCAACTTTTTGTAGTTTCCTACCAAAATGGGTACTGCAGTGCTACAAACATTTGAATTGACTATTGTCGTTACAATCCGTGAATTATTGCATTTCATAATTAAGTTGCATGATAAACCACTGTTAAGTTTCTCTCTCTGTAATTACCCTCTCCTCTCATTCTGTGGCTTCATAATACAATGTTGACTGTTGAATAAGTTGGACTTATTTCTATAAACCTGGACCTTGGCACCATTTTAACACATCTTTAAAAAGACCATATGCAGGTGTAATATCACCTGCATATGGTTACAGTCTGCACTTTGCCCTATTTATTTTTTATTTCAGTCAGATTTACACACTTGTACTGAGGGGTTAGCTCCAGTAGCAAATCCAGGGGTTATTTCTGGACCTTAACTGACTACTAGAAAATAACTTTGCCTTACCTTTGCAACCAGATGGGGACAAATCAGAAACAATGGCAGCAGCTGTCTGCTGTATGGCAGTTTGGGGCAGGTGATGGAGTCTCACCGTAGAGAAGAATGCTGGCGGACTCCTTAGAAGCTCCCGGCCACCCAATAGAGGGCACATGCATATCATGTTTCAGTCACATCTGTTATGATTAGTTCAGCAACAAAAATACTAGTTGGGGAATAAAGTACAGCCTGCTTTCTAAACATTTCTCCATTTAGACTGGGAGTTATAATGGGTTATTGGTCCGTCACAAGTTGAAAGCCTATTGCTTCATCAAAATTGCATATAGTCAGTTCATAGAAACACGGTGCAGTTAAGTTCTGTGTTAATTGTCAGCTGCTTGCTGTATATGTTGTGTTTTGTTCCCAACAGGATTGGTGTCACACAGTGACTTGGACGACAGAGCAATTGAGGCCCTGAAGGAGTTCAACGAGGACGGAGCTCTACAAGTCCTCCTGCAGTTCAAGGAAAGCGACCTCTCACATGTTCAGGTATGAATGTTACACGTCGTATTCTTCTCGTAGTTCTCTTATTTTACGATCCTAATGGGCTTCATTTTTCATCTTTCAAGTCTAACACACAGCGTTGCCACAACATGAGGTTGTGGAAGTGTTGTTCTGGTGGTATACATTCTGTGGGGTCCTTTGCAGAACAAAAGTGCCTTTCTGTGTGGAGTTATGAAGACGTACAGACAGCGAGAGAAGCAAGGGACCAAAGTGTCAGACTCCAATAAAGGACCCGATGAGTCCAAAATCAAAGTGAGTCCACGTTGAATCCTGGAAACTTGTACTATATACTGCAACTTCACTGTGTTGGAATATATTTGGAATGTACGCTGGGCGATATGTAGAAAATGGAATATTACAGAATTCTTTACCAAATACTTCGATATTTAAAGTTGTCTATTGCCATACACTATAATCAACACTATACTATAGCAACACTATACGCATTTAAAAAAAGAACAATACTTCCATTACACTTTATAGTTATTTTTTGTGTATCGTAAAGTGTTTATACTTTTGTATTGTATGGTGGTGTGACATTTAGGATGCGGCAGTGAATTGGGAGTAAGCCTTCTATTGTACTTGGCAAACATAAAGAATCTTGAGTCACTTGGTGCTTTCACCAAATATTTGGACAATGAGATAAAGGCAAATGGTAGACCTAGTGCACACTGTCATTTTGAAACCCTACATTCTGTTTACTAGGCCCTGCTGGAGAGGACTGGCTACACACTTGATGTGACTACAGGCCAGAGGAAGTACGGAGGCCCACCGCCAGAATCGGCCCAATCTGGGGTGCAGCCTACCATCGGTACAGAGGTACGTCCCAGTGGCTTGTCTAGTAATCTCTAATCATCACCCCCATTACTTGGATGTCCAAATGATGAAAATTTTCATTCTGTAGTAGCCTTGGTTACACTGCTGACTAACCGCTAAGACCTGACAGGACGCACCCATAGTAAAGTTTGAGTAACAGTTGTCCAGCTGGGAGAGATAACTCGATGTTCTCTCTTTTCACCTGGCAGATATTCGTTGGCAAAATCCCCAGAGACCTGTTTGAAGATGAGCTTGTCCCGCTGTTTGAGAAAGCCGGTCCCATCTGGGACCTTCGCCTGATGATGGACCCGCTCAGTGGCCTCAACCGAGGCTACGCCTTTGTCACGTTCTGCACTAAAGACGCTGCACAGGAGGCTGTCAAGTTGGTACGTCATCTCTGGACGGTCCGACATCGATATGACACCGGATAGGGTTTATATGTGTAGAATTCAGAAAAGTAGTGATTCCCATTTCATACATGGCCCATTGCTACACTCAAGACTTTAGGCCCATATACTTCCCATCTTATTACTGTTGCCTGCTGACTTCTTGCTTTCATTCTTGCCGTCTCCATTCTTTTTCAGTGCAACAACAATGAAATCCGGCCAGGCAAACACATTGGGGTCTGCATCTCTGTGGCCAATAATAGATTGTTTGTTGGGTCCATCCCCAAGAGTAAAACAAAAGAGCAAATTGTAGAGGAATTTGCAAAAGTCACAGGTAAGTCAATGTCACGGTTTGTGCCTACTAGGTGGTTCAACAAGTTGTGCAACAAAGTGCTTGTCAAATCATCCAATTGTTTGTATAGTAGCTTTTATAACCTAGTTTTAGTGAGTTAACTGAATTACATTGGTATTTCATTGAACACAGATGCCAGTATATGAACTGTTCTTTGTGTCCAAATGATGACCTCATTAATATATCACCGAGTGACTTCGGTTGCTGTGACGGTTTACCGCTAAGATCTGACTGGACAAGGAACTGTGTCAATTTGGCATCTAGATCTCTTTAGACCTTTGTTATTCTTTGGCGGGTTGTTTGCATGATATTGGTGTTTGCCAATCTTAAAAATAAGAATTATTACGCAATCCTTTCAGCTAGGGGAAATTAGAATTGCTGCAGGTGTGGGAAAATAAGTATGTATGCCACGTAAATTTGTCCCTCTAAACGTATTCCTGAATTTCCCGTCGCTGCAGAGGGCCTGAACGACGTCATACTTTACCACCAGCCCGACGACAAGAAGAAGAACCGGGGCTTCTGCTTCCTGGAGTATGAAGACCACAAGACGGCAGCCCAGGCCCGGCGGCGGCTGATGAGTGGCAAGGTGAAGGTGTGGGGGAACGTGGTCACCGTGGAGTGGGCCGACCCCATTGAAGACCCCGACCCAGAGGTCATGGCAAAGGTAAGGATAGAGTCCTGTGGGGTGGTGGCCAGGGTGCCGTACGGTTGACTGGACCATGGGGGGGACACAAAGTATACACGGTTATAAACATCCGCACGTCATTAGTTATACAGGTACACTTGGCCAGTTGTAGTTTTATAAATTAAAGCGTTCCAGTTAAAGCAGTTGTGTGTAAGTGGCTGAATTCACAGCCTCAATATTTTTTATTTTTCTCCAGGTTAAGGTTCTGTTTGTGAGGAACCTAGCAAGTACAGTGACTGAAGAGATACTGGAGAACACCTTCAGCCAATTTGGCAAGCTGGAGAGGGTGAAGAAATTGAAAGACTACGCCTTCATTCACTTTGAGGAGAGGGACGGTGCTGTTAAGGTATGGAAAAATAGTGTTTCCGAGCGGTTCATTCTTTCACCTGTTGGAAGTGCTCCACAATGGTGCCAGTCGGGATCTTCGTTCAACTGTCACCCGTAATGCTTTTCACAGGCGTTGGCTGATCTCAATGGAAAAGACCTTGAGGGCGAACACATAGAGATAGTCTTTGCCAAACCCCCCGACCAGAAGAGGAAAGAGCGGAAAGCCCTCAGACAAGCCGCAAAAACACAAATGTAAGGGTAACGTCTTAACCCCGTCTCTTTAAGGTTTTGGAGGTTGAAAATCGCCTGCCGAGATCTCAAGAGACCCGAGTTGACCTCCCTCGACGATTGTGTGCCTCTCTCCTAGGTATGACGATTACTATTACTATGGGCCTCCACACATGCCGCCGCCCGCAAGAGGCAGGGGCCGCGGTGGCCGCGGAGGCTACTCCTACCCCCCTGACTATTATGGCTACGAAGACTACTACGATTACTACGGATACGACTACCACAACTACCGGGGCGGCTATGACGACCCCTACTACGGCTACGAGGACTTCCAAGTGAGTGGGAGGGGACGGGGAGCCAGAGGAGGTGGAGGCAGCGGCGGCATACGCGGAGGCACCAGCCAGACCAGGGGCCGTGGCGTTGCTACACCCAGAGGCCGGGCGAGCTTCTCCCAGCGAGGAGGTCCTGGAACAAGCAGAGGTACGCTCACAGAAAGCTCATGATGACGGGTCTCAGGGAATCTGTACTGTGCTCCTTACTACTCTTGAATGTCTGGGTGTAACAAAGTGCTTGTCAAATCATCCAATTGTTTGTATTGTAGTTTTTATGACCTAGTTTGAGTGAGTTAACTTAATTACATGGGTATTTTATTGAATACAGATGCCAGTATATTATCTGTTCTTTCTGTCCAAATGATGACCTCATTTTTGTATCACCGAGTGACTTCTGTTGCTGTGACGGTTTACCGCTAAGATCTGACTGGACGATGAACTGTGTAAATTGGCATCTCTGGCAACTCGCTTGCAGAAAATTGTTTTGCAGAAGAAACAAGAGTGTAATCACGGAATTCAATTGGTTGTTGCTTCTGTGCAAACAATTGGGACTTGGGCCAAGAACCGCTTTTATAGTTAAGCATTTGTATTCAATTATGTTGCCACCGAAGACGAGTAATATAGGCTTTGAATAACATTTGGACTCGGTAATTTAACATTTGGAAACGGTACACCTGCTTATTGCCTTCAAAACCTTGACACGGGGTGTCGTCTTTCAGAGCTAGAAACACTCGGGCCCTCCACTGCTGCCAGGAGATGTGGGGTGGGGAGGAAAATCGAGTCGATGCATTCAGTACTTTGAATTCTACTTTCGTCGATTGAGCAACTGTACGTTTACGTTTGAAATCATACCATGGTGATGAATAATGGGAGTGATTGTCTGGTCAAATGGTCTCGTCTCTAATCTTTCCATCTCCGTCTTCTGGTGGTTTCCAGCAGGGAAGCGTGGCCGAGGCCGGTCCTGACCTGTCACCATGGAGACTGACTTGCTGTGTGGGGTTACACCGTAAGCTGCAATGGATGTTGATAGAAAAAAAAAAAAAAACTTCAACGAAAAGGTCCAACGATATTCCAGCCTTACTGAAGAAGCATCTCCTAGCCCCCCCTCTCCCACCTCCCTCCCCCCCCCCCCACCATCACCCCCTCTTAACTGCCACCTGGAAAAGAAAATGACCGGAGGATTATGAATTCTTGCCCCCATCTTGTTTCTCCCCCTGCACCTAGCTCCAGCATACCATGCTCCATGTATTGCCCCAACAATCGACCCCCCTCCCCCGCCCCAGAACATGCCATTTTTAAATAATTATTGAAGAATTTGCACTTTTAAGTTTCTTAGGTTTGAAGTGGCTCAAAGGAGCTTGATGCTATTGTATATTTTTGTGCTAATTGCGATTTTTATTGTCGGAATATCCATGTTAATCTTAATCGTTTGATTTGGATGTTTGAAAGAGAACATTTGCAGGTTTTTAGGGTGTACCCACCTGGCATGGATAAGTCAGGCATTCCAGGAAAGTTGTTCTTTTCAGAACTTGTCTTTAAAGGGTTGGTTGACTACCTCAGTACAGAGGACAAAACTACCCGGCCTGTACTGTAAATAGGGAAACTATATTGATAAAAGCAGGGCTTGTTTTTCTCTACAAAATATGCACAAGAGCAGCAGCAGCACAAAAACAAAAACAATGTACTTAATGTAATATAGGTGTTTTTTTTTTGCTGCGGCTCTGACACTGCAAACAGTCAAACTGGGCATGCAAAAACAATCTCATCAGATGAGCCCGAACAAGCCCTGCTTTCATCCTATTTTGAACTGAATTGGCAGCAGTGCCTGTTCAGAAGTATGTAGTTACTGGTGTATAGTTTTTCGAAAAAGGAAAAAAAAAAATGTTACTTTTGTAAAGGCTTCCACACCACAGGGGGCATCCAACTTTGTTTTAAAAAAAAAAATAATAATAACCCTGCAGTGTCCCTTTGGCACCACTTTATTCTAGTGGATTTGTTTTTATATTAATACCAATGAAGCATCAGAATAATGTAAAACCAGTCATAATCCAGTAATGGTCCCAAATCATGCAAGACCTCCGATCACTTCGGACATCCCCCCACCCTCCCCACTGACTGACAGCAGCTGTAGTCACTCATGTTTATGTTTTTAAAAAGGTTATCTTTGGATGAATACTAATTGCCATATTGCCCCGCCATCGCGAAAATGTGTGCCTATTGTCAGCTGTTCCTGGTGCTGAGGAGGATCGCCGTAACATTGTGGCAGAAGGGATACTGCAGAGAACGATTTCTATTTCCAGGTATAGCAAAAAGGAAACAGTGCTATTTCAATCCCCGGTTTTTTGTATACAGTTAACTCCCTCTTCAATAAAATCATTACAACCACCTTTTGAAAAAAAGATGCTAGCAGTTTTAAACTATTGTTGGTGGCCAACAACGTTTTTTGCATTCCTGCAAATAAATTGTTTTATACTGTAAAATGGAGGTGAGTGTAACTTATTTTTGTAATAAAGTTTTTTGATTTCTATCCGTGTCGTACTGTTTGGAATGACATCTCCCTGAGCATAGAGAAGTCACCAGGCTGATGTTGATCTCAAACCTCACTAGCTTTCATTTTATTTTTTTTAAATTTGTGATTTTAAAATAAATGGAGGAAGACATTCATTCATTTAATTTATGCATTTAACTGTTTTATGATTGAGTGTGGGTGGGGGGGGGGTATTCACTGCACATATCGGCCACACAGTATTTGACGCCACGTAATGGTGACGGACGATGGTTGGGCACCGGATATGAAAATACAAGGAGTTTTTTTTAATGGCATCTTGATTTATTTTAATTAACTCCTGCTCAAATCTCCTCATTCAACCTGTATTTCTGGTCATTTACACTTACATTGAAATAGTTGGAGAGCTCTGCGTATGATTTATCTGCGGCGGACCGACTGGGCGGAGATGACATCATGCGTATCGCTGAAAACAAGCACGCATGGCCTGCAGGTCTGGTGCTCCGAATGTGCAAGACAATGTCCCTCCAGGACAAAACGTACACACCTAGAGCCTCGGGAATGAATAGATGATCATTGAGAAATATAATATATTTATGCAAGAGTCTGCGTTGAAAGACGCAGGTCCGTTTCCTTCCATTGCCAACCCGGCGTTTGTCGAGCGTGCATATTTATTCCGCTGCCTCTATGACGTGTGTCCGATACAAATAATGTCGACTAAATACGATAAAACAGCAGAGATGGTGAGTTGCTGCTTATTTTAATCAAATTCCAAATGCATGCAGTTGATGTTGGCTACACGTATGTTTGTACGCCGGTGTTCCCATTCTAACGGCGGGGATCCACCTTGCTATTCTTCTTCTTATTATTAACAGTAAATGCACATCTGCGCTGTCGCAAAATGGGATTCATCAGAGTTTATCTGCAGAAAATGAGATACGGGGTTCGGCTGGAACTGCTCAGAGAGCTGGCCCGTCAGTATCCCGTGTTCTGCTTTCTGCTTGTGATCCTGTTACTGTCCACCGTCCTGCTAAACAGGTACAATCTAACGTCACCCCACACCCCACAAGCCCTTATATATGTCCTAACGGTCTGAGCAATGGTGCTACGCAGCAAAATATCTCTTATATATAAATATTTCTCTTTTCCAGATATCTGCACATATTAATGGTGTTTTGGTCCTTTCTGGCCGGAGTCGTGACGTTTTACTGTTCTGTGGGACCGGAGTCTCTGCTGCCCAATGTCTTACCGTCCATTCGGCCAAAAATCAAGGTAAACACCAATACGCCAAGTAGGAATGGATGGTGGTTGTGATGCTGGAAATGAACTGTGTCCGGATGACGATATGCCATTGCTGCAGCTGTACATCATGATACAGACAGATACGCTCATCGCTGGCCACTGTCTTATAGCCTAGTCATGTCCTCTGACTCAGTGCTATGTTGTTTAGATGATACATGTTCTCTCTTTGTGGTCAGTCATACCAACAGGAGCTCTTCCCCCTCGGTAACAGCTGTGCTGTGTGTGGAAAAATCAAATGCAAAAGGCACAGGTGAGTGGCCGGACACGCATTGGCCTCATGTTAAAGAGTAATAATTAAGACCCCAACTTCCAGCCATCGCTTTATATACAAAAAACGTTGTGAACGTTGTCCAAAACACGTCACACTCACTCAAAGTACCCTTGTACTTCACATAGAATTTCCCCTGTTGAAAAACGTTTTAAAACACATTTAAGTGAAAAATCTACGCGGAAACGCATCGCGAGACCCAAAATGTGGCAGCACATGATAACTCACCATAACACATTGACACCATTGGCTACTACTGTGCTATGGTATTACCACGACACTTCTGACACGCCACCTTCAACCGAATGTACTCCACCATTTAGAACGGTGTGGAGGTAAATGACACAACAGATGCTTTAGGTTCTTGCTTGTGTTCCTAGATGTTCTTTCTGGCGGTCAGATTCTATGCCTTTATGTGTTTCACAGACCCACTCTGCTCCTTGAGAACTACCAACCCTGGCTTGACCTGCAAGTTCCCTCCAAGGTCGACGTCTCCCTTTCAGAGGTCAAATATAAATGTATACACGGCAACATTTTCAACTCTGTTTCATCTTTATCTATAATATCATATATTCTTACAATGTTTCTTTTTTTCTTTCTTCTTCTTCTTCTTCTTCTTCTTTTTTGTTGTAGATACTTGAACTGGTTTTGGAGAACTTTGTTTATCCGTGGTATAGGTAATCATAGTCTTTTTTTGAAGTGCTACATCTGACTGGTAGAGACGGAAGTCCTTGTGTGTTTTTGGCGAGGATCAATAGAAACACTGATGATGATGTTGTGGTTGTCTTCAGAGACATCACCGACGACGAGGCCTTCGTGGACGAGCTGCGCGTTACCCTGCGCTTCTTCGCCGCCGTGTTGGTCCGGCGGACCCAGAAGGTGACCGCCACCAACGAGGCAGGGCGAGATCTTGACGTAAAGTGGGTTACGTTGTCACATTGTGACCGGTGATCGCTCTCTCTCTCTCTCGCTCTCGCTCTCGCTCTCGCTCTCGCTCTCTCTCTCTGTGTGTGTATTCAGGTGGACGTGGCTTCCCTGATCACACACAAGCTGCTGAAGGTCTCCATGAAGCACATCGAAGTCATCAGCAAAGCCCGGCAGAGAGGTACTTGCAGGAAGAAGACATTAAAACTCCAAAAAGTTCTCTCGTTTAGAGGAGAGAGAGAGAGAGAGAGAGAGAGAGAGAGAGAGAAGCTGGGTTCAGGGGTGTTAGACTCCCGAGTCTCCACAGTCTACCCAATAGGTATCCCTTGATCCAGATGCCTAACCTCCTACCTGCTTGATGTGAATGATAATCCCTGGAAGTCACTTTTAGATAAAGGCGTCTGCTACATGATTAAATAGTATAAAGCCCAAAGCACACTGCCGTGAGGGGCCAGAAGCTAAATAATGTTTTAGAATTTTTCTGCGTCTAAAATAGACATTGCGCTGTTAACACGTTAGGATTCTATTTTCTGACGGCTCGCGCAAAAAAAATATAAACAGAAATGTCCACTGTGTGCGCTTTGAGCTTAAAGGGCCCCCTATTTTAGCACCAGGTGAGTGTGATAAGCCATTAAGCCGATTTCAATAAATTGTCATGTGACTAAAACTGTCATTGAGATGGTGGCATCTCACCTGAGAGTGTTTATAACCAGATGTATGATGACTAGATCACGCCACCAGGCCTGCCCAGTGGACGGTACCAACTTGATCAGCTGATCTGTCTTCTGTCCTACGTCTCGGTGGACACTACCGCTGTACGGTGATGACGCCACTAGGTCAATGATAGTCACATGGCAGATAGTCACATGACCAAACGGCTTGTAAAGGCTCATCGCCCTGGCACCTGGTGGTAAAATAAGGGGGGGGGGGGCCTTTTTAATGTCTTAAAATGTGTTTTTAAGTGAAGGACGTGGAGCACCTGCAGCAGGCGGCGCTGGACGAGTACGGCCCTGACCTGCACGTGGCTCTCCGGAGCCGCAGGGAGGAGCTGCTCTACCTCCGGAAGCTGCCCGAGGTCCTCTTCCCTTACATCCTACCACCCAAGGCTTTGGAATGCAGGTACTGCGGCCGGCTCACCGATGGGTTGCTCCACCCGCCACCGTCCACCACCACCACCACCACCACAGCCACCTCCAACACCACTGCCGCTAAACTGCACTCCTTCAAGGGTGTATATCTGGGTTCCGGTTGTTGGTGGGGACACACACACACACACACACACACGCAGACACACACACACAGACACAGACACGTACAGTAGGTCTTACTGGCAACAATGCTTCAGCGGGTGTTTTAACAAGTAAGCAATGTGCAGTGTACAAACTCATTCACGCTATTAGCATTGCAGAAATGTACACGGCCTTGAGACGGAGTTCTCCTTTGCTTCTTCTCTTTTTTGCTTTCTTTCCTCTGTCTTTGCGTTCTCCTCAGGTCCCTCACCCTTCTGATTAGGGAGGTTCTGGCTGGTTCTGTGTTCCTTCCTTCCATGGACTATTTGGCTGACCCTGTGAGTCCCGAGAGGCACGCCTAGAACCCTATTTTCATAGCACCTGGTGTGCTCTGCAAAAAGGGTTCCAAATACTGTTCCATTACACTCCAATATAACATCCTTTTATGAATAAAGAACCTCACGTCCTAAATAAAGATGCTAAATAGCACAGGAATCATATCTGTCCCTGCTTTTTGCAAATTATGCAAAGCCACAAAGCTATAACGACATAACGTGTATACATTTTTACAGTACAGAAGGAGCCAATGTACGTGATTTAAGAGCCATGGGCTAGCAGTCCCTTGGCCAATCCAGTCCAATGCAAATAGAGCTGAATTGATGCCAGCTTATGCTAAAGTCACTATCTCTGTCTGGGGATCTTTGGAATTGTGTTGAACTTTCAGTTGCAGTTCTCTGAAAGTCAAAACCATATTGCATATTAATTACACTTGATACAGTATGCTATAGCCTGACTTGTATCCGTTGTTTCTTCTTTAGGACACAGTGAATCATTTATTCTTGCTATTAGTCGACAACTCTCCCGTAAGTATGTGCTGAGCAGTGTGGTTATAAGAGTAACTCATTCTGGGCATTTTGATGCAACGTTTATGTGATATATTGTATAATGTGTACATAGTATGTTGTGTATATATCCTGTGTTTGTCAAAAAGTATGTAAAGGAATTGTATTACAGGACAGGCATTTTAATTTTGACTAAACATGTCATCACTTTATCTTGAAAAAGGATGTCTATTTAATTAGTAATTTGACTACACACTCACGTTTTCCACTGTTCCACTGTATGTGATGTCACTCCGGTGCCTTGATGGTTACCATGGTGACCGCTGTGTGTTTCCTCCCGTAGCCTGAGGAGCCAGCGGAGCCCACCACAGCCCTGGTGCCTTTCCTGCAGCGGTACGCCGACCCGCGTAACAAGAAGTCCTCGGTGAGTGCTGCTTGTACACTGGAGGCCTAGAATTCAGCTATAGACTCGCCGGTGGCTTGCCACCCTGGATGTATTGTTGGGTAGAGGTGGTAGGGGGGGGATGAGTCCCATCTTTATGGTCCTAGGACACCCTTTTACCCATGACACTATAGCTTCCAAATATACACCTTATGCTTGCCAACCTTCCGTAGACCAGTCCACCCCTTAACGTTTATTTGTAAGTGCACAAATTTTACTGCAAAATGTTATTTAAAGGTTATACAATTATAATCATAAGAATTAGAAATATAGGCACTGGTTTTGATCGTTTGACTTTGACCGCAAATGATGGCGCCCCCTATGGGCGAAGCGGAACCAAACATTTTAGAGACCTGCTTACTGGGAATACATATGTTGTCTAACTAACTTTTTCAAATTTCTAAACTTTTTACAAATCAGGGGATGAGCTATAGGCGTCGGCAATCCAATATTCTAATAACATTTATACACATTACATAAACAATCCACACAAGGTACAAAGGTGACAGACACTCTGTGAATAATAATTCAATAATAATAATAATAATAATACTTATATGACTAAGACTACTACTAATCATGTATTCCTAATCATAAGAATAACAAGAATTATTAATTGTTAATAATTAAACGAATACTTCTACTAGTAATCATGTATTCCTAATCCTCTGAAGGTGCTGAAGTTGGAGCTGAAGGAGATCCGGGAGCAGCAGGACCTCCTGTTCCGTTTCATGAACTTCCTGAAGCAGGAAGGAGCCGTCCATGTCCTGCAGTTCTGCCTCGCTGTTGGTAAAGTCCCCCGTACATCTTCACCTGTACAGTACGCCGGGTCAGACATTACAAAATCCAGGTTAAATGAGAGCATATTTGGCATATTTACAAGGGCTTGATCCAAGGCCAAGTGAAGGCCCAATGAATCAGGAAAGCTCCCTTTTAAAGTGTTTATGTTTAGAACTGTGATTGTGGTACAACGTTGTTCATAGTGGGCACAATCTCATTCCTCTTTTAGACACTTGTGTATAATCCTCAATAATGTATAGTTTCAATGACGTCTACCTCAACCATCTTATAATATGTGACCTCTTGCGTTTACATTTCTACTGCTCCTGTTGTGAGCGTATATAGATATCATTGATGTGTCTTCATTTTTGTAATACGTATTACGTTATTATTATGTTGTCCTACTGTCCTGTCAGTCACTTTATTGTTATTGTTATGTGTGTATGTTATAGTACAGTGTTGTTTTATAGGATATAGTAAAGTATATAGTCGGTAGTATATAGTGTTGTTGATAGTATAGTATTGTATAGTATTGTTGTTGGGAATTCATACTGCGGGAGGGAATGGGGAGTTAGCATTCCATTGTACTTCTTCTCGTAATGAGTACACCTGATCTGATCTCGGGGGTGGGGGGGGGGGGGCTCCTTTCAGAGGAGTTCAATGATAAGATCCTGTGCCCCGAGCTGACCGACTCGGAGAAGGTGCTGCTCCACGAAGAGGTGAAGAAGATCTACACCACATACTGCCTGGACGAGAGCATCGACAAGATCCGCTTCGACAGCTTCATCGTGGAGGAAATACGCAACGGTACCCAGCAACTGCTAGGAGATTTTTGAACTGCTACTGAGGAGTGCTACCACTATCATAACATTGTCATTAACATTACACTATCATACTTTGCTGGACTTTCTGGACTAATTACAGTTACTGCACTGCACTGCACTGTATTCATGATGCTGCTGCACTACTGGCACTTTTAAATGCTTTTAAATGCTTTTTTGTTTTAGAAATTCATATTGCAGGAGGGAATGGGGAGTAAGCATTCCATTGTACATGTTGCAAATGGAAAATCTAAAGCTTGAATCTTGAAACACGCAGCACATGCGGCTGCATTTCCACGTTAAATAATTGACGAGGCCTTGGGTTTTTGGCCCTGAGCCATGAATAATATTAAGTCGTAATTGATGTTGTAATGCAACAAAAAAAAAGATCTATGGATTAATAATGCATTTTGTTCCCACTTCCCCCAGTGGCAGAAGGCCCGTATGGAGAGGTGGTGAAGCTACAGACCATGCGATGTTTGTTTGAAGCTTACGAGCACGTCCTGTCTCTCCTGGAAAATGTCTTCACCCCCATGTTCTGTCACAGTGACGAGGTCAGCGTTTATTTCGTAATAGCGACGATATAACGCGTCATTGTATTATTTACTATACTTGCCAAATGCCAAACATACACTATTGATGCAGCTCACAAAGTGCCTATTGGTCAGATTTTTTATGGCGTGCGGATGCAATCCGTTATAGTGTTTTTGGAATCAGAGGGGTGTGGTTTGTGGGGTGTATGTTTATGGGTCAGTAGCAACTCAATAAAATGGTGGTTTGACACATTGCTGCTGTTTCTCCCCCCCCCCCACCGACCTCTCCTCCCCCGTGGTTGTATATCGATATAGGCCCCCGGGGGTCTCTCGGGCCGACAGGTTGACGGGGTGCCAACGCAACTCCCGGCCCTCAAAGGATCCCCATGGTTAAGCGGCCATTGTCTGCTGCGGCGAGCCACTGCGGCGTTGAAACGCGCTCGCCTCGGTCTCAATAATCCTGGTGCTTTGGAGGGAGCATAACTTAAAGGGGAGTCTGGCTGACAGCATGTAGGCTGTGGGGATAAGCCCGCCATCGGCCGACTATTTCAGTCTGAATTTACGCGCGTTACCGCTGTCAAAGTCCCAGTCGTCCCCAACCTCCGAGCTAGCAACCTACACACACCCACACTGAAAATGGCACGCTTGTTAGTTTTCTTTCGCGGGGATTTTATCATTTTAATACCACGGCCCAAATGTTCCACGAAAAACAAGGCCTCCCCCTCCGCCCCCCCATAGGTCAATGGGTTCAACCAGACCTTTCTCCAGCGCTGGCACAGCCCTAAAACAAAGTGTGTGGATAGGTCTGGCTTTGTGAGAGTACTTAAAGGGGAACGGCGCCAGTTTTGAAGCCAGCTTTGCATCATTAAAATTTCGGTAGCATATGCAAATGACCATGTTGCCTGCACACTCTCCCCTTTACTTTGCAAAAGCAAAAGTCAGCGTCAAGCGTGACACGGGCTAGCAAGGAGGAAAGTTAAAAAACATTGTTCCTTTCCCAAATACTATCCACATTTGCGGTTCAAAATTTCCCCTTTAAGGGAAAGACTGCGTTAATTATTACAACAATTGATACTATAGCACACACTTCTGATTCCCGAGTGATAAGCGATTGAAGTCTGTTAGTTCTAATTAATGCCTTACCTCAAAATGCAGTTCACCTAATTAGTGATCTGCTTTTGTTATATTATTTAATGTTTATTGGCCTCGTCGTGTGGCCCTATGGATGACCTGATATTGTGGCTGTGATGTGATGATAATCTCTCTCTCCAGTACTTCCGTCAGCTCCTCAGAGGGGCGGAGTCCCCAGCCAGGAACTCCAGGATGAGCAGGTGTGTGCGTGTATGCTTTTTTTTTTTTTACTTGGCCCTCATATGTTCACCAGTGATGGAGAGTAATGAATGCATTTTAGTAAATAATATTCTGATATTATCTGTCAAATTATCGGTCAAATGACTTCAGAAAAGTCGATTTAAAGTTCTGACACACACACACACACACACACACACACACACACACACACACACACACACACACACACACACACACACTCGGTTGATACTGTGTTTCATCATGGGGGGAGTGGTCTTTATGCCACTAACGCCCTCTGCATATTATTTCAGAAATAGCCTCAGTTTGGATGACATCCGGTAAGTAGTACGTAGTAGCATCGGCGTGAGGATGACAATGGACGCTAGCCTAGGTAGCATCGCCGCCGTCGCTGCCGCTGCTGCACGCTGCGATGCTAGATCAACCCATGTTCACCATGCCTGCGTCTGGTCTGCAGTTCGAGTCGCATTGATGTTAGCAATATGTTCATTTGCCGCAGGGGGGGGGGGGGGGGAGGGAGGAATGTGTGTGATGTGTAATGATGCCAAAATATGTCGTATTTTGGGTTTGTAATGCAAACGTAGGCCATGTGAGGAGCTGGGTATACGTTTATTTTGATAGCTTCCTTTTGGTATATGTCTGGAATTAAATTTTCAATTTCGTTATTCTTAAGGCTTCATTTTATGGTACCTAGAAAATCAGGTATTGAGCATACTTACCCGATAACTTTGCATTCTTTTTTTAAACTCTTATTGAGGGGCGGGGAAGGAGGATGGTTGAGATTGACTCTCATTGGTCGAGTACCAACTGCTGACCATCCTTATTGGCTGGCGCCCTCCGTGTCCATTTCCATGTATTGACCACAAACCCTGATCCATTGTTTGCCCGTCTATCTCCCATCAGTATGCCTCACTGCCATTACAGACTCCTGCCCTGTCTGTGACTGTATGTCCACTCACTCTCTCCATTCTCTCCCTCTTGTCATTCTGCCCTGTCTTTGATATGACCCACGGTCCTCTCGTTTTTTTTGTCTCTCTCGCTCTCTTTCTTTCTTTAAATTTTTTTAATTTGTATCATTCTGTCTTTCCCTTTTTTGCTCTTTCTTTCTTTCTTTCTTTCTTTCTTTCTTTCTTTCTTTCTTTCTTTCTTTCTTTCTTTCTTTCTTCTTTCTTTCTTTCTTTCTTTCTTTCTTTCTTTCTTTCTTTCTTTCTTTCTTTCTTTCTTTCTTTCTTTCTTTCTTTCTTTCCATCCCTTTCTGTCCATGTCTCCATGTCTCTGGGTGGTGGGAGGATGCTGGTCCTCCTCCCCACAGCTCCTCGGACTGGAGCCCAGAGTCCCCCTCCTTCTTCTCCTCCCTTTTCACGGCCTCTGGCAGCTCGTCCCCCGCATCTCTAAACCCTCTCCATGCCCAGCCCACGTTCACCACCTCCCCATACGGCCCACTAACCCACCGCCACACCTCCCCCAAGTAAGTCCGGGGTTGCGGCGCGCCCTGCCGCTCCGACCTCCATCTCTCCATCTCTCCTCCGTTCCTGACTGGTCCTGTGCCGTGTCCCCTGACGCCACACTTCCCCTGCCCCCCCCCCCCCCCCACCCCCCTTCTGCCCTGCACGGATCCGTCCCTATGCATGGTGACCACTACCGTCTACTGTTTGTATCTACGCTGTGTCCACGTGTCCTCTTCGGCGGTCCTATTGGTTGGTGTGTTGGCTTGGCGCGTCACTTCACTCGAGTTGAGCCGCGGTTCCTCGCTGTTTTGGAGGTTATGAGGAGAGCCGCCATACATTAAACCAATAGAAGCACGTGTTTTGTAAAACAGCAGACTTTGAACGCGTGCTCAAATGGTGTTTGCTCATTCCCACTCACACACCACCTATGTTGTGCTGCTCTGTCAGCTCCGCTTCGACCCCAGAATTGGCAGGATTCCCTGTTTGGCTTTTCTCTTTTGAACACCTGGCTGTACCTTGTTGCTGCCCCCCCCTCTCCTCCTCTGCTGCTTCCTTAATCCCTCCCCCCTTTGCCTCCCCCTCCGTCTGATTGGCATTTGAAAGAACCCTTCCCCCCCTCTTGTCGCTTTGGATCCACTGATTCTCTGTTGTCCCCACACCCCCACCTCCCACCTCCCTACCCCCACCTCCCACCTCCCTACCCCCCCCCCCCCCCCCCACCTCCCTCTCCCTTGCAGAAACACTTCCAAACGGGGCGAGCCGTTTGGGATCAGTAAGATCGGCAGTAAGATCAAAGGAGTGTTCAAGAGCACCACCATGGAAGGAGCCATGCTGCCTTCCTACGGCCTCGTGGAGGGAGAGGACGACATGGTAGGTTGATGAGGTGTGACTCTGACCACCTCCACCTTTTTGCAACATTTGGACGAATTGAAGGATTTGAGTTTTATTGTTTATTTATGTTTTTATAAATGTGTGTATATACATATATGTGTGTGTATATATATATTATAGGCAGCAATGGCAATTTAATTGCCATTATAAATCTCTTGCATCTTCCGTCAGTGTGGCTTTGGTAATTGCTGCTTGTTACCACATAGTGGCGATGTTGAGTAGGAAACTGTACAAAAAACGAATGCAACTGAACAAAAATGTGATTATTAGTAGGGTTTTCAAAAGTTCTAAACTTTGATCTTTGAACTTTTGATTTAAATTCAAATAAATGTTATGGCATTTTTGTTTGGTCGTCCTGTTACCCTGTAGACCAGTGGTAACCAACCTTTCCAATATCACTTTTTACTCCAAAATTTAAGCAAACACTTAGGAGTAAGACTGTTCATCGTCATATTTATTTTTGCAATCAATTTCTGTTACAACAGGCTCAATGTACGTGCATACCAGGGTTTCCGTTTTTAGCTGGTCAAATTTAATTAATCCTCATACAAAACTTAGGCTATCCCCCATGAAGTGACTGAATCAGCTGCCTCACATCTCATTGATGTCAAGCGCGCCCGACGAGACGCAGTGATGACGGCGCTCCGCGGCTACGGGGGTTTAACTTAGTGCTCATTATGAGTTCAGAGAGCTGTTCCCTGCCTGGGCTACACTGGCTCAAAGTGCTCATTATGAGTTCAGCCAGCTGTACCCTGACTGGGCTCCACTGGCTAAAGGGCCTGTGTCCTGTGTTCTGCCCGTGTCAAGCGATCAGCAGAGAGGGGCTTCTCCCTGTTTTGGCATTGATATGATTTTTTTTATTTTATTTTAACCGCATCCACAATTGCATGCAACCATTCATAGACCTCAGCATATCAAATAACCAATTGGAGTTTGTAAAATGACCTATGCGTGATTCAAATCAACAAGCCCGAGCTAGGTCTAATTAAAAAAGAAAAGAAAATTCAAATTAAATATTTACTTTTTATTTTATTTATTTTTTAGAAAATGTGAAAATGCTAGGGATCGACAGTGAAGGCTTTGAAGATCGACCTGTTGGTTGCCCCTGCTGTAGACCTATTTTTAGCATGTATTGGAGCAAAACAAAATAATTACATCCTGCAGTTAGTGCAAATGGACTTCCTTTGTTTAGTTTTGTATTTCTGTGGGACCTACTCTCGACAATGTTGAAAAACATGAAAGGTGAACCTTTTAAACCCAGAGCGACAATACAGTTTAATGAATAAGGAATATACTCATGGTCTTAGAATTGTTGAATGTATTAATTTAATAATTTAATTATAATATTCGGGATTAACAATAAAAAAAATAATAATAATAATCATCATTATCATAATAATAATGTTAACAATTACGATGAGGATGGATTTCAGGATTTCAACTAATCTCTCTCTCTTAATATCTCCCCCCCCCCCCCCCCCCCCACACACACACTCTCCCTGCAGGTGGAGGAGGCCATGATGGTGCTGGAGGACGACACCCCGCCGGTGGAGGCGGTCTCCACGCCCAGCACCCCCCGCAACCTGTCGGCCTGGACCCTCAGCATCCCCTACATCGACTTCTACGACGACGAGGTGAAGCGCGAGCGGGTGCCCGTATTCTGCATCGACGTGGAGCGCAACGACCGCAAGGCCGGTGAGGATGGTGTTGGATCTATAAGGTCTGACTGACTGACTGACTGACCCGCCTGCCTGGTGTCTGAGGTGTTGCTTTGGTGCCTCAGTCTGACTGACTGTTTGTCTGTCCGTCTGTCTCTGACTCACTGTCTGCTGTGTTGAACTTTATTCTCTGACTGACTGGTGTATTGTACAGTGTTTTCTTGGGTATATGTCTTTCTGTCTGTCTCTGACTGACTGTCTGCTGTGTTGAACTTTATTCTCTGACTGACTGGTGTATTGTACAGTGGGTATCTTGGTTGTCTGTCTGTCTGTCTTTGACTGACTGTCTGCTGTGTTGCACTTTATCCTCTGACTGACTGGTGTATTGTACAGTGGTATCTGTTTGTCTGTCTGTCTGTCTCTGACTGACTGTCTGCTCTGTTGAACTTTATTCTCTGACTGGCTGGTATATTGCAGTTTTATCTTGAGTATCTGTTTGTCTGTCCATCTGTCTCTGACTGACTGTCTGCTGTGTAAAACGTTATTTCTCCTACTGACTGGTGTATTGTACAGTGTTTCCTTGGGTATATGTCTGTCTGTCTCTGACTGACTGTCTGGTGTGTTGAAGTTTATCCTCTGACTGACTGTTTGACAGACCGGTTGGTGTATTGTACAGTTATCTTGGGTATGTGTTTGTCTGTCTGTCTGTCTCTGGCTGACTGTATGTCTATATATATCTGGTGTATTGAATAGTGTTCTCTGGTGTATCTGTCTGTCCCTGTATCTCTTTGACTGACTGTATGTCTGTTTAACTGGTGTATTAATCAATGTTCCCAGGTGTCTCTGTCTGACTGACTGACTGGCTATATCAAACAGTGTTTTCAATACAGCGGGGTGTATGCCTGTCTCTTTGACTGACTGACAGTTGGTCTGTCTGTCTGTCTGTCTGTCTGTCTGTCTGTCTGTTCTCTGTTGTCTGTGAGCAGTCGGGCACGAGACAGAAGCCTGGTCTGTGTACAGAAGATACCTGGAGTTCTATGTGCTGGAATCCAAGCTCACGGAGTTCCATGGTAGGTCCAAGTTCCACTAAATAACACATTTAATATGTACAGAATTATGGTGGCCACCGCTTTTACTGCAAGGATATGCTATGGAATCAATGTCCTCTATTCATCCAACTATAATTAGATGTATGTAGTTATGTGTGTATGTCCTTTTGATTTTCTTTAAAACCGTTCATCCTCTACACTTGGGTGTAGTGGATGCTCCACGTGAGTGTGGAGCAATCACGTGGATTGCTCAAGACCCAACCCAAAGTGCAGTGTCGAGTGTGCAGCTCTTTCTTGACCTCTTGTCTTGATGAACCTGATATGGTTGATCATCTGACTTCACAGGGTCGTTCCCGGATGCTCAGCTGCCCTCCAAGCGGATCATCGGCCCCAAGAACTACGAGTTCCTCACTTCCAAGCGGGAGGACTTCCAGGAGTATCTTCAGGTATCATCTGTTGTTAGGGCTGGGCCATATGGAGAACATCAAATATAACTATATTTTTGGACTAAATAACTTGATATTACTAACACTTGTAGTGTTGACTATAGTGTGTGTGTGTGTGTGTGTGTGTGTGTGATGACTAAGTGGTTAAAGGCAAATATTAGGGGGTTTAACGAGAACAGTCTGTTAAGAAAAGTACACCACTAAACTGTAATGCAGCCTTTTTAAACAAGAAAAAAACATATACATATCCAAAATCTAAGATAATATGTAGTCTCATAGCACTATATAGAAATAATATATATTGCTGCAGCCCTATTCTGAACATTCTGTTGGGTTTGTTACAGATGCACAGGTGTCAACATAAGAGTGTATGCTTCAGGCTTATTCTCACAGGGATGCAAACATGCATTGAGCGCATTTGAACAATGATTTTCACAAGAAGAGAAACCAAAGCAAAATTCCAACAAATGGTGTCCTGATGGTCTAACTCAGTAGAGCGCGACATTAAAGCTGCCAGGTGCAGGGGATTTTGATTTTTAACACGGAGAATCCACCTATGCTATGAATAGATGCACTTGTGGCTTTCTAAACCGCTTTGGATGAAAGCGTAAAGCACCACTCGGTACGTCCCCTTTCCGTTACAGAAGCTCCTGCAGCATCCAGAGCTGATCAACAGTCAACTGCTGGCCGACTTCCTGTCCCCTCACAGCATGGAGTCCCAGTTCCTGGACAAGATGTTACCAGACGTGAACCTCGGTACGGTATGGACAGGGTTCAAGTCTCGGCGTAAACAAACTCAGTACTGAGGGGGAATATGACCGGATGGGAGTGATACGACGAAATGCTAACATACTAAAATGACCAGAGAACAGTTGGAACATGTGCTCCATGACTAGAGAACAACAGTTGGAACCACAGCCCTAGAGAACTGGTGCTACATGACCAGAGAACAACAGTTAGAACAACAGCCCTAGAGAACTGGTGCTACATGACCAGAGAACACCTGTTAGAACAACGGCCCTAGAGAACTGGTGCTACATGACCAGAGAACAACTGTTAGAACAACAGCCCTAGAGAACTGGTGCTACATGACCAGAGAACAACTGTTAGAACAACAGCCCTAGAGAACTGGTGCTACATGACCAGAGAACAACAGTTAAAACAACAGCCCTAGAGAACTGGTGCTACATGACCAGAGAACAACTGTTAGAACAACAGCCCTAGAGAACTGGTGCTACATGACCAGAGAACAACAGTTAAAACAACAGCCCTAGAGAACTGGTGCTACATGACCAGAGAACAACTGTTAGAACAACAGCCCTAGAGAACTGGTGCTACATGACCAGAGAACAACAGTTAAAACAACAGCCCTAGAGAACTGGTGCTACATGACCAGAGAACAACAGTTAAAACAACAGCCCTAGAGAACTGGTGCTACATGACCAGAGAACAACAGTTAGAACAACGGCCCTAGATTCGGCAAAAGTTCACCGGATGACGCAAAACGGAGCAAAACGCGACTTTTGCTGCCTTTTCAAACAATTTACAAACACAATACAAACCAAAACTGAACGCTGGTTAAATACAGGGGAATTGATCATTGCTCATTGTGATATAATACCCACAGGCTAAAATGACCCTGGGGGTTACAGAAATGTAGGTCTGTCTAATACAAGTTGTATTGTGACAAATAATGCATCTCACTTGTGCTCCGCTGTTTTGCTTTCCCAGGGAAGATCATTAAGTCAGTGCCCAGCAAGCTGGTCAAAGAGGTAAACGATTGGTCAGGTTCCCATTTTCTTTTGCACACTTTTACCCAGCTAGCACAGCACAGCATCGCATCTCTCGGCTTTAGTGAGTACATCATTGTTGTACGCTAATGCTAAACTCCCTTTTTTTTTTTTCCCCTGTCGTGTGTTTGTCTCCGTCCTCCGTAGAAAGGACAGCATCTGGAGCCATTCATTCAGTCCTTTTTCAACTCGTGCGAATCTCCCAAGCCCAAGCCCAGCCGGCCCGAGCTCACCATCCTCAGCCCCACCTCGGAGAATGATAAGAAGGTTTGGGCTGTCCCACACCGCTCTCTGCCCCCCCCCCCCCCCCCCCATAACCTCATGGGGTCACCCTAACCTGTGTGTTCTGGAACATCAATGAACGCCATGGGCGTTATTTGCTCCCCTTAAAGAAGTATTTTTCCTGCTGGAAAGTACAGCTTTTCGTAAACCGGGGGTCTGTCTATGCAGTAGAAAGATGCAAAAAAGATAGAAACTGGTGCTACATGATGAGAGAACAACAGTTTGAAACAACAGCCCGAGATAACTGGTGCTACATGATCAGAAACAACAGCTCTAGAGTCTGCAAAAGTCTGCCGGATGACGCGGAACGTGTCAACTGTTGGACATTTTGCTGGTAAACTCACTCAAACCGGTAAAATGGAGGGGAATCGATCATTGTTCATTTTCATATACTATACTAACAGTTGCTGGTGCTACATGACCAGAGGACACCCTCTGGAACAACAGCCCTAGAGTGTGTAGAGATTTGTTCATTTTTATGTACTACCCACATTGTAAAGGCACAAACCTGGTGGAAAACCGGCAAAGTATTATTAAGTCATTTATTAGTCTTCTTTACTTTGGTCATGGAAAAATCATCATCATCATCATCATATTATCATCAATCATATCCCCGTTTGTTCAAGCAGCTGTTTAACGACATCTTCAAGAACAACGCCAACCGCTCCGAGGCCGCGGAGAAGAGATACAACCAGAACTACTTCATGGAGATGATCACGGTGGAAGGGGTGTACGACTACCTCATGTATCTAGGTACGCCCCCCCACCCCCTCGTGGGTGTCCTCGTGCTGTGATCCAAACCCCCGACGATCCCGGTCGTTTTACCGTACTATTATTTCACTAAACACAACTTCACGAAACATTCCTGTTTGCCCAACGTTTGTGAATAGTATGAACAATACCTTGTGTCACAATTATCTAGCTTTTTTTTTGTTTTCTTCAAACATACAATAGACAGCGAAACACTTTTCCACAGACTCCTTATTCGGGGAAGTCTCGTCAGTATGAAGCTAAGAATATAAGTATATAAGTATACGTTACTAATGCATAATTAATAAGCAGAGCCGGTTTATCTCTGTGGTTCATTGCGTGTGCGTGTGTGTGTGTGTGTGTGTGTGTGTGTGTGTGCGTGTGCGTCCTTGTCCTTCCCCCACGCCAGGACGGGTGTTGTTCCACATCCCCGATTGGCTGCACCACCTGCTGATGGGCGGGCGGATCCTGGTGAAGAACACCCTGGAGGCCTACGTGGACCACTACCTGGGCCACAAGCTGAGCCGCGTGGTCCAGGAGCAGCGCCTCGTCTCCCTCATCACCCTGCTCAGAGGTACCGCCACCAACCCAATACCGACGGGATACGTCGGAAACGTTCAGAAAGAAAATGAAGGCAAACGTTCAACACATTTTCAGCTAGCTTTTATGAAGATGGGATCAAGCAAATTTTTATACTGGATCGAGCTATCTTTTTTTTTACTCCTACGGCCGTATTGGTCGCCAAAGTGGTGGAATGAACTCCCCACAGATGTCGTGACTGCAGAGTCACTGCCCATCTTCAGCCGCAGGCTGCAAACTCACCTGGCACTTTGTGTTTTGTTAGCACTTTGGGTTTTGTCTACTCAAATGAAAAGTGCGCTTATAAATACAATTTATTATTATTACCTCTTCAGGAAACCCGGATCCTTCCACCTAGCAACGTCCTCTTATCACGTTTTACTAGCATCTTACTAAGTAGTTGGATATTGTTTTGTTGTATGCAAACTTATTGTACTTTTACCTGAATTTATGTAAATGTACCTGAGCACTGGTTCAGTTCTTGGTAGGAACAACAGACTTGTTGGGAACAACAGACTTGTTCGGAATGAAATGCTCTTTTGCCTTCTGGTGACGAGTTGTTCTCTTACCTACCTTTGCTGAACACGCTGTTGTAAGTCGCTTTGTACAATAGTGTCATGACTAAATGACTGTAATGTTATGTAATGTAACGCCTTTTCACCAATTCAAGACACATTTTTACTGTTCAATCCAAATCTAAGAAACTGAATCAGACCATAGAAATCCCAGCACCATCTTCTCATGCAGTTTCCTTAGAGGTTTTTATATATGTAGTTGTTATAACTGAATCACATCATGAGCTGGCTTAACTGATACAAACGCAACTTTGATTATTTTAATACTCGAGTGGGGCACCACTTTCGTTAGGAAGAATGTAACCTAATATTAGATTTTATATAATATTCAACAGATTAATTAGCCAATTTTATATATCTGAAGTCAAAGTTCTCAATCAATGATTCTCCGATCCATCAATCAACCACGTCCTCAAATGTCTAGTTTTGTCCACAACCCAAACATATTCAGTTTAGTGTCACAGAGGACTGACGAATCAACTATCAAAATAGTTGGTGATTCATTGAACAATTAATAACAAATCGATTGTTGAAGTCTAACCAGGAGAGCTTGTGTGTGTGTGTGTGTACGTCGGTCTCTTCGTCTGGGTAGATTCGGTTTTCTGTGAAACCAGTCAGCCAAGGTGTGCGCAGGACAAGAAGAAGAGGGCCAAGAAGTCCTTTGAGGAGATGATGCGCTTTATCCCAGGTGAGGACGCCTAACCCTCGTAAGAAACGGCGAGAGTCCGTCTGACTGGAGACGCACGTAAAACAACACTCGTGGGTGTTGAGTTGATGTTCTTTCGTCTCCCTTCTCTTAAGATTGCCTCGTAAGATGTATCGGAGAAGAGGCCAAGTACAACGGTGTTCGTCTGCTGTTCGACGGACTGCAACAGCCAGTTTTAAATAAACAGGTGAACCAGCACACGTCCGACACTAAGACCCATACAGATTAGGAAAAATAGCGTTTCTCATGAGAGGATGTGGGTTTACGGGATCTTAAAAATGTTACAAACAAGAAAAAGTTTGGCTATGGTTTACTGTGGGGGTTAAAGAACAGGAGGAGAGTGTTGGTTGTTGGTTGTGTTCTCCAAAAATGAAATCGGCTCGTCTTTTTGAACATTTTTATTTTAACGAAAAACAAGAACAAAAATAAAACAAATGAATTCCTTCCAAAATATAATCCTATATTATTCCACGAAAGGTTAACATGTTAAAAAAAATTAAAACTCCACACTTCTCCACACAATTAATTTTTGAGAACATTTGGAGCGTTTCTGTCAACCTAGTTCATGGGTTGCCTGTATCCCAGTTTTACAATCATTTTATGTATTTGGTTGTCTTCCCCACTTTATCCACACAAACTCCTAGAGTTTCTCCTAAATTGATTGTATGCTTTGATTATCGTTGTTTCGTTGGATAATATACGTGTATTCGTATAGGGGGCGGGGGGGGGCCATTAGCTGGGACTTGGCTTGGGAACCGGAAGGTTGGCCGGTTCAAGGCCCCGAAACACCTGGGCCCGGGGAGCAGTGTAGAAGGTCTGGTGCCCTTGAGCAAGGCACCAGACCTTCTACACTGCTCCCCGGGCAGCTGTATATACAATAGCTGCCCACTGCTCCTAATACCAGGATGGGTTAGATGCAGAGAAACACATTTCACTGTGTGCATGAACATGTACGTGACCAATAAAGAGGATTCATAATCCTCCAGATTTTAATTTTTGTTATTCTTCTCCCTTAGCTGACGTACGTGCTTCTAGATATCGCCATTCAAGAACTGTTTCCTGAACTAAACAAGGTAAGAAATAATTAAATTAAAGAACACTATACAGGTGAAAGAAATAGTGGCCCCCTAGGGGTCTGTACTTGTTTTGTATTGCGTGTTCCCAAAACCCCACACCTACCATGTATTGGAACATTGGTTCACTAATGAACCCACTTAGTCTCTGGGCATGCTGCCACATGTTCACCCCCCGCTGGCCACGCTTTACCCACAGGTATACAGGTGTCCACACATGGGTGTGACAATACAGCTCATATTAATAGTTTGCCCTTTAGAAGGATAGGAGCCCTAAAAAAATAAATAAAAAATAAATAAATAAAAAACCCTAGCACCCTAGCAAGGGATTTGACTCACAGGTTCACAGTAACTTATACTGTGCTTACATTACATTCAGCAATCAATCTTACAACCGCAATGACCACCAAACAAGAGAAGGTTTGACCCAAGCAGAAAGGTGGAAACCCAAGCAGTGGCAGAAAGGGGTCAAGGGTTCTTTTGTCAGAACCCTTGACCCCTTTCCTGGGGTCAAAGGTCAAAAATATTGTTTTGTTGGGTGACATCGACTTATTTTTAGTTGTCCACAAACGTACTCTAGTCTAATAGTGGCTCTTTCCGGATTCATTTAGTCTCACTTCTCCTGTTATGGACGGACGGCAGTTCATGTAACTTCACTTTTTTCATCCTTATTTACGTGGTGTGTGTGTGCTCTTTGACTAAATGTTCATAACCACTTGTTTGTTTGCTTTGTTTTTACCACAGCCGGTTCAGAAAGAGGCCAGTGTGGTTGCTCCATGGATATAAAGGGGGGGGTGGTGTGTGTGTGTGGTGTGTGTGGTGTGTGGTGGTGTGTGTCGCTATGGAAACCACTCAGCGATGGCCAACTGAGACCCGATGTTTGGCTGAGGGAGAAAAATAAAAACAAAATAATCCGGGGGGGGGGGGGGGGGGATAGCCAGGGTTATGATTTATTTATACATATTTATTTTTAACACTGAACTGATCATACGAGCCAAACGTTAACAATTGAACCCGATTGCCTTATTTATTGTTGCACATGGTTGGCTTGAATGGTTCCTATTGTATCGTCAACGCGTGGGATTAAACAGTCTAAACATTTGTTTACCTTTGTCAATGTCTTAACGTGTAGTTGATTAAAAAACTATTCCAGTTGATTTGGTCTCCATTGCTTTTCTGATTCACTGGGATTTCTTTGGTACTCTAAATGTTAAGATTGTGTGCTGGAGGTAATGAGGAGGGAACTCCCATCTGGGAGATGATGATGAATCATTTACAGTTCAGTTTCAAAGAGCTTCACAGGCCACATATTTAGTGTGCATTATATCATAGGAGGAAGAAATTACCCTTTTATACGTCACACATGGATGCACTTGACTCGTACAATTAGTTCTCTACCACCAGTTCTCTAACACAAAAATTAAATAACAAAAAAGATTATATATTATAGATAATGTTAATTTTTTTTAATGAATGATATATCTGATGCATATCTGATAAATTCCCCCTAGCGTTTAATGCATCTTCTGGTTTCAATTTTTCCCCCCACTCACTTATTGTGTGAAGTGATTGATCAGATGGTGGTGGACAGGCCCACGCTCAGCAGCAACAAGACGGAGCTGCTGGCCAAGCACAGCGCCGAGCTCACGAACGCGATCCGACCATCCACCGGAGGATACACCCGCTGCTGCTCCTGGATGTACTTGGAAAGAACAGCCACGTCCATGTCCCCTGAACACACACACACACACACACACACACACACACACACACACACACACACACACACACACACACACACACACACACACACACACACACACACACACACACACACACACACACACACACACACACACACACACACACACACAGTGTTGTAACTCCCTCGTCTTGTTCTTGACGGACAATTAAAAAATCCAGAAGCAAAACCAGATTGTGGATTTAGAATGTGTGGGAACGTCCACCGTTTTGGATTCTGTTGTGGGATTATTTAGAAATTCTCATATTTTTATATATATATATATATTATATGTATATTTTCAGAAAGAATATTCAACGGCAATCTTTTTTTCTTCAGCCCAACGTAAACAACGTTTATCGTTGTTGTATTGTTGCTAAGTTACTGTACAATAGCAAACCCCCCCCCCCCCTCCTCCTCCTCCTCGCCGCTCACACACACCTGTGTCCAGCTTAAGCCTCTCGTCCCGGAGCATGGCGTATCCGTCCCCTCCCCCCGCGATGTACGACGTCACCACCACCTTGTACTCCTGGTCGGGGACCACCGGCTCGTAATGGGGCACCCGGCACATGGTGCACAGCAACCGCAAGGAGGCCACGCGCTCCCCCACCGGCTTGGAGACGTCGTACTTCACACGGATGCCTGCAGGTGGTTGGGGGGTAACCGACCCTTCATTAGTGTTGTTGTGAGCATCACCAGTGTTTAATTTGTGCCTCTGTGTTTAATAAGTGCCTCTGGGAAAAGGGTCTATTGTAAATCTTTGATGTCATAACTATTTACTACTATTTTATCATCATTTAGTTGAAGCTTTTATCCAAATTGGCTTATAACGGTTTTGTTTTGGATGTCATTAATGACCACGTATGGGTAATGATAGATGGATCTATCGATATCTGATGTGTCTGATGGATTATTACTATATTTATTATGTATAACGGAAGTTACAGGTCTTCCTGTATGCATAAAATAAATAAAACCTCATGAATAAATTTGATAACTAAAAATGTTATGGGGTGTGCTGTGCGATAATGTTGTGTGCAACCGATCAAAACCTAGAACGTGTAAGCACTAGAACTAGCCTGCCGCTACGATGAATGAACACAATGCACAATGAACACAATTGTATATAAAAACGTTATTGTGGTATGATGTATCTTTGGATGGAGACCTCCGATCTGAAGGAATTCTCCTCTGTTGCTTCCATAGCGGTGGACAGAGCGCTCGAAGGCCTTCATCAGCGTGGACCCCTTCACCCGGATCAAGTCGAAGGTTCCCCCGAACGGTAAGACCAAGAGAATGTCCTCCATGGTTACGGTTCCTGTGAGCACATGAGTAAAACACATGTGTCTTTGACATAGAGGTTGACAAACACTGCAGTGCACTAAGTGTGTATCAGTGGCACTTTAAATTGCTTTTAAATGCCATTTTGCACAATTCAACACATGTACAGTATATATATTGTCCATCAGTCACTTTTTACTGTGTACAGTATTTTTATAGTTTAGTGTTTTAGAAAATTCATACTGTGGGAGGGAATGGGGAGTAAGCATCCCATTGTACTTGTTGCATATGGAAAATACAAATCTTGAATCTTGAATCATATTTCTATCCATCTTCTCCCGCTTATCCGTAATCGGGTCGCGGAGGTAGCAGCTTCAGCAGGGGACTCCAAACTTCCCTCTCCCTGGCAACATCGACTAGCTCTGACTGGGGGATCCCGAGGTGTTCCCAGGCCAGTGTGGAGATGTAATCACCCCACCTGTACCTCGGTCTGCCCGTGGTCTCTTCCCAGTTGGATGTGCCTGGAAAACCTCCCTCGGGAGGCGACCAGGAAGCATCCTTACTAGATGCCCGAACCACCTCAACTGGCTCCTTTCTACGCGAAGGAGCAGTGGCTCTACTCCGAGTCTCTCACGAGTGACTGAGCTTCTCACCCTATCCCTCAGGGTGATACCAGCCACCCTCCTGAGGAAACTCATTTTGGCCGCTTGTATTCGCGATCTCGTCCTTTCGGTCATTACCCATTGTTCATGGCCATAGGTGAAGGTAGGAACGAAGACTGATCGGTAGATCGAGAGCTTTGCCTTCTGGCTCAGCTCTCTTTTGGTTACAACGGTGCGCCAAAGTGCACCCAATACCGCTCCCGCTGCACCTATTCTCCTGTCAATCTCACACTCCATCCTCCCCTCACTGGAGAACAAGACCCCGAGATACTTGAACTCCTTCACTTGGGATAAGGACTCCCTCCCTACTTGGAGTAGACAATCCACCGGTTTCCTGCTAAGAACCATGGCCTCAGATTTGGAGGTGCTGATCCTCATCCCAGCCGCTTCACATTCCGCTGCAAACCGATCCAGTGAGGAGTGAATCATATTTCATGTTCATATCTCATGCAATATTTTGTACATATTTGTACATTCTAATTACTAACAGCACAATTGGTATTTTGTGTATTTTGTTTTCTTCCCTTGCACCAATATTCCACTCCAGCTTGTGTCGGTGAGGTCACCGAAATGTCCTTTTATTCTTGCCAAGTAGATACTTGGCAAGAATAAAATCACATTTCTGGCTTCTTGTGTTAAATCTAGATCCTAATCACATGAAGGGGGTCAACTGCACGGAGAGCATGGTCGCAGCTCACAGAAATAAGTGAGGAAGTCGTCCACTCGCACATACCGTTATCAACGCTCTCGTCTATGGAAGTCCGTATGGCGCCACTGTTAATCATACACAGTCCCACGTGGTTCCACTGTACCTCGTCCGAATGCCTGAGGTTGTTATAGATCTGACACAGGGGGAAGGACACTTTAGTCAGCGTCATCGCAGGAGGACACCGCCTTAAGACTAAGAGACGTCTTGTGTTGTTGGGTTTGGACGGAAAAAAATACGATTGGAATGGAAGAAAGATGATCACACTAGTTGCCATTCAACGCACACACGTTGGAAATCCATCGGCAGGCTGTGCATTAAAACAAGAGACGTACAGAAACATATGGTTCTGTATCACAGCAAACTATTCTTCTGAAAAGGCCAAGCCCGGCAGTGTTTGCATAGAAGTTCTGTGCTAACCCTCCTAGCATCATAAAGTACGATAAGATAAGATGCCTCAGTCACTCACCCCTGATGGGAAGTGTGGGTGTGACAGCAGTAGAGATACAGGACACTAATAAGAATTACGTGGATTAAATGGATTTAAAATCCACTTGCTGTGAATTTATTTCATTGTCAAGTTTTTTGAACACAGACAAATTCAGTTGAAGAAGTTCACCGAGCACTGACTGGCTATTTAGATAAGAGTAATAGATTGAATGTAAACTAAAGTACATTTTCCCTGTTAGAAGTGAACAGAATGTGTGTATTATAAAGCCAAGAGCATAAACCCATAAACCCAGCCTCACATTCGCTCACCATCGCAGTGCAGATTAGGTTCCCAAGGTTGCACTCTCGGGAGCGACACTCAGTGGTGCCGTTGAGGTAGACTAAAGTGTGACCTACGACCTCAGTGGAGAAGTGGCTCAGGTTCTTCTTCCAATGGTCCACGTCGGCCAGCACCACCGGGTCTAAGAGGTCACAGAGGTCACAGAGGTCACAGAGGTGGGCGTGTATGCTTTGTTACGTAAGTTACATGAAGACAACTAACATAAATACAAATGAATACCATGCAATGCAAATGAAAAATCAATACAAATAAAGAATGTAGGTTATTTTTTCAAAATAAAATCGATTAGATTAGAATAGATAGATTCGATTAGATTCAAATTGATTGTCATTGCACAGCACAAGTACAGTACAGTGAAAATAAGTTGTAACAGTAAAGTGCATGGTAATATGTAATGTACAGTGGTTGAATAGGATGTAAAAACTACGAGGTATACTAGGTATAAAAACTGGTATAAAATAACTTAGAGAGTAGGTGATATGAGCTATGTGCAGATATAATACATATACAATACATACTTAAGCATTTCAGAGCTGAAACTGAAATGTACTTAGGTCAAATGGACTAAACAGGTAACCTTTTGACCCGGTTAGGGGTGTGGCTGATGGTCTAACAGGTAACCTTTTGACCCGGTTAGGGGTGTGGCTGACGGTCTACCAGGTAACCTTTTGACCTGGTTAGGGGTGTGGCTGATGGCCTACCTTGAGCTATGCTGCTGTCCAGGAGGATTGGATTCCCAGCAGCCTTGATAACATTTCCTGCTTGGTCAAAGGTGACTTTGAGGTTCCCCAGATATTTCCCGAAGGCAAAAGCTTGGACCACCGGTACGTCTCGGCCGTCGTCAGACCGCACCATATATGGGTATGTTCCTTCTGGCGTTTCAGAAGCCGGTGGGGAACCTGTGAGAGGAAAATGAGCTTATTGACGCATACTTCTTCTCACTCAACTCGAATATCATTTTCTTTTTACTGGGTTATAAAATACAAAACGATGATTAATTTCCCCATGGTTGATTGACATTGACTACACCTGTGTTTAGATTAGATTAGATTAGATTCAAATGTATTATCATTGCACAGCAGAAGTACAGTACAGCGAAATTATTAAAATTATTTAGCATCTAACCAGAGTGCAAATGTTGCAGTAAAGTGCATGGTAATATAATATAATTTACAGTTTAAATTTATATGATAGATATGAGCATAATAATAGGGATATGTATATATAGGTAAGTGATAATTTAACATAGTGATCATTGAATTGACAGTGATTATTGAAAGCAGGATACAAATATATAGATGTAAATGTATATACAAGTGAGCATATATAAATGTATGGCAAGTATAAATGTATATGTATATACACAGGAGTAGGAGCAGTTCTATCAAACAGATTTTAATATATATTGCAGGTCCAGTAAACAGGTATCTTAGTAATAAATATGTAAACTATAGAGAGGTAGGTAGTTGTGATAGTTTTTTTTTGCATTTTTTTTTTTTAGTTTTTTTTTTACAGTTAGTCAGAGACATTAGTGGTGATTGTTATAGGTGTTGAGCAGAGGTGTTTTAAGCAACATATTTAAAAAAAGACCACTTATTTAGCCATGTTTTAGTTACATACATCCATACATGTGGAGATAGTTTAGTTGCAAGTGTAATTTGAGCTAGGCTTCTGGGGTCCCTTCTTGGGGGTCCCCCCAGTGTGGGACCCCCAATGTTTGTTTATTTTTTACTTTGTCCCCTCAGAAGGGGATTCACCAGGGAACACTTTATAGTCATGGATAAAGTTCAAATACAGTCATTTGTTTTTAAAAAGAGAACCACGCCCCCCAGTTTTTGTCATCGGATTTTCTGCAGGAAATGTGTTTTCTCGTGAGTTGAGATAAGATAAGAAAGACCAAATCAGATTTGAGTGTCAAAGGTATACATATCCAGAGGAAATATGAGCGAGTGGTTGTTGTGTCCTGGAGAAAAGTGCTTGTACTTGCTTGTACTCACTTTATTACTTGTTACGTGGTTTCCTATGCATGTTAAGTCATTTGTATTACGTTTTGCACATAAGACAACTTTATAAATAAAGTTTGATTGATTGACTGTGTCCACAGGGAAGTGTGAGGAGTGCAAGGTGAGTGTCCAGGGGGAAACACAAGACACAAAATGTGTAAGACAAGTAACTGTTGTTCTTGTTGTTACAGATCAACTAAAGGGTTGATTAGGGTTCTTGTTAGTTATTGATCAACTAACTGGTGATCTTGTGGTTTCTTTCTATAGGATAGGGTACTCTTTTGTCAAACTCGCTGATGACGGATAAGCCAAACTAGATAGAAATAATTAAAAATAATTTAAAAGAGATAGACGTGCTGAAATGTGTCTAGGTACATATCGTGATATTTATGCAAAGATGTGCATATATAGAGTAGCATGTTCTGTTCAGTAGAATATTAAAATATCGAACATGGAGGAATTTAACATAACAGAATGGAGAAAGAACTACTCGTGTGATGGGTCCTGTACCTGTGTAGAGGAAGGTGTTGGAGTGTCCTCCGATGACCACGTCCACTCCTTTGACTCGCTTGGCGATGTCTTTATCCACGTCGAAGCCGGCGTGACCCAGAGCGATGATCTTGTTGACGCCCATGGTGGTCAGTTTCTCCACCTGCACACGGATGGCGGCCACCTCGTCCTGGAACGCCAGGTGTGGTCCTACACACACAGAAGGTGGGATACACCTGAGTGAGGTATAGCACTTTGAGCTTTGCCCACGCAAATTAAAAGTGTGCTTATAAATAATTGATTATTATTATTATTATTATTAGAAATAGTCCACTTGCTGGGTTTAGTTTATAATCATTATATGGTTGTTCCAACTAGAAACAGAAGGGGAACAAAATGTATCTTAAAGAAAAAGTTATTGATTTAAAAAAGGGTTTGATAGTTGTTGTTACATTACATTACAGTCATTTAGCAGACACTTTTTTTTATCCAAAGCGACTAACAATAGTGTGTTTCAACAAAGGAAGATGAGAGAACAACTCGTCACCAGAAGTCAAAAGTGCATTTCATTCCTAACAAAGTCTCCAAGAACTGAGTGGGTAAGAGTTGTTGTTAGTAGTTGGTAGGCTACTTTATTAAATGCATGCAGTTAAATGTGTCATTTAAATCAACAAGTCCAAAAACACTCCGGAACGATCGACTTCTATCCCAACCCACCACTTACCCGGTTGAGACAAGAGGGGAGTCTCCGCCGTAGTGTACCCAACCACAGCCACCCTCTCGGAGCCCAGTGTGAACACTTTGAATGGGTGATAGAGGGCATTGATCTGCGGGCCCAGCGTTTGGTCTGCTTTCATATTGGCGCCGAGCATTGCACAGGCGACATTGTGGAGGAAGGGGGTGATGAGACCCTCCACCTCGTTGTCAAACTCGTGGTTTCCAAAGGCCTGAAAAAAAAAAGACGTGTTTTTCTTTGTCCATCATATGGTGTCTAAATTGATATTGAATTAAGAAACAACTTTCTTTATCAGAAGTATTGAATTCGTTTTTTTCATTAGTGTAGTGTTTGTATTTATTCATGTTGGCTGTCGTAATTTCCCATTGCAATACCATAGAGGCCATTAACCATTAAAACCCATTAAATATGGAATCAATATATTAATTTACCATTGCGTCATAGCCAAAGGCCTAAAAAGACGAAGCCATTTGTTTTTCTTTTTCCATTATATGGTGTCGTTGATATTGAACTGAAAACATTCTTTAGAAGTATTTAATTCGTTTTCATTAGTGTATTATTTGTATGTATTCATGTTGGCTGTCGTTTCAAACTAATTTCGGTACATGTGGGTTATTTGTTAACCACTTTTTTAGGCACTTTTTAAAATAGACCTTTATTGGTTATCTGTTTTTTTTTCAGACTCTCTAAAATACGCAAATTAATCTTTGGGACCTGCCAAGAACTGAAGAGGATGCTGTCCGCCTGCTTCAAGCTAACCCTATAACCCTAACCCACATCTGTAATACCTCTTTAATAAAAGCTTTTAAAATGTAAAAAAAACAACTAAGAAGCCCATATCATTGTTCATAATGAATAACAAATGGATATACATTAAAACAAAAAGTAGTTAGTATTTGTCCAAATTTTGACCAAAAACAACATGATTTGTACTGGGGACGCAAAAGGCACCACGTTCAAAAAACATTGACCCATTTGTTGAAAAAGTTGGAAAATGTAATTAAAAAAGTGGCGACAGATATCCCCCAAATACCCTCATTTCCCATTACAACACCTTAAGAGATACAATTTAAAAACTCAATACATATTAAGTTATGGAATCAATATAATATATTCACTTACCATTGCGTCATAGCCAAGTGCGTTCATGAAGTGCGCAGCCTCGGCGCCTCGGTAGTAGTTGAACCACACGGTGCCCTGGAACTGGTCTCCAGCGTCCAGAAACAACACGTGTTGCTCCTGCCGGCGGATCTCGGAGACTTTAGTGAACCTCCGTGCGACTCCGGCGAAGCAGGGTCCACCCTCCCGGCACTTGCCCGAGTCCTTGCTCGTCTCCTCGATGCGAGCGTGGTGGTCATTGGTGTGAAGCAGTGTCAACTCAAAGGCGACGGCTGTGCCATCAAAACCCATGGAAGAAAGCAGTACTAGTAGGCACACACACATGAACACACCCGGTCCTCGCACCACGTCCATTACGCTGCCAGACGAAAAAATGACAGCACACAAATAAAACACAGCCTCAAACAAAGATAGTGTGCCAACGAAGTGTGCCCATCCTCCTTCAGGGCGGTCTGAACGGGTACACCTGGGAGCTTCTTCTGCTGCTGCTGCTGCTGTGCCTTTAGCGTGTTGTTAAAGAGTCAAGAGGTTGTATTTGCCATATGCACATAAGTCCAATGGAATGCTTACTCCCCATTCTCTCCCACAGTAAGACTTTTCTAAAACACTAATACTATAACAAATATTGCAAAGTGACTGATGTGTACATGTGTACATGTGTGGAACAGTGCAGTAGCCAGAAAGTCCAGCAAAGTATGATAGTGAAATGTAAATGACAATGTTATAATAGTGGCAGCACTCCTAACAGTTCAATCTGGATGGCTTTTCTTGTCCTGTGCAGTGGTGTTGATGTAGAGGGTTCAGAAAATGCCTCTATTTAAAGTTTCGCAGTAAAACATACACCCCCCATTCTTTAAGATGATCAGAACTACTCTAATAGATTATCAGAACTACCCACATCTTATTAGACTTCCAAGTCAGTAGATGGCGCTCCTGCGCTCCCGTGAACCATAGAGGAAACACTAGTCTTGGCCCTACCATGCGCAGTAGTGATGGGAATTCCGGCTCTTTTGAGTGAGCCGGCTCATTTGGCTCGGCTCACCAAGAAGAGCCGGCTCTTTCGGCTCCCAAACGGCTCTTCTATTTTACCACATATACCTTTTATTTACATGAAAGTGGTGGTTCTTGATGTCCAGCAATCAGTGGTAAGGCAAACTGCAGTAGCTTCCTTAACCCTGGCCTGCAGTGAAGCACGTTCTCTATCATACAGTCTCGGAATGGGTTTTTGAGAGTGTTTTCCTGCTTGGAGGAACATACATTGGATTGAGAGCCTGTGTGAAGCTTCGGAATCCCTTGTCCACAATGGAAAATGGTTGGAAATCACTTGCAATCATTTTGGCCAATTCTTCATCCACTATGTTCTGTCTAGCTGGGGTCATTCATTGCCTTTGCCATTGCCATTCATTGTATATAAATTGGCTTATTGAGGTCTGTGTAGCTGTTGGGTTTTGGGTACCTGATGCATGGGGGGTTGATCCTGTAGCTGCAGCAGCAACAGGTGGAGTAGACACACAGAAGCAGAAGCAGGCAGTCTGACCTGCCTTTTTTCTTCCAACTGAACTGTTGGATGCACAGTTCTCAAGTGGCTGTGGAGGTGGTTTGTGGACCCTGCTCTATATGAGAGCTTCATGTTGCAAATTCTGCATTCTGCCTTTGTGTTTGCACAATTGTTAAAATGCAGCCAAATGCTGCTTCTTTTCGTACTTTCACTCATCTTATTTGCGCGACGCAAACTGACACTTCCCCGTGTGAAGTGTCACCTCTCCCTCTGTTCAGCTATCAGCACTCGCCGCCCCTCCCTCCTTATCTATCCTCACGTGATGCACAGCATGACATGCAGTCATGACAGTGACATTCAGTCACTGCATGTACGCGGAGCACCCGTAAAAAAAAAAAATAACTGCTCGTTCGCGGGTGCGAGCCGGCTCCCGTCGTTCACTAAAAAGAGCCGGCTCTTTGAGCCGGCTCGTTCGCGACCGACACATCACTAATGCGCAGCTCAGTAATAAACCGCTGCCGGCTGAGCAAGGCATGAGAATGTAACGTGTCTTGTTCTTCATGTTTCACAGGTAAGCATATAACTATCTAAAACATTCCCAAGGGTGTTAAAACTAATGTTAACTGTCAGTGACATGTTTTGTAACGTTTTGAGTGTACCTGAAGTAAGTTTGGACGAGTAGTTTTATTGTTTTGTCGAGTTGAATAATGGCTGCTGCCAGGTAGTTTGTTCTACTGTGTTTCACCACAGAAAGCACACGTGGTGCGCGTGTGTCCGTGCTTGTGTGACTGAAAACGTGTTCATGTTATTTTCTGTATTTGAGCGAATGGTATTTGGAGTAAAGAATACAGAAGGGTTATTGTTTTGCACTTTATTTTGGTTTTATGAAGAATACATTGTATTTTTGTATTATTTGATTTATTGTATTTTTGCAATATTGTGAAGTAAACTCTGTTGGACTGTTAAACAATATTTTTGATGTTGAGAACTTGAAATGATATGATTGTGATGTTGAGATGCTGCATGTTTAGTAATAAACCGCTGCCGGCTGAGCAAGGCATGAGAATGTAACGTGTCTTGTTCTTCATGTTTCACAGATCCACAGTGCACCATGCCTGTGTATTAGTGATGGGAATTCCGGCTCTTTTGAGTGAGCCGACTCATTTGGCTCGGCTCACCAAGAAGAGCCGGCTCTTTCGGCTCCCAAACGGCTCTTCTATTTTCCCAAACGGCTCTTCTATATCTTCTATATACCTTTTATAATTCAATCAAATTTAGCCCTATTTTGACTAATTATTTATATGTGTACACACATCACTAAAATTATTCAATACATCCTTTTTACTGAAGTATTCAAAAGTAAAAATTAAAATTTTAATATAAATGATTTTCTGTGGCCAATTGTTTTCATTGCATTTCCAGACCCTTGTAACTGATACCACCCAATGAATGACCTGACCTGCTTGTAGAACCACGCTACACCACGCTACACAAAAAGTAGTTAGTATTTGTCCAAATTTTGACCAACAACAACATGATTTGTACTGGGGACGCAAAAGGCACCACGTTCAAAAATGTTTTACCCATTTGTTGAAAAAGTTGGAAAATGTAATTAAAAAAGTGGCGACAGATATCCCCCAAATACCCTCATTTCCCATTACAACACCTTAAGAGATACAATTTAAAAACTCAATACATATTAAGTTATGGAATCAATATAATATATTCACTTACCATTGCGTCATAGCCAAGTGCGTTCATGAAGTGCGCAGCCTCGGCGCCTCGGTAGTAGTTGAACCACACGGTGCCCTGGAACTGGTCTCCAGCGTCCAGAAACAACACGTGTTGCTCCTGCCGGCGGATCTCGGAGACTTTGGTGAACCTCCGTGCGACTCCGGCGAAGCAGGGTCCACCCTCCCGGCACTTGCCCGAGTCCTTGCTCGTCTCCTCGATGCGAGCGTGGTGGTCATTGGTGTGAAGCAGTGTCAACTCAAAGGCGACGGCTGTGCCATCAAAACCCATGGAAGAAAGCAGTACTAGTAGGCACACACACATGAACACACCCGGTCCTCGCACCACGTCCATTACGCTGCCAGACGAAAAAATGACAGCACACAAATAAAACAGCCTCAAACAAAGATAGTGTGCCAACGAAGTGTGCCCATCCTCCTTCAGGGCGGTCTGAACGGGTACACCTGGGAGCTTCTTCTGCTGCTGCTGCTGCTGTGCCTTTAGCGTGTTGTTAAAGAGTCAAGAGGTTGTATTTGCCATATGCACATAAGTCCAATGGAATGCTTACTCCCCATTCTCTCCCACAGTAAGACTTTTCTAAAACACTAATACTATAACAAATATTGCAAAGTGACTGATGTGTACATGTGTACATGTGTGGAACAGTGCAGTAGCCAGAAAGTCCAGCAAAGTATGATAGTGAAATGTAAATGACAATGTTATAATAGTGGCAGCACTCCTAACAGTTCAATCTGGATGGCTTTTCTTGTCCTGTGCAGTGGTGTTGATGTAGAGGGTTCAGAAAATGCCTCTATTTAAAGTTTCGCAGTAAAACATACACCCCCCATTCTTTAAGATGATCAGAACTACTCTAATAGATTATCAGAACTACCCACATCTTATTAGACTTCCAAGTCAGTAGATGGCGCTCCTGCGCTCCCGTGAACCATAGAGGAAACACTAGTCTTGGCCCTACCATGCGCAGCTCAGTAATAAACCGCTGCCGGCTGAGCAAGGCATTAGAATGTAACGTGTCTTGTTCTTCATGTTTCACAGGTAAGCATATAACTATCTAAAACATTCCCAAGGGTGTTAAAACTAATGTGAACTGTCAGTGACATGTTTTGTAACGTTTTGAGTGTACCTGAAGTAAGTTTGGACGAGTAGTTTTATTGTTTTGTCGAGTTGAATAATGGCTGCTGCCAGGTAGTTTGTTCCACTGTGTTTCACCACAGAAAGCACACGTGGTGCGCGTGTGTCCGTGCTTGTGTGACTGAAAACGTGTTCATGTTATTTTCTGTATTTGAGCGAATGGTATTTGGAGTAAAGAATACAGAAGGGTTATTGTTTTGCACTTTATTTTGGTTTTATGAAGAATACATTGTATTTTTGTATTATTTGATTTATTGTATTTTTGCAATATTGTGAAGTAAACTCTGTTGGACTGTTAAACAATATTTTTGATGTTGAGAACTTGAAATGATATGATTGTGATGTTGAGATGCTGCATGTTTAGTAATAAACCGCTGCCGGCTGAGCAAGGCATGAGAATGTAACGTGTCTTGTTCTTCATGTTTCACAGATCCACAGTGCACCATGCCTGTGTATTAGTGATGGGAATTCCGGCTCTTTTGAGTGAGCCGACTCATTTGGCTCGGCTCACCAACGCCTCGTTTCCACCAAGCTGTTTTGAGGGCTGGTTCGGAGCTTGTGCCTAATCTCGAACCAGTTCTTTGCGTTTCCACCGCGAAGGAGCCACTTTCTGGCCCGGTTAACTGGTTCCTGAGCGGCCCCACTTCGAAGCTGGGCTAGCCAGCAGGCTCCACTACGTCAGGGGCTGGGGGCGGGGCTTATCGGACGAACTCAAACAAACTCAAAGTTTTTGACCGCCGTATCCAGACGTTAACAGTGACGTCATGACGTGGCTCTCTCGGCGAAAAAGTTGGTGGAAACGCAAACCAGTTCTTTGACGGCTCGCCAGTTGAACCAACTGCGAACCGGCTCTAGGGCCATCCGAGAGCTAGAACTAGGCTTGCTTTGGTGGAAACGAGGCATAAGAAGAGCCGGCTCTTTCGGCTCCCAAACGGCTCTTCTATTTTCCCAAACGGCTCTTCTATATCTTCTATATACCTTTTATAATTCAATCAAATTTAGCCCTATTTTGACTAATTATTTATATGTGTACACACATCACTAAAATTATTCAATACATCCTTTTTACTGAAGTATTCAAAAGTAAAAATTAAAATTTTAATATAAATGATTTTCTGTGGCCAATTGTTTTCATTGCATTTCCAGACCCTTGTAACTGATACCACCCAATGAATGACCTGACCTGCTTGTAGAACCACGCTACACAAAGCAGATAGCAACACCTAGAACTACTTAAGCAGACATTTAAAAAAGGACAGCTACTGTATTTTTGTATATTTGACATTTGTATTTAGTTAAAAGCCCTAACAAAACAGCAGGGCTCTATTTCAGTATAAAATATAGAACAAAAGACAGCAACAGCTGACTAAAATCTTAAAAAATATAATCATAAATAAAAACAAACAATGAAAATAAATATATTGCAATGCTCAAAACAGCAGCAAATAACAGTCTATCATAAAAAAACATAATAAAAATAAATGTATTGTAATGTGCAAAACAGCAGTATAAAACAGTCTAATGAACTTACCGTCAACTATCAAACTGTAACCTGTTCTTCTTCTTTTCAGGGCAGATTGGCCTTGAGGAAGACCAAGTGCCTCAGCTTAGAGGGTTGATCCGGTTTCTTCTCTCTGTCATTATCTGCCCTGTTTTAGAACATACATTGGATTGAGAGCCTGTGTGAAGGAATCCCTTGTCCTCCACAATGGAAAATGGTTGGAAATCACTTGCAATCATTTTGGCCAATTCTTCATCCACTATGTTCTGTCTAGCTGGGGTCATTCATTGCCTTTGATATCCATTGTCTTATTGAGGTCTGTGTAGCTGTTGGTGTTTGGGTACCTGACGCATGGGGGGTAGATCCTGTAGCTGCAGCAGCAACAGGTGGAGTAGACCACTGGCAGAAGCAGGCAGTCTGCCTTTTTTCTTCCAACTGAACTGTTGGATGCTCAGTTCTCATGTGCCTGTGGAGGTGGTTTGTGGACCCTGCTCTATATGAGAGCTTCATGTTGACAATTCTGCATTCTGCCTTTGTGTTTGCACAAAGGCAGAATGCAGCCAAATGCTGCTTCTTTTCCTACTTTCACTCATCTTATTAGCGCGACGCAAACTGACACTTCCCCGTGTGTTCTCCTCTCCCTCTTAGCAACCAGCACTGAGCACGCGCCGCCCCTCCTCCTTATCTATCCTCACGTGATGCACAGCATGCGCGTGACATTCAGTCACTGCATGTACGCGGAGCACCCGCAACAAATCAATAACGGCTCGTTCGCGGGTGCGAGCCGGCTCCCGTCGTTCACTAAAAAGAGCCGGCTCTTTGAGCCGGCTCGTTCGCGACCGACACATCACTACTGTGTATCACTTGGACCGACCCAGACTCCCCTAGGTCTGAGGCCGGTAACAATTGGGGGCTCGTCCGGGATCAGCGCCACCTAGCTGGGAAAGTGGGAACTGCTACGGAGAGAACCTGTGCCTAAAGCTTCAGGGAAGGCTGCATTGCTGTGCGTCATCCAGAGAGTAGAGGACACAGGGGCTAAAGATGGCTACCACAACCCACGACGGATGCTGATCTTCAAGATCCAAAAGAGACTCTTACCTTTAAGTACCACTCAGTTACTGGCTGTTGCCAGTGCGGTTGATGAAGACAGAGACACTGAGGACCTTGCGGTCCTGAGTGAACCAGAACTATTTGATTTGATTGACCATTATCTAAGAAGTGAGAAGTTGAAAGGCATGGAGGATGAAGGCATGTCTCAAATCCTTCACCTCGACGACATGTTAGATGAGATGTTAAGACCCCCGGATAGAGGAGATGCTGTGGGAGGAGCTGGCGTTGAAGGAGCTGACGACGGAGGAGTAGTCGATGCTGCACCCCTCCAGGTGGAAGATACAGCGACTCGTCAACAGACCAGTTCAACTACAGCGACCATGGACAGTCAACTGCTGTACCCAACCACACCACAACCGACCATGGACAGGGACAATAACGCACCAGCCAGGAACCTCGCCACTACATCACCAGCCAGATCCATCATCAACAGTGCAGGTGGTGCCCCTCCTGGCCGTGCCAGTCCGTCCTCCAGTATGGGTGAGCAGGTGGTGAGATTTACTGATGTAGCTGCTCTGTTTCCACGCAGAGAGTTTAAACTTTATGGTGGTCAGATTTCTGACACAGGGTCTGATATGTCATACAGTAGCCTTTGTAAACAAATGGATGAAGGGTTACATGAAGGGTTTAGTGAGTCAGAGGTTATCAAGATAACTAAACCTGGTACATTCAGGGAGATGTTAACCAACAAAGATGACCTTACTATGAGTGAGTTAAAACGCTTTCTCCGCTCCCATATTAGAGACAAAAACAGCACTGAGCTCTTTCAGGAGCTTAGTACTGCCAGACAGCAAGACAAAGAGGGCCCACAGCTATTTTTGTACAGAATCATGGGTCTAAAACAGAGAGTTGTTTTTGAGTCACAACAGCCAGGTGCAGATTTTTGTTATGACAGAAAGCTTGTTCAAGGTACATTCCTTCACACACTCTACCAAGGGTTAAATGAGAAAAATAACCATGTCAGATGTGATCTCAAACCTTTCCTCACAGACTTGCAGGTTAATGATGACCTTCTCTTAGAACAGATCACTAAGTCCACAAGTGAGGAGGCAGATAGGTTGAGACGCCTTGGTACAGTTACTAAAACCCGACCAGTGACTGTAAGTGCAGCTCAGACTGAGCAGACTGACCAGATTGAACAGACCAAAGTTGACTCTGAATTACAGGCTAACCGTGCTGCTATTCTAGAGCTGACTGCACAAGTGGCTTCACTGACCAAACACTTTGCCCAGGGGGTCAAACCCACAGAACCTGTGACTCCTGTAAGCCCTGGTCCACCCTCCAACCGACCCTCAATTAGACCCCAGACATCAACGAATGAGACCAGGGGCAGATGTCATGACTGTGTGCAAAGGAACATTAAGAGCTGCCCTCACTGTTTCATTTGTGGTCAGGAAGGACATAGAGCAATTGGCTGTCTGAAAAGAAAGGCTTCGGGAAACGAGAGGAGGTCACTGGAGTGAGGCTGCCAGTGACTGTTGCCAGTAACAAGCCTCCAGTACAGGTTAACTCAGTTAAAACAGTAAACCCCGTAAAACAAACTACACAGTGCCAGTCAACACCCAGAAAACGTGTAGCACAACTAATTGGCAAGCGATGTATGGTCTCATGTGCAATTAATGGGGTCCCACTCCAAATGCTGCTCGACTCAGGGGCCCAGGTGACCATGGTGGGGAGGGCGTGGGTAGAGAAAGCGTTGCCCAGTGTCAAAATCCAGCCACTCTCATCCCTATTCCCCGATCAAGCCCTTGAAATATCTGCAGCAAATGGTACAGTGGTTCCCTTTGATGGATGGGCTTATGTTGATTTACAGATACGCAGTGAGAGCCATGGACATGCTGACATACAAGTGCCCATATTAATCAGTCAGAGCTGTGTTAACTGTCCCATTTTAGGTAGCAATGTCATTGCAGAGATTATCAAAGAGAACAAAGAACAGGTGGATATTACAGCCATACTGAAGGAAGCCATGAGTGTCAGCGAAAGCACAGTGGAAACCCTGATTTCTGTTCTCCAGATACTGGCTCCTGATGAAACGCCTCCCCAGTGCACTGTACGGGTTGGAAAGAAAGGACTAACTATCCTCGCTGGCCAAATCTGTGAGGTGAAGTGCAGAGTAAGAGCATGGCCCCAGGGCAGAACAATGTTATTTGATCCCAGCCCAGAAAACAACTGTCCTGAGGGTTTAGACCCCTTTCCCTCTTTAGTAGATGTCCCCAGTGGCTCATCAAGAATTGCCAAAATCCCTATTCAGAATTTCACTAAACATGACATCTATCTGTCACAGAGAACCATTCTGGGCACACTTGAGGAAATTACTGGGGCCAAACCCATTAACCATTCCCCCAACAACCCAAAGCCCATAAACCATCCCACTGCTCAAACCTGCTCCGCTCTGACTCGAGATAAATGGCATCCACCTGTCGAATTGTCACACCTCGAAGAGGAGGAACAAGAGATAGCCAGAGACATGTTATACGACGAATCAGATGTCTTTGCCAAGGATGACGCTGACATAGGTTGCATCCCAAACCTGCAACTCAAGATTCAGCTAAATGATGAGACACCAGTCCAAAAGCGCTATAATGCAATTCCAAAACCCCTGTACAGAGAGGTAAAAGAGTATGTGCAGAACCTGCTTGACCATGGCTGGATAAGAAAGTCCACTTCACCGTACTCATCCCCCGTGGTCTGTGTCCGAAAAAAAGATAAGAGCTTGCGTCTATGCGTTGACTTTAGGGAGTTAAACCGCAAAACTGTCCCAGACCGTCATCCGCTCCCACGCATTCAAGACCTGCTGGATAACCTGGGGGGCTACTCCTGGTTCTCACTACTCGACCAAGGCAGCGCTTACCACCAGGGCTTTGTCGATGAGAGTTCCAGGCACCTGACCGCTTTTAGTACCCCTTGGGGATTATATGAGTGGCTTCGCCTCCCCTTTGGCCTTACCAACGCCCCAGCGGCCTTTCAAAGATGTATGGAGTGCGTCTTTGATGGCATGAGGGACGAGTGCTGCTCGCCTTATCTGGATGATGTGCTCTGTTTTTCCAAATCATTCCATGACCACGTGGAGGACCTGAGGCAGGTGCTCCGTCGCCTGAGGGAGCATGGCATCAAGTTACGTGCAAAGAAATGCGAGCTGTTTAGACGACAAGTGAGATACATAGGGCGCCTAGTGACAAGTGAAGGTGTCCAGATAGACCCCAAAGACCTGGAAGCAGTGTTGCAGCTAAAAGAGAGGGAGCCAAAGAATGTGGGGGAAGTCAGGGGTCTATTAGGCTTTTTAGGCTATTATAGATCCTTCATACAGGACTTCTCCAGGATTGCACGGCCACTGTTTAAGCTAGCAGAGGGTTCCAGTCAGCCCAACCAGAGGCCCGTTAAAGATAACAACGCTGCACCCAAAACAAATGTCACAAAGTCTGGCCAGCTCCCCTCTAAGACACCTGTTCATTGGACCCCCGAACACAGTGCTGTTGTCTCTCGCCTTGTAGACATGTTGACCAATCCGCCCATTTTAGCCTACCCAGATTTTAATTTGCCTTTTGTGTTAAATACTGACGCATCCAACGAAGGTCTGGGGGCTGTGCTCTATCAGCAGCAGGGGGGTAAACTCCGCGTCATCGCTTATGGATCCAGAACACTCACGCCCGCAGAAAATAATTACCATCTCCATTCTGGCAAGCTCGAGTTTCTGGCATTGAAGTGGGCCATCTGTGATAAGTTCCGGGATTATCTCTACTATGCACCCACATTCACGGTGTACACAGACAATAACCCGCTTACATATGTTTTAAGCACAGCCAAACTCAACGCTGTCGGACATCGGTGGGTGGGTGAGTTGGCGGATTTCCACTTCACCATAAAATACAGGCCAGGCAAGGCGAATGCTGACGCCGACACACTGTCACGGTATCCAGTAAAGCTCCAGGGTCACATAGGGGAGTACACTGAAGCTATGCCCCCAGATGTAGTTTCCACCATATGGCAGGGGAACAAAGCAGTGGCCGAGAAGGATGTGCCATGGATGGTTGCACTGCAACTCTCCTCTGGTGGCAACGACGACCCCTCTGTGACGATCCCCACCATCAGCCCAGAGGACATCAGAGCTGCCCAGAAAGAGGATGCATCAATCTATGAGGTGATGACATTGAAGAAGAGGGGATGGAACCCCAATGACAAAGACAAAAGACAAATGGGTCAAGAGACAAGGAGACTAGTGCATGAATGGAACAGACTCAAACTTGACAAAGGAATTCTGTACAGGCAGGCAGGAAAATGGAAACAGCTCGTTCTCCCCAGTAAGCTGAAGTCAACCGTGTTTAAACACCTGCATGATGACATGGGTCATGTGGGGGCTGACAAAGTAATCCACCTTGCAAGGCAAAGGTTCTATTGGCCATTCATGCAGCGTGAAATAGAAGACTATGTCATCCGCCAGTGCTCATGTATTAAGCAGAAACGACCCACCATCCCAGAAAAGGCACCCATGGGTTCAATCACAACCAGTGCCCCATTTGAGCTTATTTCTATTGATTACCTCCACCTAGAGCCGAGTAAAGGAGGCTTTGAGTACATTTTAGTCCTGGTAGATCACTTTACCCGCTTCGCACAAGCCTACCCGACTAAGAATAAGTCAGGCAAAACTGCAGCAGAGAAAATCTTCAGTGATTTTATTCCACGTTTTGCGTACCCTGAAAAGTTACACCACGACCAGGGACGAGAATTTGAGAATAATCTATTCCAGCGACTCCAGCAGCTGTCTGGCATTTCCAATTCGCGAACTACCCCATACCACCCACAGGGGAACCCTGTGGAACGCCTGAATAGAACGCTGTTACAGATGCTCCGCACTCTCCAAGAGGAAAGAAAAGCTGAGTGGAAAGACCATTTGCCCCACATAGTCCATGCGTACAATTGTACGAGACATGAAGCAACCGGCTATTCGCCCTTCTTTCTCCTCTATGGAAGAGCCCCACGGTTGCCCATTGACTTAGTGTTTGATCTGAGAACTGATGAAGAGATGTCGAATCGACAGGAATTTGCGCAGAAATGGGCTTCTCGGATGCAGGAGGCTTACAGGATCGCCTCAGAGAATAGCCAAAAGTGCTCAGCAAAAGGAAAGAAACACTACGACCGTGGTGTTAAAGGGATTGCACTTCAGCCAGGAGATCGCGTGCTTGTCAGGAACCTGTCTCAGAGAGGTGGACCTGGCAAACTCCGTGCTTACTGGGAGGAGAGAGTTCACAGAGTTATTGAGAGGATGGGAGACGGGCCTGTGTACAAAGTTCAAGCAGAAAAAGGAGACAGAACCATCCGTGTGCTGCACCGTAACCTCCTGCTACCTGTAAATGACTTGCCATTCGAACAAGATGAGCAGCCCTGTCATGCACAAAAGAAACAAAAAAAACAGAGAGACAGACAGACTCACAGCAGAGAAGCAGCTGAGCAGGAGTCTGATGATTCTGCTGAAGAGGAAGGATATTACTACAGCCTCCGACCGTTACCTGTGTATACAAGGAGGACAGTCAGACATCAGGCGCCTCAACCTGAACCACACCGTAATCTCAGAGCAGTAGCACCTGAATTCCAACCTCCAAGACAAGCAACAGAACCAGGGGATGTGCAGCAGCAAGAGGAAACTGTTCCAGTTGCAGTGCCAGCATCAGCACAAGCACCAACACCAGCTGACACGCTGCCTGCTGCGGATGTTCAGGAACAACCTGTAATGGATGGCAATGAGGGTGATACAGGTCCAGGGGTGCCAGAGGAGATGGTTGAACCTGACACAGAGCCAGGTAAAGAGGAACTGCCTGCGAGGAGTTCCACCCGGACTGTAAAACCCAGAGAAAGATTCACATATGAACATTTCGGTCAGCCATCATACCAGCCCTGGAGACCCGGAGCAAATGCCATGTTCACATGTGTTCCTTACCCCATGACCCCTTACCCAGTCCTGCCCGAAACCTACTACTACCCTACCCCAACCGTATGGACTTATTAGACAGAGGACTTACAATAGCATAGGATTTGACAGACATTCACTGACTTGACAGACATTGACTAACCCCAACAAAACTTACCACACACTACACAGACCAGACGGATGACTTTTCCCAGACTATTACCTGACTACTCATTGTTGGTTTAGTTCTAGATGTCAGGAGACATCTCTTAAAGCAGGGGAGAGTGTAGAGGGTTCAGAAAATGCCTCTATTTAAAGTTTCGCAGTAAAACATACACCCCCCATTCTTTAAGATGATCAGAACTACTCTAATAGATTATCAGAACTACCCACATCTTATTAGACTTCCAAGTCAGTAGATGGCGCTCCTGCGCTCCTGTGAACCATAGAGGAAACACTAGTCTTGGCCCTACCATGCGCAGCTCAGTAATAAACCGCTGCCGGCTGAGCAAGGCATGAGAATGTAACGTGTCTTGTTCTTCATGTTTCACAGATCCACAGTGCACCATGCCTGTGTATCACTTGGACCGACCCAGACTCCCCTAGGTCTGAGGCCGGTAACATTGACTTCACCAGCCACCGTTGGCTTCTCCCGAGACACCGCAGAGCATAGAGGCGCTGCACGGTGTGCCTTCTTCAGCATGACCTCCGTGTGTTGCACGGTTCCACGGTGCCAGGTCGTCGGAAATCCTCTAGTAGTCCCAAGGAAACGGAAGCGGTTGACGACTTCCACCGGTGTCCCGTCCAGGCTGATTGATGGCGCAGTGGGTGCCCCGGTGGCTCCGGAAGTCACACGATGAGCTCCTTTTTTATCCGATATGATTTTTGATTTTACTTATTTTTAATTGCACACATAAAGCAAACGGACACACACACACACACACACACACACACACACACACACACACACACACACACACACACACACACACACACACACACACACACACACACACACACACACACACACACAATGAGTGGTGTGTGAATAGTGACAATGATATTCCAAATATTCAGACGAGGAGGCAATTCAATGTGGGTAAATATTATATATTTGAATAGTAAAATAAACTGAATCCATGCATAATAATTGTATTTATTATTGCACTTATTATTGAGTTTGTTTTTCTGGTTCCTAAATGAGTTTCTCTGCACCTCCCTTGAACACTTTGAAAACCCCTGGGTTAGACCATCTACTATGGGACCCTATTTTGAGATAAGCATGTCAGTGCCTGTACGGTGACTGCTGGAGTGATTGATAGCAAGTGACTGATAGGCCATGTTTGTTCCAATCGAGTTTCTTTGACATACATTTCGGGTATAGCATCTATTGGAAGAAAACGGAGCATACCGCACCCTATCTCGATGAGAAGACAAGACAACAGTAGCCTACCCGAATATTCACCGATTTTTGTACTCGTTGGCGATTTTCTACGGAGTTAGATGGGACCCTATCCTGAGATAAGCATCTCGATTGCATGAGAAACAGATAAGGCCAATTTTCAGGGTGCGATAGATGATTGTCTACCTATAGCCTTTGTTGTGCCTAAATGTGCCTACAGCAGGCCCTGTTGACAATCTGTTTAAAACGAATGGGATGGTTTCATGGTGTTTCCATGATGGTTGGGTGAAGGACGTCTGCTTCTAAATGACGAATTATTACATCATTTGAAAAGCAATATAACGTGGAGGAACAATATACATATGCAAACCACCAACAATGCGCACAATGGCAGTGAAATATATTATACAAATCACTCCTTCCTCCCTCCCTCCCTCGCTCAGGCTCCCAGCTTTCGAGGCTTCTCGAGAGTAAAATGCTGCCCTCTAGTGGTTGGGGATTTTCACGGGATGCAAAGTGACTTGCTGGGGCTGAGATGGGCAGAAAAGGATACGTTATGCCCTTTCAAAATAACACCTGAAGCTGGCAAGGGCTTTAACTGATGTACAGCTCATTTACAAGTAGAAGCACATGTGTGGTCTTTGACATTAAACAAAACAATATTTAGTGAACACTGAATTGCAGTGACTATCACTAGTCAGACACTGGTTTTTTTTAGACTGGTTTTGCTGTTTCTGATTTGTAAGGTAAAACTCTCCAGCTGACTGATGACTTCTAGATCCAATCATTACTATACTCTGATGATGCCAATAAATACACCATACAATAAAAATGATGCAATAACCTGAAGGACATTTAATTGCTAAGTAATAGCCAAGTGGTTAGTGTTAAGTATGTTGTTTGTGCTGGAAGGGCTTCCTAGCCTGCCCGAAAGGCTAACCGCTATTAACAGGTTTTTCTCTTTTTCATTTCTATCACACAACAAATCATTCTCATAAGTCTTAAGCAAATAGAAAAAGGCCTTCTGACTTCTGTCCCATTTTTAGCATGGGGGGGGGGGGGGGGGGGGCCTTAAGGGTTTGATTGGCAGAGCAATGTGCACCATATGCTACGATCTGGGCGGACTGGGACAGGCTTGCTGCAGCGTGACAGGTTGTGGTGTGGCTCAACACGCGGCCTACATTTCATCTGCTCCCTGTGATAAGATGATGAAGAACGCACGCAGGCAGGGTTGAAGGCGGATGACGATCATGGACCTCACTCCATGGTGTAACTGTTCAGTGACGATTTTGAACGAAAAACAATTTGGACAAGATGTGCAAATGCTGCCTTGCATTGCACCTCAACCATACGCCAATACACTGTTACTTGTATAACTAACAAAAAAAAGGGGGAGAACTTTGTGAGGATCGACATTCCTTACATGTCTCAGCTTCTAGGTTCTTCAATATAGTGAAAAATGTATAAAAATACTGGGGGCAATTCTCTCTCTCTCTCTCTCTCTCTCTCTCTCTCTCTCTCTCTCTCTCTCTCTCTCTCTCTCTCTCTCTCTCTCTCTCTCTCTCTCTCTCTCTCTCTCTCATTCAATACCACAGCTAGGGATCTGCCCTCATTTAGGTGTGTCCTATTTGGTGCTAGAGCTCCACCAGCTGTGATGCCGTGGTGCTGGCATAGCGACGCGGGCCCCGCAACCACAATGACACAAAGTCGACCGCAAATTGTACCGAGCGTGCGTCTCGTTCCTCATTCCTAGAAGGTTTGTCGTGGTCAAAGAAACAACAAAGCATACTACGGAATTGTTCAGTCTATTATCTGGGTTGTTACTTTAAAGGGATAAACAAAAAAAAAGTTACTTCAAGTCGCTTTTAACAATTCGCTGTCACAGTGACCAGAAAGTAGTTTTGCAGGGGGTGTGTGTGATTGAGCTGGAGAATATTAAATCTACACAAAACTAATATATCCATCCATCTTCTTTTCCTCCTACCCGCTTTCTAAAGAAGATGGACACCCAAATGCAAGGTCACACATACACTCACACACACACACACACACACACACACACACACACACACACACACACACACACACACACACACACACACACACACACACACACACACACACACACACACACACACACACACACACACACACACACACACACACACAGGTTTAGAGCTATACACATACCGTTAAACAAAACAAGAAACTTTGGACCTTCATCATTATGATAATATTCCACCCTTGTCGAATGCAAATTGTAATTGTTCTACTTTGGTTTTACCTACTTTAAATGGCAATATTAAATTTTATACAGTTTTGATGGATAACTGCGGAGAGCTCACCGATTAGAAGGCCAAAACCTATTTCCAAACCACTGCATTATATGAGCTGCATTAACATTAGCAGTACAGCAGCAGTTGATGCTAAGCTGGACGGCTGATTATCCGATGGCCTGCGTGAGCTTGGAGTGACGACCTTTATAACCAGGGATGGGGATCGGTCTTGTTTTAAGAGAGAGAGAGAGAGAGAGAGAGAGAGAGAGAGAGAGAGTGTCAGAATCAGAGACCTGGGAGGATGACTAGGAGCTGTCCTTGGTGCTGATCCGTCCACTAGTTAGTCCCCAAGACAACACCTCCAAGTCTCTGAACTGGGTCACCTTCAAAAAAGTATTTTTTTTTACCACAGACAAAAGTTATGCGAAAAAACATTGTAAAATGTACATGATCCCACAGACACACTGAGCACATAGTAGTGTGTGTGTATGTGTGTGTGTGTATGTGTGTGTGTGTATGTGTGTGTGTGTGTGTGTGTGTGTGTGTGTATGTGTGTGTGTGTGTGTGTGTGCGTTCGGAGTTGCGTGTGTGTGTGTGTGTGTGCATGTGTGTGCGCGTGCGTCTGTGTGCCTACTACGACTACCTACTCCATGCCCGGCTCTTTTCATCGATGCTCACATCTGGAATCAATCATGGCATCTTTGATAGTGGAGATCTGTGGGGCGCAGATGGGAGGACTCTCACGGTGACTACACATCTCTAAATGGCTTTGATGATGTTACCGACATGGATGATGCAATGTGCTGAGTTTATTGCCGGCATTTCTGGCGTTCGATGGTATGAGAGAGCTGTCTGAAATCAGTGTTCAGCATTGACCTAAGTGCACAAGTGGGTCTGTCTGTATGTCTGGCTCTCTGTCTGGAATCAGTGACTGACTGAATCAGCCATGACCTATTGTGCAAGTGAGTTTTATGTCTGTCTGTCTGTCTCTCTGTCTGTCTGTCTGGCTGGCTCTCTGTTTGTCTATCTGACTCTGTGTCTGTCTGTTTGTCTACACGCCTGTCTGTCTGGCGCTCTGCCTGTCTCTCTGTCTGTTTGTCTGTCTCACTGACTATCTGTCTGTCTTCCTTTCCGCCTGTTTCCCTATAGCTCTGTGTTGCTAATATCTACAGTACATCATTCATAGCTATTTAAATGATTTGTACTTGCGGTTGGACACACACGAGCCAACGGCAAAATTATCAGTGCAAATATGCATTTTGCCGATGCAGAAAATGTCCCAATAGGAATGCATTGAAGAGAGTTAAGTAGTGCTGTGGGTAGGTATAGGTGGGTAGGTATAGGTGGGTAGGTATAGGTGGGTAGGTATAGGTGGGTAGGCCTACTGTAGGTATGCAGCGCGCTCAGTAAGTGCAGTGAGGATCCAGTGGTGAGCTGACCTAGCACACAGCACGGGACGTGTCAGCACGCTACCGCTGCTGATGCTAGCACCCTCGCCCACTCGCTGGCTGGCTCATCAGCATGCTGATCAGTGCTAACGGCATTACACCCTAGTGTCCCGGTAGCACGCGTGAGCGGCTGTGTGCTGGGTCAGCTGACCCCTGACCTCTGCACCCTCCCCCCTCCCTTTCCTCCCTTTTCCTATGGCCGTTTAACAAAAGAACGAAAGCAAATACGTTAGTCAGAGGTACACGCGCTATCCATCTTAGTGTATCCAATGGTAACCGTTGGCAGTAGGGAGACAAACACACCCACCGCGATGTCCACATGACCCATCTGTTTCCTTTGCTCCGGTTGATTTTATTGTTTGCATACATGGGTGATCAGTAGCTAGCTTACCGGTTAGACTCAATCCAAAATATCACTTACTCCTCACTCCACAGCTGGGACGCATTGATCTGAGAAATAATGTGTAACAATATGCCAATACCAGCCATAATAAATCTATATTATGGGAAGTTAAAATACAGTGCCCTTGCCAATGGTTTAATTAGACCCGTAAATAAATATTAACTAACCTACTGCAGCACAAACGTTTATTTTGGCACCCATTTTTGCTTGTCTTTTTACACAATGAAATTCCACAGAATTGTTCTGATGTTTGGAATTGGCAGACATTCATTCAAAACTTTATTTATATTATAAAGTTAATTACATTGGCGTCAAGATAGTTTACAGCAATTACTGCAACAATGAGTGGTGCAGAGTTTCAGCACTGAATTGATATACTATTGTGTTCCCTTTAATTTGCACAAATGTCTTAATGACCTTTCTCACAAAGGGGATCAGGTGGTTGAATAGTCATACAGTACCGTTTCCAAACCACATAGCAGGAAACATTATATATTGCATGTGACAAAATGAGCGCTATGACCCCTGTGTCAGAGAGAGAGACATCACATGAATTAAAGATTGAAATCACAGGCACAACAACAACCATGCAAATGTCTGGAGGCCAGCAGAGCGAGGAAACTCAAGGATGCATAGATAGATACACAGGTATACGTCCTTGAGTTTCCAGTCATTATCGTTTTGATTGATCAATTTCAAAACCATACACTGTCCACTGTGCACTGTGCACTGTGGTGATAGTGGAGTACTATACACCCCCATGGCCCCTAGACGCGTGTGTTCTCTCAGTCTGAAAAGTGGTCCTTATTATTCAAAGCAAGTCAGTGCACGTGACGGGTATAGGATGTATGGGCACTATGACCCAGCGTCGTCGTGCTGCGTCGTGGTGGGAGACAGAAGGAAGCCCCACACACACACATGGTGATCATTGGTGCTCGTTGGTGTGTACGTGACGGGCTGGGCGCTAGTATATAAAACTCTGGCTCTTCGCCGTGGCTCGTCATTCAACCACAGGGGCCCCCAGAAGTCCAATGTCCATCGGATTTTATGCAGTTTTTACATTTTTATTTATATTTTTTATTAAAAGGGCATTCCACTGGATGCACAGATTTTCATAGAAGTATAAACCTGGACCACTTCCACATTCGTCATCTGTTGTGTAGTTTAGATTAGAAGAGTGACCTTGTCTTCGTGGCTGGACAAAAAAGAAGGAACTGCGATGGAAATGGATATCTACTTAAATTCTCTCGATTTTACCTGACTTATAAAACAGGAAACCTTGGAAACAATGAGAAAGAAACGAATCCGTTTTTTCCACAATATCGGTGTCGTCTCTCGTACTATAGATGGAGCGACATGGCAATAAAAAAGTGTTTTTTTAGTTATAGATGAGATGAATCTGTAAGTATAAAGTCCAGTATGACAGACTAAGGGAACTTAGGAGGATATGGAGCGCCCCGGTCCAGTCCAAGCAACCCACGCGTCCGTCGTCGTCTCGGCCACCGCCAACGAGACCTTTGGAGCGGACGCGACGCGGACGCCGGCGGACGACAGCCCGGACGGTCTGGTGTACCAGGTCAGCCTCGCCGCGGTCCTCTCCGCCATCACACTGGTCACCACTCTCTCCAACGCGTTCGTGATCGCGGTGATTTCCCAGTCGAGGAAACTACAAACTCCCGCCAACTTTCTGATCGCGTCCCTGGCCGTCACCGACCTGCTCGTGTCGATCCTGGTGATGCCCATATGCGTGCTGTACACGGTGACGCACGCCTGGTCCCTGGGGCAAGTGGTGTGCGACATCTGGCTCTCCTCGGATATCACGTGTTGCACCGCGTCCATCCTCCACCTGTGCGTAATCGCGCTGGATCGGTACTGGGCCATCACGGACGCGGTGGAGTACTCCAAGAAGCGCACGCCGACGCGCGCCGCCGGCATGGTGGCCACGGCGTGGGTGATCGCCATCTCCATCTCCCTGCCGCCGCTCTTCTGGCGCCAGGTGAAGGCGGAGGAGGAGCTGACCAGCTGCAACGTCAACACGGACCACGTCTTCTACACCATCTACTCCACGTTCGGCGCGTTCTACATCCCCACGCTGCTCCTCATCGTGCTCTACGGGAGGATATACGTGGAGGCGCGCAAAATCATATTGAAGCAGTCGCCCAAGAAGGCTGGTGGTGGTGTTGGTGGTGGTGTTGGTGCTGGTGGTGCCGGGAAGAGACTCACGACGGCGCACCTGGTGAACAACTCGCCCGGGTCCGTGGGCTCCACCTCGTCCTCGCAGTGCGGGACTCACTCCAGCGACACCGGGTCCCTGGCCAGTGAGCACCTGGTGAAAGTCACCGTGTCGGACGCGCTGTTGGAGAAAAAGCGCATTTCCGCGGCCAGGGAAAGAAAGGCCACCAAAACCCTGGGGATCATCCTTGGCGCATATATAGTGTGTTGGCTGCCCTTTTTCATCTACACCCTGATCGTGGCCACGTGTGAGACCTGTTTTTACCAGGAGCTGTTCGACTTCTTCAACTGGCTGGGCTATTTAAACTCCCTCATCAATCCGGTTATTTACACCATGTCCAACGAGGACTTCAAGAAAGCCTTTCACAAACTTGTGCGCTTTAGGTGCTGCCGGGCATGAGCTGTAAAGTAGTACGCGTTCTGCGCCTCGATTCATTAGAAGGCTATAGTATAGTTGTTTCTACCTCTAAAATATCGCTACCATCGTCACCGACACTCAAAACAGACGGTGTGTGTGTGTGTGTGTGTGTGTGTGTGTGTGTGTGTGTGTGTGTGTGTGTGTGTGTGTGTGTGTGTGTGTGTGTGTTTGTGTGTGCGTGACTGTCATCAGGAGAATGGAATGACGCGTCATTCCTGCTCGCTTGGATTGCGTTGGGTTAGCACGGACGGATGGGTTGCAACGGTAAACCCCCTTAACCATAACAGCTATTGGCATATACCTGCAATAGCGCTGCAACTTAAAGTATTACATAATGATTTGTTTTTGATACGTTAAATTATATTATGAATGTTGCTCGCCCATATTCCAGACGTGGATCAGAATGCATAAAGCTCGTTTTGTCATATATGTGTGGATTAAGTACCATATACATGATATTGTTTTACAGTCAATTTGTCAGACGTCATCTGTACGACTACTAGTTATTTTCATTTAAAAGAGCACACTCTAGGCAATTTACAATAGGCAACAGTGAGCAAACCAACCTGCCGAGCAGCGGATACTGTAGATTACACTATCATTGTCAAACAACTCCTTTATTATGGCTGATACTCGCTGGCAGAGCTAAAAGCTGAGGACAAATACGTTCAATTTTGCTGAACAAATATTGAATTGTTTTACTATGTGTGGGTTGTTTGCTGCTGCATTCAAGTGACTGGTCGAGATTGCAGGAGTCTAGAACGGTCTGCCATCAGGGCTTATTAACTGGCCTTGAAGCACACAAGCTCCACGGATACACAGTGTGTGGGTTATTTGGATTTATCAGCAAACTAAACATGAGACATTACCTCCAAAAAGATGATAAAAGGGTTACCATACAAATGACAAATGCTCCATATGTATCTGTTCACATGCGGAGATTGAATAAACAACAAGACATGACTGAGGGTGGATACTGTTGCTTGCCTACCATAGTTGTATTTACAATAAAAGGTATAAGGTATAATTGTGTTATTAACTTATGGTGGGCTGGATGAAGAGTGAATGACATGCAGACATTCCCTTTGCCACACCAGAAAACAGTAACACATATGACGATAACACACTGTACCCATGTCCTATATATGACAACATTGAACGTATAGGCCTAAAAAGGCCTTAAAAGGTGCTGTACGATTCGAGAGTTGTGAAGAGATAGAGAGCAGAAACCATTTTTTAAATGAACCAACCAATAAAACGTCCCCTCCCACTACCCCCCCCCCCCCCCCCCCCTACCCCTTCCCCTCTCACCTCCTCCCTATGTTTCCCCTCCTTCGGTTTACGTACAGTATACCTGTGATTGACACGCAAGATGGATTCCCTGAACCAATCATAGAACGCCCTGCTTGGTCAGCGATGGGCAGCCCTCTTAACACAACTAAATGGTGTCGTACAGAGGCAGACGCACTCGAAAAACAGATATTCCCACAGAGGATTTCACTCTCACAGCTAATAGCTGGCGGATGGCTGTGCCGTTCTCAACAAAGCACACAGTCACCGTGCTGTACATCTTTAGAATCGGATACACTTTCTAATGATTGGGGAAGGCAGAATGAACCTCCTACAACTTTTCTTCCACTGCCCTTCTGTTCGTCCCTACTGGCCTGTCCTCCACCCTGCATGTGACAGGGCGGGCTTCCTAAAGCAGGGCAGGTGAACAGCATTACATACCGCAGTGGAAGGGAAGGAACCACCAGAGGCTATACAAGACTATCCTATATTGGCCTATAGAACTCCTATAGTGAGGTCCTCCTGCACACATAACTGGATGTACTGCACAGAAGGAAAGGAACACACACGCACGCACACTTACACACACACACACACACGCACACGACACACACGCACGCACACTTACACACACACGCACGCACACACGCACGCACACGCACGCACACTTACACACACACACGCACACTTACACACGCACGCACGCACACTTACACACGCACGTACGTACACTTACACACACACACGCACGCACGCACACTTACACACACGCACGCACGCACACTTACACACACACACGCACGCTTACACACGCACGTACGTACACTTACACGCACACTTGCACGCACGCACGTACGCACACTTACACACACACACACGCGCACGCACACACACACACACACACACACAGCTTTGCTACATGAGATAGTGGTCTACTTTACTAAACCTTCTAAACCTATGGAGGGTACACATAACTTTCTACTTGCTCAAATAGAAAAAGTTCAGTTCAAACTTTCTTAAAAAAAACAACCCACTACCAATAACGATATTTGTGTCACTAAATAACTACATCAACAAGAATGCCAATCGTAAGGTAAGGTGTATTCATTCCCGTGGGGAAAATATTACATTGTGTTACAGCAAAAACAATAAAAACAGAACAGTGCAAATCTAAGATAACAAAATAACAACAACTAAAAACAATACGATTAAGAATAAAAAGTGAAACATCAGCAATGTACTTACAGCCAGGGCAATATACATCTAATTGAATTGACTTTACATCCGCCAGTAGTGCATTTTTTTTGCAAGCCCTTGGTCTCGAGGTACAGCAGCTGGGCATGCTGACGACGGCGACCGCACCGCTTCAATATAAGGCTACAGAGCGTGAGACGATGGAGGAAGGAAGATAGGGAGGCAGAGAGCCAGAGTGCCTGTGGTATGTGTGTGTGTGCTTAAAACAGAACCTAGGGCCCAACAGATGAATAGCTAATGTCAGTCAATTTCCACTCTCACAGCGCCATGTGTTGCGTCTCAGACAACATTAACATGTAACCGCTGTACAGGGAGAGGGAGACGCTCTGACTGTTGAATGAACCTCTCTAGGGAGGGAGGGGGGACGGGGGGAGGCGAGGAGGAGGGGGGGGGGGACGGGGGGGAGGCGAGGAGGAGAGGGGGTGGGGGGGACGGGGGGAGGCGAGGAGGAGAGGGGTGGGGGGGACGGGGGGAGGCGAGGAGGAGAGGGGGTGGGGGGGACGGGGGGAGGCGAGGAGGAGAGGGGGTGGGGGGGGACGGGGGGAGGCGAGGAGGAGAGGGGGTGGGGGGGGACGAGGAGGAGAGGGGGGGGCGAGGGAGGAGAGGGGGGTGGGGGGAAAGGGAGGGGTTAAGCAGATAATCACCTCGTCTTTGTCACACAGTTCTGTTAAATGGTCTGTTTAACGGCGCTATATCGTGTCGTAACCCCAGTGTACTCTGGAGAACGGGGGGGGGGGTTGTTGCTGCTGTTGTGTTGTGTTTAACCTTGACGGAAACAATGGCTCAGTGGAAGGCTATACGAGCCATGGAGAGAGAGGCAGTAAGCCACAATAGGAGATAAGCTGTGGAGTCTTTCATTTTTATCTCACACCGTCATCGCCATCGCTGCGTATAGGTCTCTTGAGTTGTATTTGAGGGCCTGTATATCCCGGTAGTAGTGCATTAAATAAATAAGCTCATCCAAACTATACTCCAATGATCATCTAAATCCAGTGATGGGCCGTGCATTTCCCACCTAGGCCTTCAGTGATGTCCTACACAGTCCTACCTGGATTATTCCACCTCTTAATACCATCATTATGACGCCATATGGCTCTATAAACTATACATTTAGACAGAAACGCAGTATAACCGGGCGTTGCATCACCTTAACATAGTCAAGTACAACAGAGTTATATTAATTTTTCCGAAGCATTTATAATCAATACATCTGCATTTACAATTAAGAGTGTTGAACTACCAGCTTTATGATCGCTTGGATACTGTCAAAACTAATAAAAAAAGGCACTTTTAAGGGATTAGTCTACAAAGTTTTATTAAGTCTGTGAGCTTTAACAAGTTTGTTCACTAAACAGCGCATTGTCGCACCCAAAGCAGTTTCATTTAAGAAATGTGACGATAAAGACACATAAACTATTCACTGAAAATAAAAGAAAACAAACAAACAATTAGCATTTGTTCATGAGGATATATTTGCGACAGTGGTGAAAGTGTATTCCTAGCCTTGAACGTCCACTTTGATAAAGGTTCAAGTCTCCTTGAGTACTTTTACTGCACAGCTGAGCCAGTGCGCCACACATATCTCTACATCTCTTGCAGAAGCATCACACTTTTTTGATATATTTGTCATTTTAATTACATATATATTAATGTGTTAATATTGATTTAATATTATCGAAATAAAATGACTAAAAAATTAAAAATAAAATGCATAATGCATAATACTCACCAAAACAACTGATTATTTGAACACAAAATCCATCCTCCTTTCTTTCCTCAAGAAGATTTCATTGACTCTGTTGTACAGTTTATCTGTGCGTTTCAGTTCCAAAAAAACAGCTTGTAGCTTGTAAATCTACACAAATTAACTCGTTCATGTTCAGTTTGCTAGCTCTGCATAGCTCTGCCTCTCAATAGTGCGTATCCAATCAAAAGACGAGCACGTGCTGACGTTATCGTACGCCTGCTAGCTGGCGCCGGTGTCGCCAACTCGAAATCTGATTGGTTAACGCCACAGTTTTGTTTTCTTTCACGTTAAGCTCCAGGCGCCCGCACTGTTGATTCTGAAGGCCTAAGGGTAGATTTCTTGGACCCTGTCAACACATTATAGCTGAAACCAACTCGAAATCTGATTGGTTAACGCCACAGTTTTGTTTCTGTTCACTTTAAGCCCCAGATGCCCGCACTGTTGATTCTGAAGGCCTAAGGGCAGGACAATATAGCTGAAATATGATTGGATAAAAGCTCTAACATAAAGGCCAGCCCTCCAAATCTCGATCTGAGGCTGGAAGCAGCACAACCAAGAGGAAAGCTATGAAATGAAGATAATAGACTATGGGGAATCATTTAATACATATTTGTGCAAGAATATATCAAATTAAATTTATATTCTGATGATGTTTAGGGCAGCAGAGAAGGCCTGCGGCCTGACGGCCCACCACTGTCTAAATCGAAATCTTAAATCTTAAGATCTTAAATCTGGAGGATTTGAATCCTCTCATACATGTATACACACACAGTGAAATTTGTTTCTTTGCATTTAACCCATCCTAGTATTTTAAGGAGCAGTGTATATTGTGTATATCCAGCGCCCGGGGAGCAGTGTAGATGGGTCTGGTGCCTTGCTCAAGGGCACCTCAGGCAGTTTCTCTGCGTTTCTGGGACTTGAACCGGCAACTCTCCGGTTCCTAAGCCCCAAGTCCTAACAGACTGAGCTACCGCCCCGCCCCCTGTTTCTACATTAGGATGTTATAACATTATTGATTGGATTTTGTATTCACAGCATTCAAAAGGCTGCAACTACATAGTGCAACAAGAAGTCACCTTAAAATAAGACATTGGTGCATTGGTACTACACAGCACACAATACTGGGCAATATATATTTTTCCTTCATTACATTTTCAAGGACGCGTTCAGAAAGATCCTTAAGACACAGCTGGATGAATTGTCCATCCATCCACGAGCACACACACTGAACTAGGTGGATCAATTCAGATCGATGTCCAGGTGTTATGGAAGATATTCAGATTTGTCGTTCGACAGTGAGTGTAACTATAACATCTGCCTGTATGCTATTTCTTTTTATATCTTAATTAAAAAAATATATTCACAGGTTAGGCCAGTGGCTGGGCAGTTTAACTGACGGCTTGAAGGTTCTGGATTTGTCATTGTCAGACGTCCTTGAATTCAATTCAATTAATTATATTAAGAATATCTTCTTAATCCCAGACGTGGATCAGAATGCATGAAGGTCGTTTTCTCACACGATCTCCAGATTATGTCTGACAATTTGACAGTTTGTCAATTTGCCGGACATAATCTATATGACTACTAGTTATTCCATTTCACAGGGCACCCCACCTGCCTGCTCGGAAACAACGTGCATCTAAAACAATTCCCTGTAGGTCACTGTGGATAAAAGTGTCAGCTAAATGACAATATTGTAAGGAGTTATTAGCGTTTTGTCCGTTTCAAAATAAACAGTCCTAAAGTTTCCTCCTTTTTTACTCAATTGATTGACGTGTGGAGAGCAGTTTTGTGTTCCACCACTTCCAACGCTTCTGTCTAAAATTAGAACCATCCCTGACAGCTTTGGCATATTCCCTACTCACACACACGCACGCGCACACACACACACACACACACACACACACACACACACACACACACACACACACACACACACACACACACACACACACACACACACACACACACACACACACACACACACAGGCACACGCAAACACACAGGCACACACACACTCTCACACACACACACACACACACACACACACACACACACACACACACACACACACACACACACACACACACACACACACATGCACACAAACACTCACACACACACACACACACACACACACACACACACACACACACACACACACACACACACACACACACACACACACACACACACACACACACACACACACACACACACACACACAACACTCACACACACACACACACACACACACACACACACACACACACACACACACACACACACACACACACACACACACACACACACACACATACACACACACACACACACACACACACACACACACACACACACACACACACACACACAAACCCACTAGACCCACTCCAGTTTGCATACAGACAAAACAGGTCTGTAGACGACGCCATTTCCCTGGCACTACACACGGCCCTGCAGCACCTAGACAGGAGGGACACCCCCATCTGTAACTGGATTATGGACTTCCTGACGGGCAGGCCTCAAGTGGTGAAGATTGGGAACAACATCTCATCCACTCTGGTCCTCAACACCGGAGCACCCCAAGGCTGCTGCCTCAGTCCCCGGCTGTACTCGCTGTACACACATGACTGTACTGCCACACACAGCAATAATCGGATTATCAAGTTTGCAGACGACACCACAGTCACACCACCATGGCCTAAAAAGCGAGGGCGACAAAACGGAGTACAGAGATTAAGTAGTCCAGCTGATGCGATGGTGTGAGGACAACAGCCTCGCACTAAATGTCAGCAAGACTAAGGAGCTCAATGTGGACTTTAGGAGCCACCGGGGCACCCACTCCATCATCAGCCTGGACGGGACACTGGTGGAAGTCGTCAACTGCTTCTGTTTCCTTGAGCTTCAGATTACCGATGACCTGGTGTGGACCCACCACGGAGGTCATGCTGAAGAAGGCACACCAGCGCCTCTATGCTCTGCGGTGCCTCAGAAAAAGCGGAATAGGCCAGAGGTGGCTAGTGAACTTCTACCGTGGCACCGTAGAGAGCGTCCTGACGGGTGGCGTCACTGTGTGGTACGGCAACACCACTGCACAGGACAAGAAAGCCATCCAGAGGGTCGTGAGGACGGCAGAGAAGATCATCGGGTGTGCACTTCCATGCATTGAGGAGATCTGTAGGACCAGATGTTGGAAGAAGGCCATGTCCATCATAAAGGACTGCAACCACCCTGGGCACCATCTCTTCTCCCCCCTACCGTCTGGTAGCTGGTTGTGCAGCATCCGTACGTTAAACTAGGTTTAATGATAGTTTTTATCCACAGGCAGTGCGCCTTCTGAACTGCTAGGAGTGCTGCCACTTTCATAACATTGTCATTAACATTATACTGACATACTTTGCTGGACTTTCTGGACTCATCACAGTTACTGCACTGTATTGATGATGCTGCTGCACTACTGGTTCTTAAGATTTTTGTAGATATGTACATTCAGTACATGTACATATCATTTAAAAGTCACCTTGCTAGTCTTTTTGTTTATTTTTATTGTATATGTTATTTATATTTTTATGGTGTTGTTTTGGAGATGTATACTGCGGGAGGGAATGGGGAGTAAGCATTCCAATGTACCTGTTGCAATTGGGCAATAACAATTCCTTGTATCTTGTATCTTGTAAACACAGAGTGTTTGATATTGCAGAGCTACTTTCTGTTGTTTGTTCGCTAAAAAGCTGTGTTTATCGCAAACATCAGACACGTTGATCTCGCAATAACCAACGTTAACGTGAACGGAGAAAACAAACAAATGTTTCACAGATGTCATTTTGAACCGCGCCTTGAAGAATAGAAATGAGGGTGTCCCCCTCACCTATACAGGAAAATTACCATATTATCTATTAACCTTTTGATATCAACCATGAAAAGCTGCACTCGTTCGGAAAAGACGACTAGCATGTTTGCAATTCCTTCTTTTTCTAAAAGCGATAACAACACAAAATGTCACTGAAGCCATTAGCATGAAATGTGCCCACAAAATGCACTCGTGCCCTTTTCATGTTCTCATAAGTCTCCATTAGAACACTTTGGCTTCTTGTCACCAACGTACCCAGCGGGGGCCATTTTGTGTAGACATATAAAGGGAGCTTTCTGCTACTTTTAGAAAATCGGCCAAATGTCAGCGTGACTATATGCACGTGTAAGTATAAGCTACAGACTAATGGCGACAGCAGGCATTGTCGAGATGCGCATTTTGGCTGTCATTTTTATCCACAGGCAGTGTGCTTGTTCAGTATAGTAGTAATATAGGTAATATAGTAATATAGGAGTGCTGCCACTATCATAACATTGTCATCCATATTACATTCAACTATCATGCTTCTGCTGGACTTTCTGGACTTATTACAGATGCTGAACTGTTCTGCACTGTACTGCCCTGTATTCATGATGCTGCTGCACTACTGGCACTTTAAAATGCTTTTTAAATGCTTTTTGCACAATTCAACATATATATATATCATCCATCAGGCAATTTATTGTTATTTTTATTGTGTACAGTATTGTTATCGTATGGTGTTATATCGTATAAGTCTAGTACATAATATAGTATATAGTGTTAAATTGTTGAAAATTCTTACTGCGGGAGGGAATGGGGAGAGGGCATTAAATTGTACTATGCATATGGAAAATTAAATCTTGAATCTTGAACCAGGGGGGAGATATATATAGAAACAGTCCCGCATAAATCACAATATGTTATATAATATGTAGTATTATTGTATATGTATATCATTAGTCAAGTCAAGTCAAGTTTATTGTCACTTCACAGTTTACACAAGTATAAAGCAGTGAGTGAAAATCTTATGTGCAATACCCAACGACAGACAGCAGTTATAAAAATAGAATAAAACAGAATAGAATAAAGAATAAAAAAATAATAATAAGTTAAAAAATAAAAATAAAAATGTAATTTATAAAATTGCAGAGAAAAAGAGCAATATGTATATATAAATCAATGTAATAAAATATAAATTGTTATATGCTATACCCCCTTGTTCAGCAGCCTGGTGGACTGACTGTGGAAGCTATCTCTGAGTCTATTTGTACGGCACTTGATACTGCGGTATCGCCTGCCTGACGGTAAAAGTGAATACAGTTCATACTCTCCTCTCTGCTTCCTGAAGTCCACGATCAGCTCCTAGGTCTTCTTGACGTTGAGGGTGAGGCTGTTCTCCTGGCACCACTGCTCCAGCGATCCAACCTCCTCCCTGTAGGCTGTTTCGTTGTCGCCGGCGATCAGGCCCATCACTGTCATGTCGTCAGCAAACTTGATGATGACGTTGGAGCTGTGCATAGCCATGCAGTCATGGGTGTAGAGGGAGTAGAGGAGAGGGCTCAGCACGCATCCCTGGGGGGCTCCCGTGTTGAGAGTCAGTGGCTCTGAGGTGGTGCTGCCCATCCTCACCACCTGGCGGCGGTCCGACAGGAGGTCCAGTATCCAGCTGCACGTGGATGGGGGCACGCCTAGACCTCTAAGCTTGGTGTTGAGCTTGGCAGGAACTATCTTGTTGAACGCTGAGCTGTAGTCCACAAACAGCATTCATTCTCTGTTTTGTTCTGTTTTGACAATATCTGATCTGTTTTGACAATATGCAAATTGCCATGGGTCCACCATGGCAGGTAACATGGAGCAAATAAAGTCCTTGACCAACCTCTCGAAGCATTTGCTGACAATCGAGGTGAGGGCTACAGGTTTATAGTCATTCAGGCATGTTACCTTGGGTTGTTTAGGGACAGGCACGATGGTGGACATCTTGAAGACCACGGGGACAACAGCCTGGGACATGGAGAGGTTGAAGATGTCTGCAAAGACTCCTGCCATTAGGCATCATTTCAGCTTCAGTTAGCCTGCAAGTTTCGAGTCTTCTTACTTATTTGGTTGTTTGTCGTCTTTATTTTCAAAGACAGGTCCATAACATAACCCCCCCCCCCCATAGAGTGAATTCAACATGGAAAAAGTACATTTCAGATCAAAATCCAAATGAAATTTGTGCGAATGGTGACAGCTTCCATAAAGAGTTGACACCATTTCGGCCTGACAGCCAAGTCAAACATTTTGAGGAAAATTGGAACCTTAAGTCATAAGGCTGAAACCTGAGGCTGAAGGACAGACAGACAGACAGACAGAGACAGACACACACACACACACACACACACACACACACACACACACACACACACACACACACACACACACACACACACACACACACACACACACACACACACACACACACACACACACACACACACACACACACACACACACAGCCCTGAACACACACCTGGACATAAGGAATACGTAATATGTTTCAATATGTAAAATTAAATGCTACATGAATATTCATCGTCAGATACCACGACACGTGGTATCTGAGCAACCCATAGCTTGACTGCTGCATCGGCTTGGACGGTGCTATAATGTGTACTTAGCCACAGCTTAACCAAGCTGAGGAGGAGGGATGGAGGAGGACGGAGGGAGAGGAAGATGGGGTGCTGTTGAGCACCACTGGCCTGGAAATGATTTGTCTCCTGTGGACAGCAGCAGCAACCCCCCCTCCCCTCTCTTCATCTTCCTCATGCCTGATCTGATCTGCTGTCAGATGACCTGGACTCACTCTCTGCTTCCTCACCCCCAGGTCTCTATCTTTTTCCATCTCTATCACCCCACCCCCCTCCTCTCTCTCTCTCTCTCTCTCTCTCTCTCTCTCTCTCTCTCTCTCTCTCTCTCTCTCTCTCTCTCTCTCTCTCTCTCTCTCTCTCTCTCTCTATTCCTATCCGCCTCTCCTATCTCCATTACTTTTCTATTTCCTTCTTCCATCCTCACCCCCCCCCCCCCCCCTCACCCCCGCCTGTCCAATCATAGCCTTCCTTTCCGACCCCCCCCCCCCCTCACACACACACACACACACACACACACACACACACACACACACACACACACACACACACACACACACACACACACACACACACACACACACACACACACACACACACACACACACACACACACACTAACTCTCTCTGTCTTTTTCTCTCTGTCTCTGTCTCTGTCTCTCTCTCTCTCTCTCTCTCTCTCTCTCTCTCTCTCTCTCTCTCTCTCTCTCTCTCTCTCTCTCTCTCTACTTGTCACCCTCTGTCTCTCTGGCTCCAGTTCTCTCTATCACTCTTTGAAGCCTTCTGTCATCTCAGTTGTGCCTTGTGCCAGACGCCTCTTCTTAACCAGGCAAGATGACCACGATCCCCCCCATCAAAATGACAAATGGGCCTCCGTTTGGGGGGAACACTACGGAGCAGCTCTGGCCTCTGCCTTAGCGTCTGCTACTGTGAGCTCCAGATCTTTTACCATACCTCCACCCACCCACCCACCCTCCAAACACACACACACACACACACACACACACACGCGAGCACACACACACACACACACACACACACACACACACACACACACAACACACACACACACACACACACACACACACACCACACACACACACACACACTCTTCAGGATGTCCCGGGAGCCCCCCCCCCCCCCCCCCCGCTGTGAGCACACAGCATCAATCTGAGATCAGTTCACCTGTCAACAGCACAGGGCTTTAAATATTTATGATACATTTCACTACGACTGCAACTGATGTTTAGAATGGGCTCTCATGCTCTCTCTCTATTCATGAAAAGCCGTGTGTGTCGGAATTCTTTTGTTGCCGGTCCTGGAGTTCACACACACACACACACAACACACACACACACACACACACACACACACACACACACACACACACACACACACACACACACACACACACACACACACACACACACACACACACACACACACCACGGTGTCCTCTAACCTTGGTCTCAAAGACGATGTTGAATGGCATTCATAGTGTGTCTTTCGTCCTTCGGTAAATGTTAAAGTTTAAAATAAGTCATTTATGCATGCCCAAATATAGGAGGATTCTGATTTGATTTGGCTCTGGTTAAAAATGACCAAACACGCTCTCTTTGTCAACACATTTCAGCCACACTTTGAGAGTTCGGTCGGCTAGATTTGGATGTAACCGATTTTTGAGGCCATCGGTTGGCCTATTTTGATGAGTAAAATAAGCTATCAAGGTGAAAAGTCAATTTTCATTTCCACAGGGGTTTTCGATCAGTTATGAACCATGGAACAGAGCAGAGGTCATCCTGCTGGCCGTAGATAAGATGGTCCAGATTATAAACAGTCCTAAGTAATGGACCCAGCTTACATCTCATTAACCATACGGGTCTGGAAATCCCACAGATTTCCTACAGAATTCATTTACGTGGCTAATTCAGATGTTATATTTTTTTTATAAAACAAAAACATAATAATTGTTGTATATTATATAACATTGTATTACATTTTTTCGTCAGATGTTTTAGTTAACGTCGTTTCAATCATATTCGTATATCTCATTTGATTTTATTAAACACCTGAAGCTTATTTGTGGCTACCGCGTGGCCCCTGAGTTAGTATACATTATAGTATATATTATATAATATTTTGCTGATATTATTGTAATATCCACAAACACGGAACACATGGAACATATATTAAATGGGCGTGGCGCAGCAAGCAACGTAATCGATAGCGATTTCCCTCAGGTCCATAACCTAATTGCACCTCCCATTGTCCCATTGGCTGTCTGTCAGAACTGCTCTGTCCGGTCTCCACAGCACAGTTTGATACTTTGAATCTATTTTCCCTGTGCTCTTTATTTCCATATGGATTTCATCATCTTATATTATTATTATTATTATTATTATTATTATTATTATTATTACCTCATCCAGGTGGGTGAGGTAATAATAATACAACATGATGCAATGAAGGGTCTGTAGAGGTCTGTTTTAAGAAAAGGAATGCCGTGTCTGGTGTTTGGATTGGGTGTGGTTAGCCTACCTGTTGTTTTGCTTGATGTGATCATCATTCATAGAGTCTACGAATGCTTTTAAAGATTTTTGTAAAAAAAATTCAACACATACATACATTCAACACATACACGTACATATCATTTAACAGTCACTTTGCTGCTCTTTTTTTGGTTTATTTTTATTGTATATATTATTTTTATTTGTTGTGTGGAGATGTGTACTGCGGGAGGGAAAGGGGAGTAAGCGTTCCAATGTACCTGTTGCAGTTGGCCCATAAAAATATCTTATATCTTATAACATCGTATCGTGTATCTTGTATCTTGTATCTTGTGTGAGTGACCAATGTATGGAAGCTCAAGCAGGGGTTTCATATAGGTTCGTTTTTTATCTTTCATGTTTTACATACATGGCAGTCAGAGGTATAGTAGCTTTTAACCTCTGGCTTAAAACATTCGATTCAGCTCTGTCTTCCATTTTTTTTAAGGTTAAACTTTAAACTTTTATGAAACTTTTTTAATGTTTGGTTACGTACTTAGATCCTATAGCGATCATGTTCAAAACATGCAGCTTGCGGTATAGTACATGAAGGATGGATAGATGATACGGTAGATAAGCGTCGTGTCTGAAATGGTATCGTTTTGGGATAAGGATGGATGGGGGATCTGTTGTGAAATGGGATTCGTAGGTGCAGCTGCAGGTTTCAGTAAAGCATGGAGGATGGATAGATTCTAATGTAGATATAGTCCTATATTGTATCGTGTTTTTTTTTTTTTTGAAGTCGCACAGTTCTGGGATAAGGGTCCGTGGGATAAGGGTCCGTGAGTTTAAAAAAATATATATATTATTGTGCATTTTTGAGGAAGATTAAAAATAATAGGGAAATATTGTTTGAAGGAGCAATTATAATATGTTTACCTGAGGCGCTATATAGGCCTATCACAAATGTGCTGATTACGACAACAAAATATGCAACGGTTAGTTTGTGTATACATGCCGATTGGTTTTCTTTCTAATTTTCCACAGAGAAAAAACAACTTTACACAAACTACACCAATGGCTTCTGTCGCCACGGTGCTCATACATCACTTGTTCTGATGGTAGGTCCGCCTTTCATCAGCACACACTTCCCGTGGCGAGGCTTTGTGTCTCACACGTTCATGGTCCATTTGTCTTAAGATCTCCATGGCGATATTTGGGAGGAAACGTAATCCATTTATTTTTGCTGACTGCTCTCGTGAGACCTAGCTTTAGCTACAGCTTGTTTTTGCGTGCGCACACACACACACCCACACGCACGCACACACACACACACACAAACACGGACACAGGCACACACACAAACACGCACACATGCACACACACACAGAGACACGGACACACTCCCGCACATACCAAACGCATTCACATACACACGCACACACACAAACACGAACACACACACACACACAGGCACACACACGTGCACACACACACGCACACGCACACACACAAACAAGGACACACACACACCAGTGGCGTTTTCTCCCGGAGGCCAAGGGAAGCCAGGCTTCCCCTGTTTTTTCGGATTGTAGTTATAATTTTAATACATTTTAAAATTATAATTTTTTTTAAAAATTCGGTAATTCTCCTTTGCTGTGTCACACAGCAAAGGAGAATTACCGAATTTTTTTTATTTTAATTTAAAAAATGTAGGAGAGACGGTCCGGCAGCAACACACAGCCTGTGTGTTGCTGCCGGACCGTCTCTCCCCCATTCTCATTGAGTATTTTACAAAGAGTGAAACAACAGCGCCCCCTAGATATTATGGTGAAATAGAGGAGGCCAGCCGAATGAGCTTCCCTTGGTGAAAAAAAAAATGGGGGATTGTCCCGGATTGACCAATCAGATGAGGCACGTCATGTCCCCCTGCCAACCTGTGATTGGTCAGGGCCATGCCAAGGGAGGCCAGAGACGGCTGGCCTCCCTTCAAGGGAATGGGATCCCTTGATCCCATTGGATCGATTTGAAGGGAATCCCTTGACTCACAAATCCAATCAAATCACATCAACATCAGTACGTAGTACTGTAACTGTCATCCTCGCCGTTTGATAGTATTAAGCATTATGGAGGGTGGAGATTTGGCGTACTTAATAAAAAACAACTTTACTAAACTTCCGCTACAGCAGCAACTAAAAATTAAATCAGATGACAGGCCCATGCCCACACTCGAGCTGTGTGCACAGAGGAAAAAGGGAGCGAATCGGACGTTCAATGAGGACAATTATGTCCGCACGGAGTGGCTAACTGGAAGCGCTGAACTTCAGCGTCTATTTTGCTGGCCATGTCTTCTTTTTGACAAGGATTCGTGCTCCCTGAACAATCCTTGGGCAACTTCAGGATTCATCGACCTTGCCAACCTGTCACGGGCAATTGAGAGGCACGGTAAATCAAAAAATCACATAGATTGTGCTGTGAAATTGAAGCTTTTTTATTCATTACCGAATCTGCACTGCGCATTGAGCGGCTGGTTATGCATTTGGGGGGGGGGGGGGGGGGGGAATGCTTAAATTAATAAGACGAGAGAGTTTTGGCTGGAGAGTGCGTGCGGACCTGTCGGTTAGATAACAGGCGTGTGCAAGTCCTGCATCTGTATGATACAACTGTGTAAAATGATACCGGGCGCTGTAATCACTCAACTGGTTACGTTATTGACCCAAAAAAAACTGGCTTCCCCTAAAATTTTCACCACGCCACGCTACTGACACACACACACTCCGCACATACGCACACGCACTCACATACACACAAACACACGCACGCACACCAACACGCACACACACACAGGCACACACACCACACACACATACGTTAATTTGATATGGACCATAAATTACATTCTATGCCTCAGCATAGAATGAAAGTCATATTGTGTTGAATTACATTATGTTATGTTGTATTATTATGGATTATATTATTATTATTATTATTATTGCATTCCTTTATTATATTATATGAAATTATGATAAATGATATTATATTGCTGAATTTCTGTACAAGCAGCATTCAGCAAAAGAATGAGACCCAAAGAAAAACCCATTTTCTGTTGTAATAAGGGGTTGTGTGTGTGTGTGTGTGTGTGTGTGTGTGTGTGTGTGCGCCTGTTCCTGTTATGTTTGCATTGCAGCTGCGCATCGATTCCATGCATACTGAAGCGCGGCTGAGTGGCAGCTGCCAGAGGTTCGGCTCCTTGCATTTCGGCGGCCAATTCCCCCCCCCCCCCTCGCCCTGTCCGTCAGTGCGCAGGGTCAGGCTACAGTCACCTCCACCATTTTCAAACATCAGGTTTCGTCAGAGTAAATGTGTGCTTATTTAGGCGGGAGGTCGTGGTGAATAGGTTTGTGCTTGAAATTGGTTTGGAAGGCACACCGAGGCCCCGGCGACACTTGAAAACACACTGGAGGCATTTATTGAATACTCAATGTGATAATGGTGATGGTGATGGTGGTGGTGGTGAGGATGGCGGTGAGGATAGTGTTAGGACACTGGCGGTGGTAGAAAACCTTTGGAAAATGCAACCAAATGTATTTAGTTGTATGTAGCCGTTATATATTTTGATGCATAGACCTGTCACCGGCCGTAAAAACGAGATTGGAGTCAGTGAACCGACCCAATAGTGAACTGTGCACTAAATGGGAATGATTTTTCATTTAGATTGGTTTTTACATGCGTTTGGTTTTTCCTCTTTTTTTGTTTACAAATGCCGAACTGTCAAACTGTTCATATTTGATGGGGAATAGGTTTCGATGTTGAACATATTTACTCAACACTACATTGAAATAGTTGCCTACATACCGCCCTCCCATGGTCAGCTCAGCTGGTTGTGGTAATCTTTCAATCATGTGAGAAATAATTGTTTTTAAATGAACTCAAGGTGTGCTCTCCACTCACCGCTCAAACTCTCTTCAACGAGCGTCAACAAGTCTTCAACCAGATCACAGGTGGTTGTAGGTGGCCATCGATCCATCCAACAGTCATAACTATGTACCGGGAGATAAACCAGGAGTCAGGGCACCACCGCTTCTCCACCACCAGCAAAACCAGTATAACTGGCACATTTTTCACAGTTGGTATATGCAACAAGTACAATGTAATGCTTACTCCCCATTCCTATGCTGTTGCTGGACCGCACGTAGCCCATAGTCGTTTCACTATATAGAGGCGGTGTGGGCGAGGCGATTGGTAATCAGCCGTGAGTGGATTTTCCCAAGGCCCCTTTCTAATATAGGCTGCATTGACCCACTGACCCACTGGTCTTGACTCAGGCCTCTTTCTCGTCCGTGATTAAACTGATCCAGGTTGGACCACACTGTGCTGGGGATAATGTTGAATCTAGCCCACCCTTGACATCCTGTAACAACTGCTGAACAACTGATGAATGGCTTCCTTCTCTCCTTGTCTCAGAATAATACACATGGAAATGAAAGGCAGGGAATAGGACCCCCAGACCATATTCCACCGTGTTCCAAAAACGGCACATGGCATTACCTTAACGTGTTCAAAGAAAACCCTCAGCGACCCGCAAGCACTCGAGAGCACAGACATACGAAAGCAGAGCGCTGTGTGAGTGCCATTAGCACACGGCGGAGAGAGAGAGAGAGAGAGAGAGAGAGAGCCCTGTCTGCGGAGTAGAGATCGCTACTGACAGATGGCCCCATCCCCTGGTCCCCTCCCGCTCTGTAATTAAACCTGACCCGTCTTAATACGACAGGGATTCAAGAATCCCCACTGCTGGGTGAAGGTCATTACCGGTGTGGATATTTATCCCGAGAGACAACTATTATTATCACTCTCCATTAAATGGGAATCTAATGAATACGTCATATGAAGGCTAGCAACATGTTGTTGCTGTGTGGAATGTTGGGAGAGTGTGGGACGGTGGAATCGAGGAAATAACAGACATGAACAAACTACACAATGATGAGTGAATAATGAATGGGAAAAAATGGCGACGGAAGTCCTAAACGTGGGCTGACCCTAATCTTCACTCCAAACCAAAACTCAACTTAATCTACATGACACAATTGACCCCTGACTCTGATCCTAATCCTGAAGCCAAACATGGTCGGCCAGTAAGAGGCTAACTTCCAACACGGTGGAAATCCCAAAGCATGTTTAAACGAGTCTACGAGCAGCCCTACAGGAAAACGTTTGGGTTTCTCCGATTGTATTCCACATATTGCTGTGCCATTAGGGGTAATGGTGAATTTAGCCTGCCAATTGGATATTCCTGGATGGATTAAATGGTAATGAACCAATAACCGACCATTGAGACGAATGTGTGTGATGAAAGTCTCCACTGTAATCCAGAGATGTGAAAAAGGGCTTGGTAGAATGGGGTTTCTACTGAGCATTCTCCTTGCCAATGTCCAATCTCTCAAAAAAGAAAGTCGGACTAACTGGACTGCCGTATCGCCTCACAGCGGGACATCAGGGAGTGTTGTGTCATGATTTTAACCCCGTTAGACCCGTTTAACCCCGTTAAAATCATGGCGCAACACACGTGGCTGTCCTCTGTGATACCTGACGAAGCAGTGCAACCACCAGGATTCTCTTTGTTTCGGACCGACAGAACAGCTGAGTCCACAGGGAAGATCAGAGGTGGGGGCGTATGCTGCTTGGGGCAGAACAACTGGTGTACGGACGTCAGGTGCTTTCACAACACTGGTCATCTAATTAAGAATGAATGACAATTAACTGTCGCCATTCTTACTTACCGAGTGAAATCTCGGCTATTGTCATGGCGGTGGTTTACATGCGAACATCGCACTGGACAAACTTTACAGTGAGGGGCGCAAACTTCAGAATCGCTACCCCGAGGCAGTACCCATCGTAGCAGGGGATTTCAAGCACTGCAATTTTAAGAAGGTATTGCCAAAATACTACCAACACATCTCATGTCCGACACGACACAGCAAGACTCTTGATCACTGTTATACAGCACGCTTATCGCGCTGTTGCACAGTCGGCTTTTGGGAAATCAGACCACGCCTCCGTGCTTCTACTTCCTGTTTACAAACAGAAGTTGAAGACCACGCCCACAACTGTGAGGAACGTGCGTCGCTGGACAGATGGACGTGGTACTACATCTGCAGGGTGGGCTGGAAATCACGGACTTTTGTGTATTCTAACCAATGACCTGGATGTGTATGGAGATCATGTCACAGCATACATTAACAGGCTAATGGAGCCTTATTCAACTCAACAGTCTCCTTTACCTACCTAGGTATACATATAGTGCCTGATGTGGGAACACTTGTTAAAACCAATTATGATCCTACCCTTGAATCAATTTATTAATCACTGGAAAGATGGTCTAATATGCCAATTTCTTAAATAGGGCGAATAAATATACTGAACATTAATATCCTTCCAAAATATTGTACCATTACCCTTGCCACTATCGCATTTCACTAAATTGAGGAAAACATGTTCGAATTTCATTTGGAATAATAAATGACACAGGCTACGGTTGACATTATTATACTTACCGTATGACAGAGGAGGACTCAAACTTCTTAACTTCCAGTGGTATTACTGGGCAGTGCAATTGCGCAGCATAATGTATTACTCGAAAGCTAAATTGCCACTTAACACATTCATGTACTCCAACTGCCAATGTCAGTAAGCTCAGGGAACAAACATCTAACCCATTTGTATTGAATATGATAAATGTTTGGTATAAAATTCAAGAGGTGCTAGGGGAAAAATCGTCAATGTCCCGTTTTAGCCCAATCTGGGGAAATTACCAATTAAAACCAGGAACAACGGACCAAGGTTTCCATCATCGGGCAACCAAAGGTCAAACAAAAATAGGGGACATGTTCCAAGACGAAACGCTGATGTAATTTGAACAGTTGCGTACTCAGTTTGGTCTTTCAAATAGCAGCTTTTTAAACTACTTATAAGGTACGAAGCTTTATAACTGTGTCCCGCAATCAGTTATCCCCCACCACTTTCTGAACTGGAATGATTGATCTCTGATAATTGTCATGAAAAAAGGCATATTTCATTGCTATGTGACTTGTTGGTTTTTAACTCCACTGAATCCTCTACCGACCGGCGTAATGACTGGAAGGAAGATATACAGGAGGATATTTCCTTGGATGACTGGGGTGTGATATGTACAGAGGCACATAGACAAACTTTACTGATTACATCAGTTCAATAATAACATTCCAGATATTTGTATTAAGTGTGAACAGTCTAAGGGCACAATTTTCCACTGCATAATTGCAACTTTCTGGTGCGAGATCTCACAAATAATTCACAAAATGCGAGATGTTAAGATGCTCTTAATCCTAAATTGTTTATTTTGGGATAGGTCAATCTCATTAACATGTGTTTCCTTCAAGCAAAACACTCGATTGCCTTGTCATGGAAGAACACTCAAGAGGCCACAGGTGGGCCAATGGCTGAGGGAAATTAGAAATTGCTGTTCTATGGAGAAGATAACGTATATTCTGAAAAGGAAAAATTAAACCTTTGATATAATGTAATTTTTATTATATATTTCGATTGTATTTTATTATTACAATTTTTTTATTATTATTTTATTTTTGTTACTTTTCAAATGATGTCCTGTCTTGTCATTGCCTCTTTTTATTTTATTTTTACATTTTTGATGTAAGTTTTCAAATGAAATGAGAAAAGAGAATGCTTAATGTCTAATTTACAACATATATGACGACACATCATGTTAAAGTATTTATTGACGGTCCAGCTCAAGCAGACCACTGGGATCCGACACAGGGTAGCACATCAAACACTGCTGGCAACACGCAATGCAATGCAAGAGGTTGAACTATACGATATCTAGAGGTGTTGAAAGAGCTCCAACTTTTGTTTCTAACTTTGTATTTTCCCTTCATTAAAACAGGGCTCAAAGGCTCAGGTCAACCATGCAACCGTGGCAAGAATGGAGCACATTGTTGGAACTGGCAGCTCTAGACGTACACAATGACCAAACAACACAAGCTGATTTGGCAGGCAGGCAGGTTTAGGGTGGCCCCAGAAACCTGAGGAATAATGGGTTATGGAGAGGAGAGAGAGAGAGAGGAGAGAGAGAGAGAGAGAGAGAGAGAGGAGAGGGTGGTAAAAGGGCGAAAACACAGAGAAAAGCGAATAGGTTTGGACAACTGCAAGAAAGTGTAACGTGTTCAGGGCCCGGGTCGGTCCATCCAGGAGCTGTGGCACCAGAAGGTGTCTCTGACAAGATGACTCTGCCGGGAAGCCACGTGGGCCCCCTCCCCCCTCCCTCCTCCCACCTGGGATTACAAGCGGGCATATGAAGGGCAAAGAGATTACACTCAGAAACAGAGCCTGCTTTTTCACCCTGTTGTGACAACTGAAGCGTGAGTGCAGAAGAACATTTCACCAGGACCAAACTCCGTCCGTCCTTTTTCCCCCACTTTCCCCCCCCCCCCCCACCCACCACCGCGCTTGACCTCCTCTCGACCGGTTGTTGTAACATTAAGTGTTGTAACATCGTGCGTCGTTCTCTTCATTGACTTCCAACACCGTCCAGGAGCTCACTCGTACACGTCGGGATTGACCTTAGATTTCGGACCATGGCTTGGCTTCACCAACGGTGAACCCGGAACCACTGGAGTCATTGGAACTATAAGGTTAGGCTCTCGCATGCCTAGCTTATGGAGTTTAAGACAACGAGGATCTGGATTTTATCGTCGTTTACCGAGGCTGATGTGCAAATGACATCTTCCGGCTGGAAAACAACAACAACAACAACAGCAACAACAACAACAACCTAAACCGCCCCATCATGCTTCTGAAAGCGGGGCTTTGCTTCACCTTGTTCGTGTGTGCATTTCAAGCCAGTCAAACTAAAGGTAAAGTGGAAAAATGGAAATTGCTTTTCATTTTATAATTTGAGTGGATGTTTAATAGTTTCCGGCAATTTCATGTAACTTTCCTTTTTTTTTTATAACACATTAGAAAGAGACTCTTAAAAAAAAAAAAGAGAGGTGCAATTACTGAAGTGTCTTTCGGCTGTCAGTCGTAGCGGTAATTACCGTCCGTTTCATTCTCTGTTAATTGTTTTCTGGCGGTAATGCTGCCAGTAATTCTATCAGTGCATTGCCCTGGTGGAGGATTTAACACGCCCCGGTGATCCACTTGACTCCAGCACAAGTTGAAGGACAAAGTGGGGTAAAGGTCTCTTTTCAGTAAACAAAGACATTAAACTAACCTTGGTTGTTCATTTTCAATTTTCTTAGTTTGTGACATTTTCGCTGCGAGAGTGGACATTGTACAAGTCTCTATTTTTACGGTTAAATACACAAATTAGGACTACATGCAAATGGCCATAAAAGACAGAAACATTTGGATCGTGACAATATCCACCATCGTAGCATATTCTTCGGCGACCATTGTTTTGCAGAGCTTTAACGAGTTCATTATCCGGGGTGGGGGGGGGGGGTGGGGGGCGGGGGGGGGGTGTGGGGTGTGGGGTGTGGGGTGTGTGGGGTGTGGGAGGGGAGGGGAGGGGAGGGGGAGAAACAAAAGCTGTCCTGTTCTGCGTGTCGTGGGACACTAATCTTTTGTGGCTTGTAACTCTGCTAAGAGGCCCTCGCTGCCATGGTGGCATTAGGCCTCATTTAATCACCACCACCATCCCCCCCCACCCCCTTCCTTCCTATAGTACGTTAAGTATAGTACTCTACAGTAGAGCATATAGTGATATAGAGGCTAGTGTTCAAGCTTAATCTGGCCTGCTAAAAAATACAATACAATATAATACAACTCAGGGCAGGCAAGGTGTTTTTGGACGATAGATCGTTCCTCATCTCTGGTAAACCCGGGGAATACGCTCCACTGTAATTGCGGCATCACCCTGTCACTGGAACTGGACCGCGACAATAACACAATGTTCCCCCCGTCAGTCCACACGTCTACGCATGGGAAATGTGCTGGTGTTGGTCCAAACTGGTCAACAGGGCCAAAACAGTATTGTCCATTGTGAGGTTATTATTATTATTATTATTATTATTATTATGATGTGTGTGTATTGCGGTGATGTGTCCATTTGTGTTATATAAATGGACACATCTGGTCCATGTAAACTTTTGGTAAGTTAGTTATTGAAGTGAACATAATTTAGACCTTTGTAGAACCAGGAAGCCAGTAAAGAAACCGATTTTAATTGGTCAATGTCAAATGCTAGGTTTTTTAGCTTTTTTGTTCACATTAATGTATTGTTGTTTTCAAACCCCCCACTGTACACTGGGATTGGTCTCTGAACATTAATCCAAGAGGAGGTACATTGGGGTTGCGGGCCGGGTCGGGCGGAGAAGCTTTAAGTCTTTGTTTTTAAGGGTCCAGGACTTTAGCTTAATGTCTTAAGGGGGTCCCTGATGTTTACCACCCGGCATCACGGCGAACGCCCACCTCTCCTCTCCAAAACATTAGCCTCTCAGTGGGGAAACTCTTGCTGAAAGCCTGCGGGTTTGTGACAAAAGATTAATTTTTTTGTTCTATTTCAATAAAGGTTTTGCGTACGTTACGAACATGAGGAAAAAAAAGGGATAAAAAGATGGATAAATCTAATGTATGAAATGGGATTGAATGGTTGTATATACAACCTGGTTATTGGGTGTCAGCCATATGTGTCTACATTCAAATAGGAAACTGGGGTATTTATTCTGCTTATAAAGAGAGTGCTTAAGCTTAGTGAGCAAATTATGCAAACAGGAAACAAGACAAAATCCTCATCGCAGGCTTGTTTAAAAAAAATAATTCCGTCTATAATCACGTTTATTTACTGGCAAGCAAATGTTTTGTTGATTCTAATTGCACTTGCCATTTATGTCAGAAGAGTCATCGACATTTCATTTGAGATGAGTGGATGGTGTTCGTTCATGAGGCCTGTCTGGTGGGAACACAACCCCACACCATACGAACGAGAACACACATAGCCAGACATAGCCATAGACAGACACATATAGCCCTGACACCATGTGTGGTTGTGTCCATGTTGCAGACCCTCAGGACATTAAGGGTCTACCGGGCCTGAGAGACGTGAGGTACAGACACTTCCTGGAGGCTTCTCGTTCCTCCAAGCATACCGCCGCCACCGTCACCGCTGGAGCGCCGCAGGGCCCACCCCGGAGCAAGAGGTCCGTGGCGGCGGCGGCGGCGATGCCGTTAAGCACCGGTGTGAAAGTATGTCCCCGGGAGACCATGAAGACGGTCATCACCAGCCACCGTGTTTATTACAAACTCAGAGGTAAGGGGGGGGGGGAGAGGGAGGAGGGAGGGGGGGGGGTCGAGGGGGAGAGGTCCGCCCGCCGTTAAGACCATCACATTCACGCTCGCACAGCAAATATGCTGTTATAGATCCATAGACAAATATAGGCCTAAATGTTCATTTTCATATCATACCTTTTGTTTTCAGAAATGTCAGCATACATGCCAAATTAGGTTACGTCCCACTTTTGTTTTCAGTAGACGCCAGGCCACTCTAAATTATTATTATTATTATTATTAACCAGTGATTTATTTGAAATGAAAAGACAACATGTATTAGGTGCCAATAAAAAACCTATCCACAATGCCTAGGATCAAATTTTATAACATGATTATCAGGTGCATGGTTGATTTTCTTTTTAAAGAACACATACGTACATAATGGGTATGAGAAGGAGTTTGTGGCGTGTGTTTCCAACACATGACCAACACCATAGCTTAGGGGTGTGCACGCAAAACATGCACAATCTATAAATGTCATGAACACGCAATGACATTTACAGTAAATGGTCAATGACATCGCGCTTTTCTGACTGCTGGCCACTCAAAGCACTTTACAATTTCTTGCCTAACGTTACACACATTCATACATACACACTCATTCATACACACATTCATACATACACACTCATTCATACATACACACTCATTCATACACTCATTCATACATACACACTCATTCATACACTCATTCATACACACATTCATACATACACACTCATTCATACACACATTCATACATACACACTCATTCATACACACTCATACACACACTCATTCATACACACTCATACACACACACATACATACACCCATTCATACACAGTGTCAGCCGTGCAAGGCAACAGCCAGCTCGTATAGGGAGAAGTTAGGGTTCTTGCTCAGGGAGACACCTCGATACGTGAACTGGGGATTGAACCAGCAACCTTCCGGGTTCCCAGAAAACCTGCTATACCTCCTGAGCCCCCGCCGCCGCCAGTAGCAAGCTTGCATCACACCTTTTTTGAGTGATTTTCAGTGCAATATTAAAGAAGAACAAGCTAATTTATATTGCACGATAATGGGATTCTTTCTGTGTAACTGTGTGAATCGATAACTGTCTGACACAGCTCAGGGGTACTGGGTTCGAACCCTCGTGCCCACAGCCTTACCTTCAAGGCGTCCTTGAAGAAGATGCACAAGTCCTCTACCTGCAAATACCTGCTAAAGTACATCTGAATGGTGAATTGTAAGTTACTGAACCATTGAAATCATAGTGAAAGTGACCTGGGTGTTATATGTGTCGTGTGTTCAGTTTGCCAGGAGGCCATCTGGGAAGCCTTCCGAGTCTTCTTGGACAGGGTTCCCAACTCCGAGGAATACCAAGCCTGGCTCTACACCTGCCAGCACGGGAACCTGTGCATGGACGACCTGGCCCTCGTCTTCAGCCAATCACAGGAGCACCTGGACATGGTGGCCCGGGTCAGCCAGTCACAGAGCAACCAATCAGCTTTGCGGTGTTATGTGATATGTTAAACATGAGATTGTTAGCCTAAAATACATGTAATATACATATTGTTAATATACAATATTGCGGTGTGGCATCTGATTGTTGCTTTTATAATTCTCTACTCCCAGAGAGTTGCTGACCAAGGGGAAATTCTTGGGTATGTATTCATATTTTTTGATGATTTCAATGAATTTGAATGAATGCAGAGTTTTTGACAGCAAGTGCATTCGAATGATAATATCTCACTGACTGAGCTGTTTTTATAGTCACACTCTTTTTATTAATTCCTAACTATTCACATACCGGCTACCACTTGAACTTTTCCCTCAAGTAAAAAAAAGGGTATAATTCATTCACACTGAATTTAAAGCAGGCAGGCTCACCGCTGACATATCTAGAGCCTCTGCCAGCCAAATACACCGAGCTAATGCACACACAAATTGATTTCCCAGTTGATTTATACGATGCATATGCGTTATAATGACGACGTACCCTCATTCCCAGAGCCGAAGAAGCTACCCCTGATCCAGAAAGGGAATGTAAGCTACACCAGTGCTTTATTCAACAGAAGATTTATTTTGCCTTTTTTTAATTAGTTATGTTATGAGTAAACAACATAAATATACTCATTAATCTCTGTTTGGTTCCAGGCACTTGGACTCCTGCGACCATTTCACTTCCAACCGAGGTAGAGGACCTATAATAAGTCGCTGTTTTGACAAAAAACAAAACAACAAATAGACATCAATTGTTGACAAAAGCGAAATATAAAGTTATCGCTACCAGAATTGTCGATGATGTTATGATGTTATCACGTTTTTTTTCCAATATAAATTTGACCTATACAAGTCTAATTCCTTTATATACCTGAACATACCTGTGATTCCGATTCTAGAAGGATCTTTATTTATTTTTCCTCCCACAATGCAATGCTTTGACATCTACTTCATATGACCTTAATAAAGGAGGAGAAGGAGGAGGAGGAGGATGTGATTGAGAACGCCGTACCGGAGATCTACGAGGAGGAGGACCACGTGGTGGAGTTCAGTGTGACCGCGGTGAACCCTGGCTTCAGCGCACACACGCTCAGTGCCGAGTCCCCGCAGTATGACGAGATCACGCAGGAGCTCACGGAGCGGGTATCTAGCCGTCATTACAAAACCCATAAAACAACAACAACAACAACACCAACACCAACACTGTCTGACATTTCAGAGATGATTCATGTTTGTGTATGAATGTATAGTTTAAGCCCACGCTTAAGTTCACGCTGGTTCAAATATTCAGGGGATTTGTCACTGGATTTGTAACATTAAAAACACAATACAAATGCAATCTCTCTAGTCTAGTAGACCGACAGACAGGATGCTTGGAATACTTTAGATGAGCCTAGATAAATACATCTACATTTTTAAATGTTATATATATATGTATATATTGTAGTATATTTTAATATACACTTGCCTATAGCCTTGTGTAAAGTGTTCTGGTCTAGTTTAGGACGCTTAACACATTTGGGTTGCTACATTCCGATCCATACCCACACACTAACATTTCATTCTTGTGTCGGTATTTTCTCCCTCTTGCCAGATGCTTCATGTTTTCCTAAAAGTTCCAGGATTCAAAGAAATCCGTGTTCAAGGATTTAGGTGGGTGGTGTAAGGTTTTATTAAAGTTTTTGTTCATACACCAAAAAAAAAACATGTTGTTAAGAATGTGTCCTTGAACCAAAACAATACAATCCAATACAATCCAATCCAATACAAGAAACAACATTAACGTGACCAGATTTACTAAATAAACCCTGGAAGACCCTGTGCGCCTTGACTTTACTTTCTTTGAAGTTATCCGTTACAAGCAAAGTCGTCGTTTTCGGGGTTGTTTTTTTTGGTCCCATCAGGTCGGAGGACGCGTCGGTGCGCTACGCCGTGGTCTTCAGCGGCCACGCTGCGCTTGGAGATCTGGACGCCGAGGTCACCGTGCAGCCGGGCTCGGCGGCGGGGCAGGACCCCCGCGGAGCCAAGCTCAAGGACATCGTGGCGAAGGCCTTGAGGCAGGAGACGTCACTGCCGCTGGACATAGGATCGCTCACCTTTGAGGCTGGTAAACAAAAAAAAATCTGATTTATGTCATTATTATATGCAATTTTTTGAAAAATATATATAAATAAATAGATACAAGATTCTTCTTCTTCTTCTTCTTCTTCTTCTTCATTATCATTATTCTTATCATCATATTGTTTTGTTCAGTGACTACCATCCACCCGGTTTACGAGCTGAACAGGCCCGTCCCAGAGGAGGACAGCGCCATCTTGACCCAGCTCGCCCCAGGGTTCTTCCCCACCGTGGCAGCCGTTCTCCACGACACGGCCCTGGACGTGTTCGCCGGTGACCCAGAGGTCACCGCGGCAACGGCCACCAGCGGCGACAGCTCTGCCTCTGCCTCTTCGGGGGAGGGAGAATCGCCGGAGGGGGAAACGGTTGATGCAGCAACGCTGGCGGCGGTCACCGTGGCAACGGTCATGGTCGTGGTCGGGGAAGAAGAGGAAGCGGAAGAGGCGTTGTTGGAGGAGAGCCCGCCACTGGAGGAAGAAACGCCGGAGACCGAGGCCGCATCTGCTGATAAACCGGAAGCTGGGACCCAAGGTAAGACAAGAAAGTGGTTGTAATTCTATTCTAATGAAGTAGAACAATTACTACAACCTATTTATTGAAGGTGAGTGTAGGTGGGTACGATTCGACAGGTGTACAAAAGTGAAAGGGAGAGAGCAGAAAAGAGATTTTAAATCGAAACAACCTGCTCCCTCCCTCCCTCCATAGTGATCGTGATTGACAGGCACTCACTGATAGCTGACGGATGGCTGTGCCATTTCTAACTCATTACACTAAAATAATAGTGCTTACATTTGACCTTCAACCCCTTAACTAATCCCAGATGTTGTTTGTTGTGCTCATTCTCATGCTACTTTCTACTTTTCCCCCCTTTTTTTCTTCTGCTGTGGTCCACCCGCCCCCACCTCCTTGGGCTCATCAACACCAGCAGAGGTGATTGACAATGACCTTGACACAACCACTCAGGGACCCCCGTGGATTAACCCTACAGAACCCCTGCTGGCGGAGGCCACAGACAGCCATCTGGATGCAGCAGAGGTACACGTCACCACACCACCCTCGGTTAGTCTTGAGCAGGGAACTCAGCCCTGGAGTCAGGAGGAGTCAGACGCGACGGTCCGGGCTGCCGTTCAAACTGACAGCACCAACGCAATTGTTGAGGAGGAGGAGAAGAAGGAGGAGGAGGAGGAAGAAGAGGAGCCGGTTCACAGTGGCAGGGTGACCCCGGCCTTGGCGGACGCCCCGGGGCCTGTCAACACCGACCGGCAAGAGGAGATTGCGAATGGGAAGGAGGCCCGAGTGGCAGGAGGAGCAGGAGGTGGAGGAGGAGGAGGAGGAGGAGGAGGAGGTGAAGAAAAAGAGGAAGACAGCGGCAGTGGGTTTCCCGCCCGGTCGGACGAGAGGCCCCGGGTGTCGACCACGAGGCCGGCCGCCAGGCACATGAACACGCCGCTGGCGACCGCGGCGGACCTCAACAACGAAGTAGTGGTGTTCTTTAGCTTGCGGGTCACGAACATGATGTTCTCCGACGACCTGTTCAACAAGAACTCGCCCGAGTACCGATCCCTGGAGAACACCTTCCTTGAGCTGGTAGGTAAACACGCGTTTGCGCTCGACGTCATGCTACTGCACACCTTGTTGTCCTTGTTGCTCCGGTAGTCCTCACAGGGAAAGTGTGGCGAAAACCATCAATGTCATGTTAGGGGCTATTGTTTTTTAATTGATCAATTGGACAGTGATTATGTGTTTTTTCTGATGCAGTCCTCACTATGATGTTCTCTCAATGACATGCCTTATTCTCACACTTGCTTATTTATTTTGTATCAAAGGCACGATACAAACACTAGAGAAATCCAGGCCTACACATTCCCTTCAAGTGGACCATCATTTGTACCCAAGTCTAACAAACGTGGCATTCCTGTATATATCGACATATCATCGACAACACTGGATATAATGCATATAAAACGCACTTTGGTAAACCGTGCTGGTTAAATATGTTTGCTTTACTTAGACACAGCATTCAGCCAGAGAGCAGAGGCCAAACCCTGGAGCCTCCAGTAAGGCCGGGTTGAGACCGAGGACCCTAGCCTCCATACCGGTATTGATTCCGTTATTGGAACTATCCACATCCTCACGCCCTACCTTCTCGTTCTAGCATTCACCTTCCTAACTTTTCTGCCTGCGCAGTCACTAACAGTTTCTGTCAATTTCATTTCCTGTAACATTCACAAAAAATACCTTGCAATGTGCGGACGTTTGGCTTCTGGAAATGTCTGTCAACCGCACAACAGAATGTGTTTGCCATCGGGTGTTCTGGAATCGAGGGAATCAAGTAACGCTTGTTCGGCTGTCAGCCTTGTCAATGTTTAGCAATGAAATAGCTGAGAATGGCCCACAGTTAAATGTATTGTTGTAGAGGCAGTGCAATCGTGTGTTATAGCCTATGTTTTGGACAATGTTGACAAGACTTTGTTCCTCAATGTAGCATGAGCAGCTGATCTCGTATTTTGGACGCTGTTTCCTGTATGTTTATTTTAAAGGCAGGACATTACGCTCTAGACTTTGGAGTCTCAACTAGTTATTCATCAGCAAAGCTGATGTTACACTCGCTGTCCATGTTTACCATAAATCCCAGGTGATATGAATGTGAACATTGGGTGGAGCTGGTCACAATCACAAGACCTGCTTTGGCTTCAGGTTGTGTGTGTGTGTGTGTGTGTGTGTGTGTGTGTGTGTGTGTGTGTGTGTGTGTGTGTGTGTGTGTGTGTGTGTGTGTGTGTGTGTGTGTGTGTGTGTGTGTGTGTGTGTGTGTGTGTGTGTGTGTGTGTGTGTGTGCGCGTGTGTGCGCGCCGGTGCAGAGGTTTCTGGCTAGCGTGAGAAGCTTAGCGTAATGCTTGTTAATACAAGCACAACGCAGAGGGCTCCTATTAGCAGTTCCAATCTGCTTAGCGCGACATCCATCAGCCTCTTGAGTTTTGAGTGGGAGCGTGCTCTCCCACTCAGGAGAGGCTTTGCGTGTTAGCTGCCACAACAGATGTGATGCGAGGTCGCTAACAAGGTGTGCGTGCAGGACGTCAATCGCGCTGCAAAGTGGAATAAGTTAGCTGGAGAAGAGTCAAACGGTGGCTAATCACTTTGCACGAATACAAACATGTTTTGTCAAATACTAATAGGTTAATTATCTGCAGTGTGTCATCCACACAACTTTCATAACGTCTTGCTTGTTGGTTACTATACTATATTACTCTTTTCCTATATTAAAGGGGTTACATTGGTGACAATTTCAGGACAATATGATACATTCCTCTCAACTGGAATTGAGATGCGTCTAAATGATGCGTCACTTGACAGGTGTATAGTTTGAGGGCTTAAAAGACTTAAGGCTGACCGGGGGAAACATATTTTTAGCCTTAGCTCAGTGTGTTCAGCTCAGTGTTATGTAAACGCCTTACCCTCATTCTGCTGCATATCAATACAAATTGGATTTTCCCCGCTGCACTCGGCGACCCCAAGGAAGAAAGCGGCTATTAGCTGGGCAGAAGGTGCTAGGTTTTATGGGAGATGTAAAGTTTCGTCAATTTCACGCTATAGTTTTAATGCTATTGTACTTTAAGGCAGAAACCTTCCTCTGAGAGCTCTCCTGGGCTATAGAAATGCCTTCTTGGGAAGCTGGATAAGAATCAAGACACATTGTTGCACAGAGGCAAACAAACATTTGAGCTCTTTTGAAAAATATCTGCGAAAAATAAAGTCACATTGTGTTATAAATACACTCCATCTTCAATCGTAAAATAGTGGCCCACACCAGCGATTAAATACATTATGATGCACCCATGTATTCTGTTCTAATAGTTTTAATATTTCTAGTTTAGTCAAGTTCTTTCTGGCAAAACTAATGTGGTCAGAAGTTTGCAATGGTTAGTTCATATTTGCTGATATTTGTTATCTCTAGCATGTTTTTTACATGGGCTTGTCTAGATAAGGAAGGTTACAATATACTTAACTGCTATTGTGTTTTGAATTGATTTTCTGCCAAACAGACAAACAGGCAAATAAATACCAAACAATTCCTGGCTCATTTAAAAGGTCATATTATAATGTTTTGTTGGCTAAAGGATGCATAGGAATGGCATAGGAATCCCCTTTCTCCACGTACGGTACCTGCTGGTTTGTGAGGCAACCAATAACATTGGACATGGAGGTTTATAACATTAATTATATGAATTAATGAAGCGCAAATATAACTCACTTGATGTTTCGATGTTTTGATATCTGATATTTGATAGTGTGGCTTTCGGAAAAAAATGGAGGGTTGTGCATCGCTAGGTTTTCCAAAGCAAGAACCAGTAGATACAAACCTAACGGAATCGGTGAGCAGCGCTGTCGAGTTTGTTGTCACGGTTGCACGGTTTTGTTGTGGTTATTTAATTGTTTTCACCATCGGCATGTTTTCAATCATAGCAACATGCTACATTGCTATATTGTTGCCACCCAACAGACAGCATGTAGTGTAGTGAGCTGTGTCATGGAGACAAATAGAGTGAAAAGGGATTTGTGGCCGAGAGGGCTGCAAGTCATTTTAGATTAGTCCTCTCTTCTCTTCTTGGGTTCGCTTCATTTCTCTGTCTCTGTCTCTGTCTCTGTCTCTGTCTCTGTCTCTGTCTCTGTCTCTGTCTCTGTCTCTGTCTGTCTGTCTGTCTGTCTGTCTGTCTGTCTGTCTGTCTGTCTGTCTGTCTGTCTGTCTGTCTGTCTGTCTGTCTGTCTCTCTCTCTCTCTCTCTCTCACCCCTCCCTAATATTTCTCCATTTCTCTCTCGCTCTCTCCGCCTCCACTTTCCAGCTCTATCGCTCCATTTCTCACTCTCGCACTGCCTCTCTATCCATCTCTCCATAGCTCTCTCTCTCTCTCTATCTCTCTCTCTCTCTCCCCTCCCTCCAGTCTCTCTCTCTCCATTTTCCTCTCGCTGTCCCTCTCTCCCCCTCCGCTCTCCAGCTCTATCTTTCCATTTCTCACTGTGGCACTGTCTCTCTATCCATCTCTCCACAGCTCCCACAGCCCTCTCTCTCTCTCTCTCTCTCTCTCTCTCTCTCTCTCTCTCTCTCTCTCTCCTCTCTCTCTCTCTCTCTCTCTCTCTCTCTCTCTCTCTCTCCCCCCCTCTCTCCTCCTTGTAATATTCTATCAGGGACCATTAGTCCACCTGGCCCTCTGTGGGCCGGCGATAAGTGCAGTGTGCATCAGATCAGTGTAAGGCTTCCGGGGGTCCGGGGGCCTCTTATCTGCTGCTCTACAGCGAGGCACGGAGCACGGAGCACGGAGCAGGGAGAGAGGGGCCAGGGAGAACCCTAATCTCACCCTGCTCACATGGTGGTGGATCGGGGTGCCGCTTCTGGTCAGGGAGCATCCGTCGACGTGACGTCAACACGCCCGCGCGCGCGTGTGTGTGTGTGTGTGTGTGTGCGTGTGTGCGTGTGCTGATGAAAGGATACTGCAGCCGTCATCATGTCTTCAACGATATCAGCGCCATGGTTACTAAATACAGGCATAGCACGGCGGCTTAGCATAACTCTGTGCATACTCCAGCAGCACTACCCACTACCCGCGAGTGGAGGATTTGCCGCACTTGTCTTGGGCTCTTTCCACATTGATACACTTGTCGAGGGAAGAATGGGCTGTAGATTAGCTTTTTGGCAGCGGCCTCTGGCTTCTCCCAGCGCTCTCCACTTTCTTTCCAATTTATTCAACAATAGAAATTGCATGTGTAATTGTAATAGATTTTTGTTGGGCTTCATTTAAGATTCAGGGCCTATTTCGAAACACAACCAGCCACATTCATCCGAATGCTGCATTTATTCTCTGGCACACACAGGGTGAAGTGCAACATTTTGCGGGCAAAGCAGTGTGAAGGGATACCCTCGAGCGACAAGTATGAATGTAGCCGTACAATATACATCCACTTTGACATTTGAGTTATGTAAAGCCTTGTTAGGAGTTGCATAAAACTTTACACTACGGTCTGAACAAAAGGGTATATTGTATTTTCATTGTTTTTCATATTATATTTATACACAGATATAAATTGTAATATGTAAAGGAGACAGACACGTGACAGGCAGGGCATGTAGGCTACTGTGTACTTTATATATATATATATATATATATATATACACATATATATATACAGTATATTGTACAGCATTGTTTACTACTGAGGAGCAACAAGTCCTCCTCTGTCCATAGCATCCACTGCAAAGCCTTGTCCCACTGTCCACTGTATTTCATTCCCTTCATTCTCCACGCACGTATGGATTCTGTGGACGATCATCACAATCACATCACAACGTTGCGCTACGCATGCACAGGCTTCATGTTGTTATGAGTGAACGCGACGCTCAGAGCTGCGGTGCTCTGAGCATCTCATCCCCCCCCCCCCCCCCCTCACACCTGTCTCACCTGTTCTCACCTGTTCTCACCTGTCTCTCCTGTCTCTCCTCGTCCTCACTGTCTCACCCTGGGTGTCTCCACTCCAGTGCCAGTCTGTCTTGTTCTCGGGAGGATCAACTACTATTAGACCCGAGGGTTCTGTTGAGTCCAACGCTCAGACCAGAACGCTCAGAGAGAGTTCACCTTTTGAGTGAACCGCCATCTTTGATGGAAAACTTTTATTACTTTTACTATTTATCCTCCCCGAATCAAGAGTGAGCTCAACTTTCCCCCTCCTAGAGAGAGTGGTAGTTCGGCGATCGTGATTTGAAAATCTCTCTCTCTCTCTCTCTCTCTCTCTCTCTCTCTCTCTCTCGCTCTCGCTCTCGCTCTCGCTCTCGCTCTCTTTCTCTCTCTTCCCTCTCACCTCCTTGTCATTTTCTATATATATATATATATATATATATATATATATATCTATATGCACCATATTCTGTTTCCACAAAACAAAAAAACTGAATTTTATATTGCTTCATTCCATAAGAAATTCATAATTTATATTGAATTATAAGTACTCACTGTGAATATATGTTTATTGTGTAGTTCACATAGCCTAAAACGATATTAATCTCTCTCTCTCTCTCTCTCTCTCTCTCTCTCTCTCTCTCTCTCTCTCTCATCTCTCTCTCTCTCTCTCTCTCTCTCTCTCTCTCTCTCTCTCTCTCTCTCTCTCTCCCTCCCTCCCCTGCCAGCTTCTCCCGTACCTGCAGTCCAACCTGACGGGCTTCAGGCAGCTGGAGATCCTGAACTTCCGGAACGGCAGCGTGGTGGTGAACAGCAAGATGAAGCTGGACCAGCCTGTGCCCTACAACGTGACCGAGGCGGTCCACTGCGTACTGGAGGAGTTCTGCGGCACCGCAGCCAAGAGGGTGGACATCCAGATCGACAGCCGCTCTTTAGACGTGGAGCCAGGTATGACATGCCATCACAGGCCGTGTCATTTGTGTGCGATTTAACTGTCAGTGACCCCCCCCCCCCCCCCTGGCGGTCTGCCGAGGTACTGCAGGTGGCTTCCGCAAACATGATTAATGCAGTAACCAATTCTTCACCGCCGTCACCTTACGTCTTAAGGTTTCGCTTCACCCAAATTCGACCTTCAAGTCATGTGTTTCCTCCACAGGGGGCTTCCAGGTCATCCCCATAGATAGACCCGGGCCTCAGATTCATTTTCATCCTGCCACGCACCACACCAGGGTCATTCATCGTACGATGAAGAAGGTTGAGCCTGATGCATTAAGATCAAATGCAACAGCATTTTATTCGGAAATATATACAGGGGGTCCCTGTGCTGTTATCTCAATCCACCAAGGGGGTCCTTAAGTGGGTTGAAGAACCCTGGTGTAGGAAATGCTTTACTAACTAGCGACTTACAGTGAATAACTAAGGACTTACAGTGAATAACTAGTGACTTGTAGTGAATACCTTTAGCCAGGAGGCGCTTTTGTCCAAAGGGCCTTTTGACTGGAGGATCGTTCAGGGTCTCGGTAGGGCATCTTGCTGAAGGGTCACAGGACACAGGTACGCCATGGAGGCATGGAGGCATGAGGACCTAGCGCTAGGGGTTGAACAAGTGAAAGTTCTGTGGTGCTTTTGTCGGTCATTGATCCGTCAACGGTACGGTTTCCTCTCCAGGTCTCCCGTCGGTCGATTCCTTCGCGGCTCACCAGGATTAGAGCAATTTTATAGTCGTTTAGCTTTTTTTTCTACATCGATGGCATTCTAGAAGGAAGAACCGTTTTACTTTTTGGATTACATCCATTTTCCAAAACTCATTTCGAACTAATTTCGTATTTGGCAGAATTTTCTGCTTCTCTGCATTCTTGACAATGTCATTTATTTCACAATCGTAAAAACTGCGTTTCCTAGCCCAATTCAAGATTCACTCCTATTCGGTCCCAACTGGTGGTCAAATTCCTCTTAATCGAAAAGCATTAACTCTCTGGCACAGAGTGGACTATCAATATTTGATAAAGCAGTGCCACATCTCAATCTCTAACTTTATTGGCACTTAGCACGCCAGACACCCCCTGATGAGACCCAGATATCAATTAGGCTTTTAATGATGTATTGATTCAAACGACCACATGACGAAGGTCAGTGAAATGTCTGCCAACGGCGTCCGTCCATTGTTCCTGTCCGAAGGTACAAAGTCCCCCATTAACCGCCACGCCCTTACGGGAAATCAGACACCGTCCTTCCTCATCAATCAAACTGTCCTTTTGCGCTCCACCGCACAGACTGTACACAATGAGGGAGGGGTCAACAATGACTTTGTTGATGTTGTGAATCAGCAACTCTCAACCTCCCCCCCCCCCCCCCCCAACCCCCGCCCTCAACCCCCGGTTGTTCGTCACCATTGTGCGTCTCATGTTCCCCCCCGCCCCCTCTGCTGTGTCCCGTATCCACAGGCGACCATGCGGACGCCTGTAAGTTCCTGGCCTGCAACGAGTTCTCGCGCTGCGTGGTCAGCGGTTGGACGGGCGAGGCCGAGTGTCTGTGTGACCCCGGCTACGTCACCGCCGACGGCCCGCCCTGCCAGAGCACCTGCGTCCTGCAGCCCGACTACTGCCTCAACGACGGCGTCTGCCAGATCGTCCCGGGGCATGGCGCCACTTGCAAGTACGACGGCCCGGGCAATTATGGAATGGATGGATGGATGGATGGATGGATGGATGAATAAATGCAGGGATGCATGTGTGAATCAAGTCATCAATGTAGGAACATGTGAATGCAGAGAACAATGAACACACAAATTAATTAATTTGTGAATTAATTAATTAATGCAGGGATGTATGAATGAATGCAGGGATGTATGAATAAGTGGATGCATAGATTACAGTAATGCATGCACATGAGTGAATGCAGAGGTCAATGAGTGAATGAATAAATTAATACATTACTTAATTACTAAATTATTGCAGGGATCAATGAATGAATCGCAGAGATCAATACATGAATGAGAGAATATGTGCACGATTTATTAAATGGATGAATACATTTTTCACTCATTAATAAACACATGATCGAATAAATTAATGCCTATGAGATTGTTTTATACAGGATTAAGCCTAACAATCGAGTGAATGTGTGGAGGATTGATTTGCTCAATGAATGTGGTTGGGGGTCCATGAATGAACGAATGAATGAATGAAAGAATGAATGAATGTGGGATCACATATATACAGTAGTCGTGTATAAGGATTTGAGCCCAGCCTGACCAGCCTGACTTGCTCCTCGCCCTCCGCGGTGTCCAGGTGCCCCGTGGGCAAGAACTGGCACTTCCACGGGCAGCGCTGCGGCGAGCTGGTGTCCGTGCCCCTGGACCCCTCCCTCATCGTCGCCTGCCTGGTGGGGAGCCTCTGCCTGGTGTGCGCCGTCCTCGCCGTCCTCCACTACATCAACAAGAAGTGCGTTCAGACCAGCAAGGCAGTGACGTTGGTGTAAGTGATACAAAAAACAAAAACCCAAAACAGAACAAAACGTTGCTTTGTGGGTTTTTTTTCGATCCGAAACTCATCTCCCTCGATGTTCCGACCAGGGCTGGCCTGGCCCCCTATGCCTTCGAGAACACTCTGAGAGAGAACCCGGTGTTTGAGATCGATGACGATGGTATTTTGACCCACGGGTCCGCGTCGCAGTACCCCAGTTCGAGCTCGTCCCGGGGGTCGCCCCGGGCCCTGCGGTCCGAGCTGGATACGTTCGCCTCGTTTGAGAATATACATCTAAGTATTGAGGTAATGGGTAGCGCATCGCCGCTCCGCCGGCCCCGCGCTCGCTAACAACATTAACCCAAAACTGTCAACTAATTGTAGCTCGTTGACTAACGGCCACTCTCATTTATCCTGGAATAACTCATTTTTTGTGTTATTAATCGCATAAAAACCTCAGTTAATGCAAACAAAAACTTTCTCTATTGTATATTTGGGGCTGGGCAACAAAATGTATAAACAAGTATAAATCTAGAGTATACTTTGTTCATTTCTCCCTCAAAAGGCCATTCGAGGACTAAACTAGTTCCTCTTCTCTCTGGCGTTTTAAACCTCATATTTGATCATTTTAAGATCATATTGATCATTGTATCTCCTCATCGTACTTCAATTAAACTATAAAACTGGGCATCACGTTGAGTCGATATCTTCATTTCATGACTATACAATCCTATTCAAAGACAATCAATTGTCATATTGAATACAAAAGGGCTTCATATTGAAGCCCTCTTCTCTATACAAAGATATATATATATATATATATATATATATATGTATAGAGAACAATCCATTGTATATAAAAATGGTGAATGAATGAATGAATGAATGACTGAAGATAACTCTCTAGTGATTGGCGATGGTGTTAAAAATACAATACTTCAATCAGAGCCTTCGGGCTTCCACAGAACATCAGAGAGAAAGATGTTTCAGATCAAACACATCTGGGCCAGTCATGGTATGGTTTGCCAAGAGCGTTCTCTATTTTTCTCTCTTGTCAAGTCCAACATATGCTGTACAATCCACACACAAACCCGCAGTACAATCCTTCACGTATGAGAGAAAGGAACCTCTGCTTTTCTAACCGGGCTTCATATTGAATGGGCTGAATGTATGTCTTAATCATATTTCCCATGTGTGCATTTTGTGTTAATATCGTACCTATTAAACACACATGTGTAATGTATAACAATAGTATAAATGTAGAATATACTTGATGATTTCAAAAGGCCATTCTGAGGGACTAAAAAGTAGTTTTAGAACATTATACATGTTATACATATACATTGATATACATAAACATACATGTGTATCAAACAGGACATGTGGTTGATGTGGGGGCTGTGTGTTCATCATCTGCAGATCCCCCGACAACTCTACACCAGCGGAACGGAAATGTTAGTCTCCGGAATGGTGGACTTCCGTCGCTGCATGCAACACGCTGAGGTAAGGAGGACTCGCTCTCTCTTTTTCTCTTTTCTCTGTCTCTCTCTCTCTCTCTCTCTCTCTCTCTATGCTCGCTCTCGCTCTCTCTCGCTCTCTCGCTCTTATGTCTCTCTTTCTCTCTCTCTCTCTCTCTCTCTCGTCTCTGTCTCTGCTCTGTCTCTGTCTCTCTCTCTCTCTCTCTCTATTTATGTCTCTCTCTCTCTCTCTCGCTCTCTCTCTCGCTCTCGCTCTCGCTCTCTCTCGCTCTCTCTCTCTATTTATGTCTCTTTCTTTTCTCTCGCTGTCTCTCTCTCTCTCTCTTTCTTTCTTTTGCTCTCTCTCTTGCTCCATGTGTGTATTTATATATATACATGTATATATATATTTATATATACATATGCTGCAATTAACTGCGCAGACATAATGTGTACATAAAATCCGAGGGATAGAAACTATGGACATAAATCAGCAGAAGAGAAAAACAAAGTATGTGTACCTGATTCGCTACCACGCTCTGAACATTCAAATCTAATTCAGCAGCACAATAAATGTCTTCCGGCTTTATGATGCCTGCATTGCTATAGGACGCATGAACTGTGAATGCAGTCCATTCATCACTGTTTATGTATTTGCGAATTATCCCTGAAGATTGCAAACAAGAATCACAGGGGAACTATACAACCATATCACAGATATTGAATCATGATTTTTAACGCCAATGAATTATCACGGAATGACACCACCCGAGTGTTTACCTATGCAACTGACGAACACAGACACAACCAAATCAATGTCCTTTTTACATTTCTGCTCTGTTCCCAAATGTATTTCAACTGTTCCGACTGTTGCTATCCTCCTGCCATCCCCCAGTATCGATCACTGTCCACACAATCCCCTCAGATCCGTGACCTCTGTGCCGTCTTTGACCCTAGCCTCTCCTTCGCACCCCACGCCAATCAAAAAACCCCAGATAACCTCAGAAAGATCCCTCAGCTTCTCTGCTGTCGAAAAAAACAAGCATCTCACATGCTTTCATCACCTCCAAAGTCATCAACAAACACACACACATTCACACACACACACACCGAAATCAGCCGCCCGTCCTCTCACTCAATCCCTCAACCGAGTGGTGGTCAAACCACCAAATCCTCGCCCGTCTACAAAGCTCTCCGTTTACATGGCACCTTTCCTCCCTTACTGATTCACACCGCCACACACCTAACCCACCCACATGGAGCCCTCAGATCTGCTGATGCAACCCTCCTGGCAGGGGGCCAGGAGGTAAGCCGCGACTTCCCTCCAAAACCCGTCCCTCCAAAACCACATCCCTTCAAACGTGTTTTTAGTAACTCTTTTCACTTACTTGTGTTTTCATATTAACCTTGTCTTTCTGTCCCGATTTAAACTCTTTTATTAAAAAATGATATCCATGCTATCTATTTTTATTTGACATTTCTTTTTTATTATGTGATTTTATTCTTGCTGTAAAGTGAGTATTTTAAAAAGCGCTTGACAAAATACATGCATTATTAATAGTATCGTCCTCCATTCCTGTACGTGTCCTTTGGGGGCATTTACTAGAACTGCAGTACATCAGCATCGGTTTACGACATCTATTCATCAGCACTTGAACTACCTTTCCTCGTAGACGCCGTGGCCGCCACATGACCAGAGGACCTGTTGTCATGTGAGGACTTCAGAGAGTGAATGTGTTGACGTTTCAGTCCTCTGAAGACCTATAATCTCCTCCTCTGGACAATGCACTTTTAACACACACACGTGAAAGAAATACCGGTATGCATTTCCCTGTACAGTATTTAATAAAGTATCTTTTTTTTGGCTTGTCGTCGGCTCTGAAATGACTAAAAACTAAAATAACATCCCTTACATCGGGCCATGAAATGGTGCAGGATATAAAGGAATAGCGAATAGCGCTGGTTGTGTCTTAGATGAAAAAGAGCTATGGTAACATTGAGAGAGTTTTCTTTAACTTTATATCCATGTATCTAAATATGTATATTTGGCAGGTAGAAATGCCTCCTGTATACCCCTTGATAAAGGTTGTTGTCTTTCCTCACACTGAGGCTTTTATTAATTTTACAATAACGATGATAACTAACTGTAGGTTGTACAGGGCTGTATGTTGTTTTAATGTAATTTCCTAAGAGGCCCAAATAAATGTATATGAAGATAACCTTGGAGAGCAAACTGTGTGGGGGGAAAAAACGAATTCTGTCCTGCTAACAATTTCCTCTACTTTTTCGTCAGCCGTTTGTGTGGTTTGTGAGAGAGATGGGTTATTAACACACGGCCCCTGTGGATATTTTTGTACCTTTGACATTTTACGGATTTTTGGAAATAAAAGTTAATATTTTTTTCTTTAATATGTGTGTCTTTCAGTGTTTATCGACCTATCTAGCTGCTATTCACACATGGTGGTAATCTGGATTAAATGTGGCGAAAGAATCAGCTGAATATGTGGTTGCAGCATTTATTTACCGTTCAAATTCAAGCATAGAAGTGGGCAGGAACAGTCCAGAAACTGAACAAAAAAAAAAGTTTGAATAATATTAATCCAAAGTTTGAGTTCAACAAAATCTTTCACAAATAGCTTCAAGAAATGTGAATTTCGGAGCTGAGATGACATGGTGTCAAACTAAATGATCAACGCACAGGAAAAATGCACACAAACACACACACACACACACACACACACACACAAAAGGCTCCTGTTAAAAAAAAATAAGAAAAAAAATCACGACAATTGTGATTGAACAATGATTACAAAAAAACAAAACAAAACATGGAAACCGCTAGATGTTAGCTTATAATAAGAAGGCTCATTACGTTGTATTTTCACAGCACTACTTCAAACGCATCTTCTGCTATATTTAGAGATGCATTCAAGAAGGGTCAACAATCATATTTTAAATACACAGATATGGTCAGAATAATTACTTTTGTCCAAGCTATGCAGTGTGCTCATAACTCATCATATTGAATCATAATTCCAAGATATATATCAGGTATACAATCCACTACTCTCAATCCGAACTTTATAAGCCTACAATAAGGAATAAGGAACATAAAAAGTAAACCAAATATCACATTTACTTTGAATTCCGTTACTTGCTCCACACACACGTAAACTAAGACGTAGCGCTGTCATAACATGTTTGAAAAGAATAAAGAAGCGTAAAACCAGAGAAGATCATTGATCGTCGATCATGTATCCGCGTTTGAAAAGTCAGATGCCATGTCCCAAACACACGACCTAGGGGATAACAGTGCCGCCATAAGGCCTCATAGTATTTCATTCAAGCACTAACCAGAAAGGCTTAAACGTAGAAAAAAGAAAAAAAAAAATATATATATATAATAATATATATATATATATAATACCGATGCTCAACAAAAATAATAAAACACAAAAAAAAAAGAAAAGGAAAACAACAATTGTTTATAGTGACAGCGTATTCCAGTAGTGTATCCCCTTTAGCGCTAAGGTCGCTCTGTCAAGCCAGTCAGACCTCTCTCTCTCTCCCCCTCTCCCCCTCTCTCCACTCCCCCCCCCTCTCTCTCTCTCTCTCTCTCTCTCTCTCTCTCTCTCTCTCTCTCTCTCTCTCTCTCTCTCTCTCTCTCTCTCTCTCTCTCTCTCTCTCTCTCTCCCTCCGTCCCTCCCTCCCTCCGTGTTCATTTAAGCAGGTTCTGGAGCATGGCGGTGGCGTAGGTGGGCCGCGCCTGCTTGCTCTCGATGGCGCCCTTCAGGTACTGGATGCCGTCGCAGCGCTCCCAGATCTCCTCGAACTGCCGGGGGAGGATCTCGGCGCCGCGCTTCCTGGTCAGGCCCGTCTCCTCCAGGCTCAGCTCACACATCTCCATGTCGTCCTTCCCTGTAAGGTGGGAGGAGGAGGGAGGAGGATTAGGAAGGCAAAATAAATGTAGAGAAAGAAGAAATGGATGAAGAAGATAATTAGGGGAAGAGAGGCAGAAGAAAGAAAGACAGAAAGAAAAATAGAAAGAAAGACAGGATCAAAGAAAGAAGGAAAGAAAGAAATGAATAAACAGAAGAAGAAAAAGATGGAGCCCTCGCATGCAAAAGTACATCCTGCGGCAAACCGTGTGTCACACATCTGTGTGAGTGAGAGAGAGCGTAGATCGTAAGATCAACCAAAAACAGGCGACCCTCCATCCCTAACCCACCTGCCACCAGTACGATGGGCCGCTTGTCAGGGTGCAGCTCCATCTGTCGGGCGATCCAGGGCCCGTCGAAGTGCGCGTACCACCAGCCCTTCTTCTTGTTCTGCGGGTCCTTGTACTGGTCAGCCGGCCGGATGAAGGGAATACGGAAGTAGCGTTGCTGCCGGTTCATCGCCACTTCCTGCGGCGCCGCCGCCACAGCTGGCGCCGGGTTCTGTTCAGCTGGAGCAAGACAACGCAATCAGGTGAAATGATCACAGGGGCTTTGTTATTTTTTCTCTCATCCCCGGTGAAGAGAGGAGAGGAGAGGAGGAGGGGAGGGAGAGGAGAGGAGAGGAGAGGAGGGGAGAGGAGAGGAGAGGAGAGGAGAGGAGAGGAGAGGAGAGGAGAGGAGAGGAGAGGAGAGGAGAGGAGGAGGGGGCGGTTCAGATTAAAGGTAAAGTTTGTTTGCCTTTCATCTCATGAGAGTAGCTTTGTGAAGTGGGCTTAGTGGAAAATCCCCGTGCCCGATGGAAACCTCATGATAATGCGGAGAGAAACAGAAGAATGGGATTTGTCTCAGACTTTTTTTTGTTTGGTGCCGCGGACACGGAACGCCAGAAGGAAAGTGGGCCAGAACAACAGAATCCCCAAAGCCCCAACACGGGAACACATTAAGAGTGAATTATGAAATTCCCCAGTGAGTGCTGTTGGAGAGGGCCAGGTAGAGACAGCCCTCAGCCCCTTACAAAACAGCCTCGACAAGGCTGGCTGGTGCCGAGCGAAAAGGGAATCCAAACACACATCTAAACAACACACCGCACCCTTTCACAGTCTCTTTCATCAAAAGATGAAAACCAGGGAACAAACTTTCCTCTGGGCGAAAAGGGATATACTGACATGAAAGCAAGTAAAGAAATCCTTGCTTGCTTTCCACAGTCTATTGTCGCGTGGCGTGATGAGGCGGCTTAGACTTTCATAATTTGACTTAATGGTAAACTGACTGCATTTATACAGCGCTTTTACCCAAAGTGCTTTACAATAATTGCCTTCACATTCACCCCAGGACGGTGAGGTAGTTTACACATGTGACAAACAAAGGACTCTTGGAGATAAATAAAAAAATAAAAAAATAAAAAAATAAATACACTTATTAGGCCCAGATCAGCTAATGACCCAGGACCAAAGTGGGATCCAGAGCAGGGCAGCCTGGCGTGGCTACAGGCTGCATACGTATGGCTTGTGTGTGTGTGTGTGTGTGTGTGTGTGTGCCTTCCACATGTGTTCGCTTTAGAGATGAGCAGATTGGGTAATGGGCCTGCCTGAGCCGACTACAACGTTCGTAGTGAATGCTGAAAAAGGTTGGCAAACAACTTAGGCAAATGATCTGCTCGAAACCACGGCCGTCTGCAAATCTCTTTCATATGAAACAAACAGAATGATGAATCGCAAAAAAAAAAGCTGTTACGCTCTGTAATTCTCTTAGTCTCTTACTCATTAGGGTGTTCCGCTCACAGCCGGAAGGTTCCTCGGTTTAAAAATAAATAAATCGGGAGAACCCACACACTTGAACTACTATGTGAGGATAAATCGTAACCACTTTGTTCCTGCGGTGTGTGTTCGGAACGCTCCGCACACACGGGACCACGATTTTGACATGAACAACTCCCGTTTCTTCCAAATTCTCACTGCGGGAGGGAATGGGGAGTAAGCATTCCATTGTACTTGTTGCATATGGCAAATAACAGTCTTGAATTGAATCTTGAATTAAATCGTAAAGTCTCAAGCGATCAGCCTTTCTGCTCTGTACTGTCGTGAATGAACACAATGAAGTGTTAAAAACTGAGGTTTAGAAGTATAGAAAAGGAATGACTTTCACAACGTAGTAGCTAACTACTGGCTATCCATTTTTTAGAGCACACTAGAGGGGTGTCCTTTCGTCGTTTATACTCGAGTAGCAACCAATCCATGACTTGTATACATTTAAATGAACATATCAGAAAATGATTAAACGCTTTCCTGGGTGGAGAACACCACTGGTACGGTCACGTTTATGGTTATAATCAATACGTTCATGGGTATTGTATGATTTTCTATTATGGCTTTGGAAGCGAGTGACCTCAGTGAACCCACAGGTTGTATCAGAGCTAACATTTAATGCAGCTTAATTAACATACAGCAATACTCTTGTTCCACTTAATGTGCTTTTTATGCCCCCCCCCCCCCTGTTGAACACAATGTTAAACAATGTCCAGGCCTAGTACCTCCAAAAACACCATAATCTGGACAAAACATCCCTGAACTAATTTAAATTCCGAACATGGTATTAGCCATTTGGATTGATATTGGATGTATGGATTATCGGGTTTTACATTTAGATCTTCTTCTCCTGTCACTTTTCATGATCATTTTTCATCGGCTATCAGCATTCTGGTATCATATCACTGAGACCCTCCCACTACAGGATTTGATCGGGGGCTGTGCCAATTTCAAGTGATAAATAATAACCATGTTGGATATCATCGAGGCTGCCCCGGCCCCGAGCTTTGAGTAGATCGGAAAGATTCAGACTGTATCTGTCAACAGCACACATTACCAAACACAGAGCAATGGCCCCACCAAGTTTGAGTCGAAATTGGGTCGAAATCTTGTAGTCTGTCCCCAGTGTAACGGAAGCCAGCCGGCAGTGCTGTACAAGTGAGTAAACCTCCCTCCATCACGACCACCAAGGAGACGTTCTGGCCATGAAGCTAGAGCCCGTGGGTTTTAGCTTCTCACATTAGAACGTTGGAGCGGCAGTAAAAGGGGTAGCTCAGTTTGTGAGTGAGAATTGGTTCTTGGAAAGAAAAAGGTGCCAGTTCACCTCCTGCTCGCTGTTGAGGTGCCTTTGAGCAAGGCACCAGACCCCTACACTGCTCCCCGGGGGGCTGTTTATACAAATGCTGCCCACTTTTCCAAATACTAGGATGGGGTAAAGAGAAACAAACAAATGTCACTGTGTGTACAATGTATGTGACCAATAAAGATTTAGATTTAGAAAGCCGCCTCTTATGCAGGGGGGGGGGGGGGGGGGTTGTGAGTTCGAACCCCAGTGTGGGATAACTCACTGTTTACACACCAGCCTGAGTTGCTTTAAGTCGATTCAGCATAAAAAAAAATACAAATAAATTGCCTGGTCTCGTCTGGAACTTAAGTAAAACAATTGCAAAAAGAAGAAGGGCGAGGGCATCTTCCACTGACCGTAGTCGGTGACGCATTTGGGGGCCCGCTGGCTGTCCCCGTCTTCGTCGGTGCGCTTCTTGTTCTTGGACTTCCAGGCGTGGTAGACCTTCAGACGGCGGTGGAACTCCTCCCTGCAGGCCGCCAGCAGCTCGATGTCTGTCCACACACACACACACACACACACACACACACACACACACACACACACACACACACACACACACACACACACACACACACACACACACACAACACACAAGAGAGAGAGAGAGAGAGAGAGAGAGAGAGAGAGAGAGAGAGAGAGAGAGAGAGAGAGAGAGAGAGAGAGAGAGAGAGAGAGAGAGAGAGAGAGAGAGAGAGAGAGCGAGAGCGCTTAGTTGCCCCTTCAGTCCACTTGCAACCTGGCATGCAGGTGCTATGATGATCACCATGCAGGTGTATGTATGAATGATGCATGGCGTGCCTGGAGTGTGTATTTCAGGATACCAGCTTCTTATTATTTACACTATGCCTAAAACATATAAATATACAGTGGGTGGGTTGGAGTACTGAACAAAAAAAGTCAAAAACTGAAAATGGCCATTTGTATGGAAGCCCGTTTCCGCCACAAAAAAAATCACATAGTATCTCATAATTATGACTTAACTATCTCCTAATAATGAGATACTATCTCATAATTATGACTTAACTATCTCATAATTATGACTTAACTATCTCCTAATAATGAGATACTATCTCATAATCATGACTTAACTATCTCCTAATAATGAGATACTATCTCATAATTATGACTTAACTATCTCCTAATAATGAGATACTATCTCATAATTATGACTTAACTATCTCCTAATAATGAGATACTATCTCATAATTATGACTTAACTATCTCCTAATAATGAGATACTATCTCATAATTATGACTTAACTACCTCATAATTATCCACTCTCCCCATATCTCCCCCTCTCTTCCTCACCTACCCTTCTCATCTGCAGTAGAGGTGCTCCTCACCCCCCCCTCCCCCCCCCCTCCCCCTCCTCCCCCTCCCCCCTCCTCCCCCCCCCATTGAGAGCGTAGAAGTACAGTTAACGACGAAATAACAAACTTTTACCTGCACTTTTTAACTACCCACCGCTGTAAATATACAATTGACGACAAACATGGTGTACAACATACTGTACATCTCGTACTTCATAGCCTGATGGACATGGCCTGTACCTGAGGTCCCTCAGTGTCCTTTACCTTTCTTTACCTTTCTTTACCTTTCTTTACCTTTCTTTACCTTTCTTTACCTTTCCGTGTACAAAATATGCAATGAACATCCCAGGGGAGTCCCGGTAACATACCGGCTGGCACTCAACATACGGACAGACTAG